>CM053030.1:70901704-71364204 GCA_028564925.1 Lithobates sylvaticus
AAAAATATATATGTCAAAAATGTATATATAATTAAAACTATGAATAAAAATGATGTATATATATATATATATATATATATATATATATATATGTGCTGAATGTAGAGGCCTCAAAAGTCGCTAATGAAACAATTTATGGCTAATTCAACATTTAACCCTTTTGGGGTGAGCGTGTCGATCAAATGAACCCAATGGGTTTCACACTTGGAGAGTTCCCTGACCATATTCGAGCCTCTCCACACGGGCTTTATACGATCGACATCCCAAAATGATCCTGATTTTGGTGTAATTTAAAATGTAATGACACATTGTGATCTTTAAAACCCAAAACGACAGTATTCTCAGCTTTACAGCTATCAGTGTGGGGCTTTATTTCTGCTTAACCGCTTCCCGACTGCCTCACACAGATATACTGTGGCAGAAGGGCACGTACAGGCAGAATCACGTACCTGTACGTTGCCCTTTAAGATGCAGCCGGTGGGCACCCGCAGGGAGCGCCGTAAGTCGGGTCGCAGGTCCCGCAGACTCGATCGCCGCACGGATACCCGCGATTGCCTCATGGAGAGGAAGAACGGGGAGATGCTAATGTAAACAAGCATCTCCCTGTTCTGCCTAGTGACAGTGTCACTGATCTCTGCTCCGTGTGATCGAAACAGATATCAGGGACGTGTCACACAGTTAGAAACACGCCCCTAGGACACACTTAACCCCTACACTGCCACCTAGTGGTTAACCCCTTCACTGCCAGTGTCATTTACACAGGAATCAGTGCATTTGTATAGCACTGATTGCTGTATAAATGACAATGGTCCCAAAAATGTGTCGAAAATGTCCAACGTGTCCGCCATAATGTCGCAGTCACGATAAAAAATCGCTGATCGCAGCCATTTAAAAAAATAAATAAATTATTAATAAAAATGCCATAAAACTATCCCCTATTTTGTAAACGCTATAACTTTTGCGCAAACCAATCAATAATCGCTTATTGCGATTTTTTTACCAAAAATATGTACAAGAATACGTATCTGCCTAAACTGAGGAAAAAAATAGTTTTTTTATATATTTTTGGGGGATATCTATTATAGCAAAAAGTAAAAAATGATGTGTTTTTTTCAAAATTTTCGCACTTTTTTTGTTTATAGCGCAAAAAATAAAAGCCGCAGGGTTGATCAAATACCACCAAAAGAAAGCTCTATTTGTGGGAAAAAAAGGACGTAAATTTTGTTTGGGAGCCACGTCGCATGACCGTGGAATTGTCAGTTAAAGCGACGCAGTGCTGAATCGCAAAAAGTGCTCTGGTCAGGAAGGGGATAAATTCTTCCGGGGCTGAAGCGGTTACACCTTGGGTTTTTAAAGTTGTATCTCTGCTGCTGAGATTTCACCTCATTTTCTTTCTTATGGAAACAACAGGAAATGAGAATATAAATGAGATAACTCTACTTTTTTCCCTTTGGGAAGTTTCATCATCTATTTATGTTCTGGTGAGGAATTTAGGATTAGCCTTCACTTTCTCTGCCAGAGATAATGGTCTCCAGAACAAAAGGTGAGGGTAAATCTGGTCATAGATGGATTGTTTTTGTTCATGTAGAGGCTGAACAACAACAAAAAAAATGAATGGGATCTTCCAACCACATATTATGGGTGGATAGAGGTATCCTCTCTGCTGAGACATTGTACTCTGACAGCATAGAGTACCCGCTGTCAGAATACACCGATTAGCAGCTGCAGTCTGTTGGCTTCAGCTGCAAAAAAAAATAAAAGTTTTCCAACATAGTCATTAGATTGACTTCTGTTGAGTGGGAACAGCCATATATAAAAATAAATTTGATCCATCTATGGCCAGCTAGATTATCCTAAATGGAGCACAGTATTATTAAATAAATGAAAGTTCTAGCCTTGCATAACGTATAAGAAATAATTTGGGTAGAATTTCCCACGTGCATAAAAATCATTTGAAGAGGCTAGAAATTTAGCTTTTGGAAAAAATGGAATACAAATTGAACTTTGCTACTGCTGGTAGGCAGTCATGTGATCTAATGCCCCGTACACACGGTCGGAAATTCCAACCACAATATCCGTCAGATTTTTTCCGACCGGATTTTGTCCGACACTGGTGTTGCATACACACGGTCGGACAAAGTTGTCGGAAAATCCGATCATCCTGAACGTGGAGACGTTCGTTGCGTACGACGGGACTATGTAGAGGCTAGTAGCCAATAGCTTTGGTCTTGTAATGTGATCTGAGCATGTGTGGCACTTTGTCCGTCGGAATTCAATACACACGATCGGAAAAAGTCCGATAGGACTTTGTTGTCGGAAAATTTGAGAGCAGGAGATAAAACTTTGTCCGTCGGAAAATCCGACGGAAAAAGTCCGATGGAGCCTACACACGGTCGGAATTTCCCACAACATTGTCCGATAGGACATTTTCTGTCGGAAAATCCGACCGTGTGTATGGGGCATAAGGGTTTTGTCATGTGGTCTCGGCTAATGGTTCTTAGAGCAGTGGTGATCAGTTGCAGTCAACCAATCAGCTTCTCTGCCAGAACACTTACATTACTTTGAATAAGGTATAAAAAATATGTGTATTTTGGCTTTAGATCTGCTTTACAAGTAAAAGTAGTTAATTTCTGGTTCTTAGCACACTCGCAGTGTTTTCTGGATAGCATTAATAGTTCAAGAAATGACTCTTTGCAGTTATTATTCAATTCACACTTTAATCTTACTAAGAAAGTGTATTTTGTTACACAATAAAAGATCATTTACACCGACAAAAAAAAAAACAAATAGGTGGATTACATCTGATGCATAATCTATTATTGGATAAATAGGCAAGCTTTTGTTTTAATGCTTTTTTCTTCATTCTCATTTTTTGGGGCAGCCCATAATGGATACTAATACAGTAGATTAGGTTTTTAGAGCAATGAGTCCTGGAACTCTGTAAGCTGCTTTAGTTATAATTACCTCTGACTTAATTGGTTAATTACATGTTAATTAGAGAAATCTAAAAAATCTGTTCCGTTGGTTAGCCTAAAGGGCTAAGCTTAAACCAGACTGATGTACTCACTTAATGTCATTTTATTTATGTTAATTTTCAATTACATTTAGAGCAAGTGGAGGTATTTAGCCCTGTTTTCCAACTTGCCTCTAATTTACCTCTGGGATGAGTAGACCCAGCCTGGGAAACCTACAGGCACTGATTGGGTTAATACCATCTGGCAAGCAAAAGGCAAGGTTGACCAGTTTTTGCAATATTTCATTCAAAAATAAACAAAAAAAAATGCAGCATTAAAATAATTAAATACAGCACTGTTTTAACAATTACAGTATTGCATTTCCCCACTACATTTAGTGTACAGTGTACCTGTAGGAAATGCAAACATGCACAGGGAGAGGTACTTTGAAAGAAGCAGTCAGAATAATCCGGCTCTTAAACTAAGAAGGACAATGTAAACTAAAAAAAATTAAAAGTTGTTTAAAATAAACTAAAAAAAAGAAAAGAAACGTTTAGACAAACATGTAAAACAATACAATTTTTCTATGTTATCAGCCATAAAATCACAACTACCCACCATAACATTAGTAGGTTCCTCTTTTTGAGTAGGTTCCTCTTGAGTATTGAGTAGGTTCCTCTTTTTCTGCCAAAACAGCCCTTACCCATCGAGGCATGGGCTTCACTGGACCTCTGAAGGTATGATGTGGAATCTGTCTCCAAGCCATCAGTAACAGTTCCTTTAAATCCTGTAAGGTGTGTGGTGGGGCCTCTATGGAACGGACATTTTTTTCCAGGATATCCGCACAGATTCTGGAGAATTTGGAGGCTGAGTCAACACTTCAAAGACACCTTCTTCCATTGCTTTGTGGTTCAGTTCTGATGCTCACATGCCCATTGTAGGCACTTTTGGATGTGAACACGAGTCAGCATAGGCACCCTGACCAATGTGGGACTACGTTGCCCCATACACAACAAACAGCAAGAACTGTGTGTTCGGAACCAGCATTCATTTTTTCAGCAATTTAAGAAACATTAGCTCTTCCTTTGGATCGGACTACACAGGACAGCCTTTGCCGCCTACATGCATCAATGAACCTTGACCTCTTTGACAGGTATCCTTTCCCACTTTCGGGAGTCTATCCGTGGCCGCGATGTGGCCGTGACGTCACCATGGGGCTTCCTCCTTCTCCTCACTCGGCCGCCAGGCTAATAGGAGAGAGGAGCGGGGCCTCGCCAAAAGGCTACACTCCCGGGTTACCTTACCCGCAATGGAGACATCAGCTGCGGTGCCGATATCGAGGGACTGCAGGACAGGTAAGTGTCCATTTATTAAAAGCCAGCAGCTGCAGTATGTGTAGCTGCTGGCTTTTAATTTTTTTTTTTTTCCCGGGACACCCCTTTAACCTCCCTGGCGGTATGATTCTGTCTGGAATTTTGTGCTGAAAGCGGTACAATTATTTTGCATGGAAATTTGGCGTTTTTATATTGTAGGCATGCAATTCTTATGAATAACTCACTTAAATCTGTCCGAACCAGAGTCTAGTAGACATTCCGGGTATGATAAAGTTTGAAACACAAAATCATAAATTATAATATAATAAAAATATATATAAAAATGATTCAATAATGTAATCAAATCAAAAACACTGAAATTTGCTCAGTTGCAGAATAGTCGCTGTCATTAAATTTAGTGTTTGATGATAAATTGTGATTCTAATTTTTTATCGGTGTTTTCTAGCTGGTCTAAAACCACTTTTGACATAAAGGGACACTTTTTGGTTGCTATGGACAATCTCCAGTTTCCAGGCAGAAAAAAAAAAATTTATTATATAAAATGACATGCAGGGCACTGGGCAGACCACTAGGGACAAAGGGGGTGTGTATTTTCTGTATAAAGTACTGTAATCTGTAAGATAACAGTACTGTATGTTTACTGTGTTTTTAAACTTTTTTGAATCTCCGCTCCCGTGCGTCGTAACGTCACAGGGAACAGAGATCAGCGGCACTCGGCACTGTGTGAATCGAGCGAGCAGACGGCTCGCTCACACAGCGGGGAGACATCGCAGGATCCAGGGGAAAAGGTAAGTAACTCCCCCCTGTATCCTGCAACTCAAGCCCAAGTCTGGCTCGGGGTTACCGCTTTTGGTACTGAAGTTCCGGCCCGAGCCAGACTCGGGATTACCGCCAGGGATGTTAAGTGACTTCTGAAGGTAATTGGTTGCACCAGAGCTTTTTTTATGGGCTTCATAACACAGGGGTTGAATACATACGCACATGGCAATTATCAGTTTTTTATTTCTAAAAAATTGTTTTATGTATATATTTTTCAAATTTTACGTCACCAACTTAGAGTATTGTGTTCTGATCCATCACATATAATTCAAATAAAAAAAAAAAAAACATTGAACTAAAGGCTGTAATGTAACAAAATAGTTAAAATGCCAAGGGGGGTAAATAATTTTGCAAGGCACTGTGTGTGTGTATATATATATATATATATATATATATATATATATATATATATATATATATATATGTTAGAAGGCTGGCCATTGGCTAGCCTGCATTTGTAGGAGGAGTGTGGGGCTTCATAATCTCCACCTCCTCCCTTCATCCTCGTCAGCGTCATTTCCAGGTTCCCTCCCACCCGTTCCCCATTTTTTATTCATTTTAACTCAGGGTATGCCCTCTTTTTAGCATACTCTCACGGGCGACCATGGCACACCTCAGGTCGCTAGGGTTGGGGGGGTCTTGTTTCCATCTAGTATCCAGACTCTGACTACAAATATATATATATATATATATATATATATATATATATATATATATATATATAATGTGGCCTATAAGTTATTCAAATAAAACAAAATTAACCCTACAGAAAATGATATAATACTCATATATTGAGCAAAACCACGTCAAAGTCCAAATGTGAAATTTGTAAGCATAAATGCCCAAAAAAGCGGCGAAGAGCAATGACCACCTCCACCAACATTAGAAACAAGAAATGATGGTATACTGAAGAAAACTGGAAGAGCCTCCACTAGGTAACACCATGCAGGCTTACCAGATAGCCGTGACCTTCTATCTAAAGAAAGGTAAAAATGCACATCAGTACAATAATGTAATAGAAGTCTCCTCTTGAAGTCCTCAATAGATTAGATGTACTCCAATCGTCACCAACAACTCGTCACAAGAATCTCCTCGAATACCCATACATCAATATGACAATAATATTAAACAGAGCCATTTCCCCCAAAATAACCTTTCATTTTGGGGGAAATGGCTCTGCTTAATACCATTGTCATATTGATGGATGGGTATTTGAGGAGATTCGGGGAGGAGGTGACAGGTTGTGGGTGACGATTGGAGTACATCTAATCTATTGAGGACTTCACAAGAGGAGACTCCTATTACATTATTGTACTGATGTGCATTTTGACCTTTCTGCATGGTGTTACCTGGTTCCAGTTTTCTTTAGAACACCTTAAAGCGGTTCTGCACTGTCTGTATTTTTTTTTTTTTTTGTGTGTGCAATGCAATGGATTGCAAGATGTTATTTAAGTACTCACGTGTTCATGTTTACTAAGTCATTGCTGCCGGTTTTCGTCCTGTAAAATAATTTAGAAACATCCTTCCTGCTGGGTTCCATCTTGCCTGTGGGCATGTGAAACCACACAGGCACTTCAGATGGCCCAGCATGCAGCGTCGTTACTGCGCCGATCTCACGCGTGCGCAGTAACGGCAAAGTGCAGCTCACGTTCTCCGAAATCTCGCAAGATTTCGGCACATCTGCCGACATCTCACGGGATTTCGGAAGATTTAGCCGACATCTCGCGAGATTTCGGAAGATGTGGCTGAAATCTCGTGAGATTTCGGAAGATGTCTGCACTGACTCCTGGGATCAATGACACCAGATCCCAGGAGACAGTGCGGCGTGACGACGATCCACGCAGAGACCCCGCCCACCGCCACAGAGGAAAGGAAGTCAGCGATTACAAGGTAAGTGGAAAAAAAAACACACTTCATTTAGTACTCTTTGCCTGATTTGGAAGGCAAAGAGATTTACTAAATGAAATGTGTGCACAACCACTTTAACTCCTAGTTTCTCACATTAGTGGATGTGGTCATTTCTCTTCACCTCTTTTTTTTTGGACCTTTATGCTCACAAATGTCTCATTTGGACTTTCATGTGGGTTTTTGCTCAATATATAAGTACTCTCTGTAACTCTTATATTACTTATATTACCTATATTACTATGTCATGTCGGTTTTGTACCACTTTTTGTACCTAATAAAAAAAGTTTGTAAACAAAAAATAAATAAATAAATAAATATATGAGTATTATTCTGTGTGGGGTTACTTTTGTTTTATTTGAATTACCTATCAGCCACATTATATATATATATATATATATATATATATATATATTTTTTTTTTTTTTTTTTTTTTATTTATTTATGTATTGGCGCAGCATGTTTTATTTTGCAATATCTTAACCTAAAAACAATCTGTGGATACAGAAGAAAAGAGATTTCCAGCAGGACAGATCCTTTGCGAAGAAAATGATTGTTCACACATCATTTAATTTCAATAATTTCCGAAAGATATGATTTTTTTAATGGCAATAATCAAAATATCGAACAATTATATCATTACTTCACAGGCTCGGGAGAAGTGCAGATCATGGATTCTGGCTTCACTCTGACTTTTCAGATCTATGTGCTTATTCTAGGTCAGCGATTCACAAACTACGGAAGGCAGAGGCAGCCTGACAACTACACCATATAGCCAAACGATTGTAAACACCATCCAGTCCACCTATATTAAAGCTGTATTAAACCCGAATGCAAACATTTATTATATTGTAGCTTACCAATCCTTACATGTGATGGCTGCATTCAATTTTTTCAGCTATCTTTCTTCTATTTTCATCTGGTGATTCAGGTAGTAAATCTATTGTTTTTCAAAAGAACAAGATCTCCAACAGAATGTATCAGTTACAAGCAATTTAACACTAGCAACGGTGCTAACAATGATCAGCTTTTGTTTATTTATGTAAAACTTTTATCCCAAAAGGATATATACTGTTTGCTGTAACTCAGTGGTGGCTGGTGCTCAATATTTTTTTTGGGGAGTGGGTGCAAACCAACGGAAGACGAACGGGAAGGGGGGGGGGGGGGGGCTGCCGTTAATTTGCCCTCCAAATATTGAGCACCAGCCACTACTGAATTACAGCAAACAGTATATATCCTTTTGGGATAAAGGTTTTACATAAATTAATAAAACAGATCATTCTAAGAACCCCTGCTAGTGTTAAATGGTTTGTCTCCTCCCTGTAACTGAACCATCTGCAGGAGAGCTTGTTCTTTTGAAAAACAACAGACTTACTGGCCAGATCAAGATGAAAATAAAAGAAAGAAAGCCTTAAAAAAAGAAAACCAATGCAGCCATCACATCTAAGAATTTGTTAGCTGTGATATAATAAATGTTTGCTTTTGGGTTTAATACTGCTTTAATTTAGCCATTACAGTGCCTATCTATTCTGCAGGAGGTAGGCACAGACCTGATAGGTGGTCCAACAGCCAAATAAAGGAACATGCATGGCAGGTTGACAGCATTGCTGCTAACTAGGATATACAAAGTACCAGTCCCATTAAATGTAAACACCTGAACTCAATAGCTTGAAGGGGTGTCAGCATACTTTAACTAATTATATAGAACAGTATTTTATATAGCGTAGAATTTTCAGAAGAGAAACTTCCATTGCCCTCATCCACCATGTCTTAGTCCAGGTTTCCTTTAAAAATATACATATAGCATTCAAATTTACACCAATGTTATATTTAACTGAATATATATATATATATATATATATATATATATATATATATATATATATATATATATATATATATATATATATATATATATATATATATATAAACCCTTTCATGACTAAGCCTATTTCTGACATTTGGTGTTTACAAGTTAATATCCATATTTTTTGCTAGAAAATTACTTAGAACCCCCAAACATTATATATATATATATATATATATATTTAGCAGAGAATCTAGAGAATAAAATGGTGATTGTTGCAATATTTTATATATATTTTAGTCACACGGTATTTGTGCAGCGGTGTTTTAAACGTAACTTTTTGGGAAAAAGACATTTTGTATTTAAAAAAAGACAAATAGTAAAGTTAGCCTAATTTTTTTTGTATAATGTGAAAGATGATGTCATGCCGAGTAAATAGATAACAAACATGTCACGCTTTATAATTGTACGCACTCGTGGAATGGTGACAAACTACGGTACCTAAAAATCTCCATAGGCGACGTTTAAAAATGTTTTACGGTTACCAGGTTAGCGTTACAGAGGTGGCCTAGTGCTAGAATTATTGCTCTCACTCTGACGATCGCGGCGATACCTCACATGTGTAATTTGAACACCGTTTACATATGCGGGCGCGGCTTCCATATGTGTTTTCTTTGCTGCACGAGCTCGCGGTGACGGGGGCGCTTTTAATTTCATTTTATATAATTAAATTGTGTTTTAAAAAAAAAATAATTTGATAATTTTTATTGCTGTCACAAGGAATGTAAACATCCCTTGTGACAGTAATAGGTGGTGACAGGTACTCTTTATGGAGGGATTGGGGGTCTAAAAGACCTCCAATTCCTCCTTTGCACTTCAAAGTATTCAGATCACCAAAAACGGCAATTCTGAATACTGTATTTTTTTTTTAAACCGGCGCCATTGGCAGCCGAGTAAACCGGAAGTGTCGTTGTGACGTCACTTCCGCGTTTACATTCAGGAGCCTGGAACGAAGCCATTTCCGGCTTCATTCCAGTCTGTCTCTAGGCGCCAGAAGTGGTGCATCTCAGATCGGAACTCCAGGTGGGACAGGAGGCCCGGTAAGATCAGCGGGAGACGGCGGGAGGGGGGATGTCCCCTCCCGCTCCTCCGGTATAACAGCCGAGCAGCTTTTAGCCACATCGGTTGTTATACCTGGAAAGCCAATCGGCGGCTCTAAAAAACAGTACCGGGATGATGACTGCAGCTGCAGGCATCATCTCGGTATAACCCCCAAAAGCTGAGTACGCACATCTGCGTAAGCTTGGCGGAAAGGGGATATATATGCAAACCTTCACAGCAATACTCAGGGGTTGATTTACTAAAACTGGAGAGTGCAAAATCTGGTACAGCTGTGCATGGTAGCCAATCAGCTTTTAACCTCAGCTTGTTCAATTAACCACTTAAGGACCGGCAGGATTTGCCCCCTTAATGACCAACCCATTTTTTGCGATACGGCACTGCGTCGCTGACAATTGCACGGTCATGCAGCGCTGTACCCAAACAAAATGTACTTTTTTTTTTCCCACAAATAGAGCTTTCTTTTGGTGGGATTTGGTCACCTCTGCGTTTTTAATTTTTTGCGCTATAAACAAAAAAAGAGCAAAATTTTTTTTAAAAAGCAATATTTTTTAACTTATTTCTATAATAAATATCCCCAAACAAAAATAAAAAAATAAATGTCTTCCCCAGTTTAGGTCAATATGTATTCTTCTACATATTTTTGGTAAAAAAAAAAAATGCAATAAGCGTATATTGATTGGTTTGTGCAAAAGTTATAGTGTCTACAAAATAGTAGTATTATTTATGATGTTTTTTTTATTTTTATACTAGTAATGACGGCGATTTGTGATTTTTAGCAGGACTGCGACATTGAGGTAGACAGATCTGGCACTTTTGACACTTTTTTATATATAAATTTATGATATTTTTTTATTTTATTTTACTAGTAATGACGGTGATCTGTGATCTTTAGCAGGACTGCGACATTGAGGCAGACAGATCAGACACGTTTGACGCTTTTTTGGGACCAGTGACATTTATACAGTGATCAGTGCTATAAAAATGCACTGATTACTGTATAAATGTCACTGGCAGGGAAAGGGTTAACACCAGGGGCGATCAAAGGGTTCAATGCATTCCCTGGGAGGTGTTTTCTAACTGTATGGAGTGCCGGGCTGACTTGAGGAGGAGACAGATTGCTGTTCCTAATCACTAGGAACAGACGATCACTCTCAGCTCCCCTATCAGAACGGGGATCCACTGTGTTTACACTGGCAGATCCCCGTTCTGCCTCTGTGTGGAGCGATTGCGGGTGGTCACGCGCACGGGCTTCGGGGCCGCACGCGCCTGCTATATCTATTACACAAAGCGACGTACAATGGCGGCGATTTTACTTAATCACTCCAATCATCTCTAATGCTGCGTATACAGGATTGGAATTCCAGACAGAAAAAGACAGATGAGAGATTTTCATCGGAAAATGCGACTGTGTGTAGGCTCCATCGGAATTTTGCTGGTCGAATTTCTGACAGCAAAAAATTAAGAGCATGTTCTCAATTTTTCAGACGGAAAAGGTTTCTATGGGAAATTCCGATCGTCTGTAGCAATTCCGACGCTCAAAATTCCTACGCATGCTCGGAAACAATTTGACGCATGCTCGGAAGCATTGATCTCGGCTCGTTGTAATGTTGTACGTCACCGCGTTCTTGACTGTCGGAATTTAGTGTGACCGCGTGTAGACAGTTTGAGCGGAATTCCGTCGGAAAACCATCAGAGCTTTTTTCCGACGAGAATTCCGATCGTGTGTACGCGGCATAACATTCCACTATTTTCAAAACAGAAAATCCATTTATCATGAGAAATATTCCAGAGGAATATGAAGAACAATCCTAATATGTGGGTAAAAACTAACATTTTTGTCCAACAATGAGACACAGTATAACAAATCTGACTCTTTTATGGAAACACTTTGCAGAATCATTTGAAATCGGACTTGTTTCCAAGCTGAATCAACTCGGTTTGCCCCAGATGGAGGCTTTTTTTTTTTTTTGGTTGTCTGACAGCTTAATAATAACAATACGAAACCAGCATGTGATATAAAAGCAATTTGGCACAGACGTTCTAAAATTCTGATTACTCCCAAAAACACAAAGAAAATGCCTAAAAATATATTTTTTTAAAGTTATTTATAAATAAAATATTAGAGGGGGTGGAATTTCCCCTCCTTGGAGCATCTGTCTGTCAGATAAATTTTATTTTAAGTGCAAAGCGCTACTTAAGTTTGGACACAAAGCGCATATTTTGGAAAGCAGCTAAAGCAGATTCACGCTCTACAATTTTTTTTTCTCCCCCCCCCCCCCCCCCTAATCTGACTGACTCACAGCCTTGTGATAGTGAGATAAGCCAGGTAGGCAAGTTTTTATAGAGTTGCAATTACTGAAATTGTCATTACGCTGCTCACTGTAAAATAAATACAGATAGAAGTAAAATTATGCACAGTCTAGAAGTAGAAAGTGTTTTGCTTCTGTTTGCTAAATTAATCTCTTCCTAAATGGCTCCAGGCCAGGTAGGTTAGCATTTGTGGTTTCAAAGGTTTTCAGAGCTTGCAATGAGCCATGAAATTACTGCATGCAGCTGAAAATGGCAGCTGATGAAAGAGAAAGAGCGAATCCCAAAGGCAGCTCGACAGGAGGAAGCCGAGGAACCGGCTGAAAGTCTCATTTTTGATGTTGCTCATTGTGAAATGTACACCCAAACTTTCAATAAAAAACAGAGAACCTTAATAAACCTGCTAACAATTCTGTCCAATTTTTTTTTTTTTTCTCTTTCTTTTTTTTTTTTGAAGTTTCGATGTAATTTATCTCCCGCTATTAAAATAAGCAACAATCCAATGATTTTGTCGATTGAGGCACAGCTTCTTTAATTCATTGCTACGTTGTATTACACTTGTGTACTTGACTTGTGATCCTACCAATCAGATTTTACTTGATGTTTTGTAATTGAATTTGTGCAGAGGATTGATGTCTTTCATTAAGTAATTGACCCTGTAGTATTATTGTGTTTTTTTTGTTTTTTTTTTATTGTTTACATTGTGTTAACGCTATGCATTTAAGGAAAGCTCTGTTTTTTTTTTTTTTAACCTAATTTATCATTGTTTCTCTAATGTGTTTTGCAGAATTTATTTCTGGTCTTTTGTGCACATCATCTTTCCTTTTGTCATAGGTCATGTTACCTCTTTTAAAACATATGTAAACCCTAAAAAGAATAACGTTTAGTTATCTAAAGCACTCTGGATCATAAACGATTGACAATTTTTAAAGGAATAAAATATGTTTTGATCCTTTGTGGCATCTCATTGCTGCCTATGTCCTACAGCACCTTTGCTGCCACTTCATGTCTCTGCACTCCAGTGACAGCTATTTGGCATTTGCCAGGGTGGCTTTCCTAATACTGAAAACAGTGTATCATTACTTATATTGTTATAATAAATTAATAATTATAATAATTGTTCAATAATAAATCATTTATTTTCCCTTGAGAAGAGGAGATTAAGAGGGCATTTGATCAACATATATAAATACATAAGGAGTCCATATAGTGAACTTGGTGTTATTCACTTTAAGGTCATCACAGAGGACAAGTTGGCACTCTTTACGTTTAGAGGAAAAGAGATCGTACACGCGATTGGATTTTCCGCAGACAAAACCTCAGACTTTTTTTCCGAAGGCGTGTGCCTGGATTTTGTCTTGTATACAAATGGCAAGGAATTGTTGGCCAACAAACATGAACGTACTGACGTACTACATGGTTTTTCAGTTCTTTAGCGCCACCCTTTGGGCTCCTTATGCTAATTTTGTATTAGTAGCAGTTCAGTCAGTGTTGATTCGCGCTTTTCATTTAGCGCTTTTCAGTTTGCGCTTTTCATTTTGTGATTTTCAGTTCGTTTCTGAACAGTTGTTTCTTCAACCAGATATGTTACGGAATCAGATGAGGTAACGTGTTATTTATTATTGGCCTTGGAGTTATTGCTTTGACCCAAGTCCAGTCCAGGAACAGGAGGAGGAGGAGTTCTTGGTTGCTTTATTAATCGTGAACAATTATGTCATATGCTTTTGCTGCGGGAGCTCCAGGAGAATAATCCAGATGATTTTAGGAAATATCTCCGGATGACACACCTCTGCTTTCACCAACTCTTGGCATTGTTGACCCCCTATATTAAGAAGCAGGACACATGCAAAAAAAAAAAAGCATAATAATATTATTCTTGATATCACTAGAAAAAAAAGCCTTTGAAAATTTGTTTGCAATAACTCCATCAGTATCACCAGCAAAGCAGCTTCATTATTATCCCATTAAAGTAGAAAATAATTGTGCGCTGCATTTCGGGATTTCATAATTTGCCACGTCACAAATTTTAATTCTCCATTACGAATGCTAGTTTACAAGACCGACCGCTTCTGGCTCGTCCTTGCTTCCGAGCATGCGTGTTTGTACTTTGGACTTTTGTCCAACGGACTTGTGTACACGCGCTCAGAAAATCTGACAACAAACATTTGTCCTCAGAAAATTTTAAAACCTACCATCCAACATTTGTCCGATGGAGCATACAAACAGTCGGATTTTCCGCCAACAGACTGTCATCACACATTTCCCGTTGGAAAATCAGATCGTGTGTACGCGGCTTAAATGTACATAATATAACTGGGTACTAACATTTATAGGCAAAGTTTATCCAGGGAATATCTTTTTTCACTCTCAGGGCGGGCAGGAAGGAATTTTTTCCCCTCCTGGAGCAAATTGAATCATGCTTTGCTGGGGTTTTTTGCCTTCCTCTGGATCAACTGTGGGTGTAGGATTGTGCATATGGGATTGTAGTTTTTTTTTTTTTTTTCTCTTTTATTGCTTGAAATGGATGGACTTGTGTCTTTTTTTCAACTTGACTAACTATATAACTATATAATAAAGGATTTATATAGCACCAACAATTTGTGCAGCGCTTTACAATCTTTACAGTGCAGTTACAATACAATAAAACAGATGAGGGATAAGAGGGCTCTGCTAATAAGAGCTTACAATCGAATAGGATCATGCTTGTGTAATGTACGTTGAACCAACTTATTTTCTGTTCCTATAACAAATGCGACAACACAGGAGCACATATGGGGGTCAGTGACAGAGCAGTGTCACCTTGACAAGGTTGTGCTTGAACAAGGACCTTTATGGCAGGATCACTAGATATTATTATTTTCAGAAACTAGATTTCCAAAAATAATGACTTTTGAAAATAGATTTATATGTTAAAACTTTTCGATTTTAGGGTTCTTTCACACATGAGTTGAAAATAAGCAGCCGTCTTAATAGCATCATGGGCCCCTGGGCTAAGAAATGCACTTGGGCCTCTACCAGCCTGCCCCAATTTACACACCTACACTCAAGAATAATGTATAAATAGTTGATAGAATTAAACATATATTTAATAGTACTTTCAATAAAGTGATTTTAAACAATAATACAACATACCATAAATCAAAGACTAGTCAACACAAAGGGGTTGATCAGGAGGGCAAGATACAGGGATCAGGAGGGCACAGTACAGGTTCTAGGAAAGCTTAGTAAAAAGTGTGACTATCCCAGCAAATCCGGGACAGTTGGCAAGTATGAAGTAATGGAAGATTATCATGGGGCCCCTTGGCAATGCCCAAGGGTACCCATGCATTAAGACAGCCCTGTATATCATTATCAGAAGGAGGATGAGAGAATCAGTCAAAGTACTATTGTAGATGCTGATCCACCTTGCTAGGGGGTATATTTAATTGTTAGTTTTATGTTAATTGTACTGGAAGCTAAGAATAATTTTTTGCCCTAAAACTCAGAATTGGGCCAGGATTTTTTGAATTGGAACAGGAAATACTAGATTGGGGGGAATCTATATTTTTGCATAGTATCATTTATTGTATATCAAACTTTGTGCAGAACCCTTATGCTGATCTTTCCTCGCTTTGGATGATGTTTGAATGTGGTGGAAGCTCCTTGCCTCAGTGGATGATTAGCTTTCACTGCTCAGGCAGCCACTGTGGTGGTCCAAGGATTTGAAAGCCCTGATCTTCTTTCCCTTCTTTCCTAGGGGACACTGGGAAGGATCAGAGTGATTCAGATTGGTCAGAACGGTCACATGCCAATGCTGACCAATCATAATTAATTTGATCCATCCTGGTGTCCCCAAGGAAAGAAGGGACGAAGACCACGGCTTTCAAATCCCCTGACTGCTGCACCAGCTGCGTGGGCAGTGAAAGGTAATCATCCACTGTGTTAGTTCACCGTTTCAACAAAAAAGTTAACTAACACTTTAAAGTGGTTGTAAACCCTTACAGACCACTTTGACCTACAGGTAAGCCTAGATTAAGGCTTACCTGTAGGTCCAAGAAATATCTCCTAAACCGTGAATGCGCCGTAGACAGCGGCATGCTCAGTCGCCTGCACGCCGCACTGAGCATGCCGCTGCTAACGGCGATATGCCGCTAGTGGCGGCTCCCGTGCACATGCACGGGAGTGACGTCATCGCGGCTCCGGCCAGTCACAGCGCCGGAGCCGCGATACCCAGAAAGAAGATGGACACTCCGTGAAAGAGGGGACAGCGGTGACATCGCTGGCTCCTGTGTCAGGTAAGTGACACATAATGGGCGACTATGCGATGCATAGTAGCCCATTATGCTTTACCTTTGCAGGGAAACAAAGAGGAAGTAAACCCATCAGGGTTTACTTCCTCTTTAAGCTCCAGTTAATTGGCTATGCCCAGGCACAGTCTTTCAGTGTCTTTCTGAGAAGGATAATGACTTCTCCAGTCTTCCTTCCCCCAGTGATGTTTATTGTAGTGTGCTGGCAGGTCATGGGGGAACAGACACCAAGAAAGTTAATCTGTGTGAGGCCATGAAGAATTTTTTACATTGCTAGGTCATATGATAACAGGGGCAGCAGAGGGGCCAATCTTTGCTAAACTGTGATTGTATTTAATACTGGTTGATCATTTAATGAGAAGCAACAGGAAATGACTGAGCTAAGCGAGATGTGTACACACGAGAACATAAAGGGAATTGATTTTCTAAAGGAAAACAGACTGTGTAGTTGCACTCATTTTCCCCAGAGCTTAGTGAATGCGGTGAAGCTTCACTTTGTAAAGAATACCCAATCAGGTGCAAGGAAAATGTAAAAAAAAAAATATCTTTGCTTGCATATGATTGGATCATGGAAATCAGCAGAGCTTCACCCCATTCACTAAGCTCTGGGTAAAATCTGTACTTGCAAAGACTCTTTCACAATAATAATATTTTTTAAGGTTAGTTATTCATTTTCCACCCACTAGTTTGTGGTCATGTACCCATGTTCTTGATTTAAGCTTTACATACTTATAACGTGACCTAGTGCGCTTCCCAAAGTGATCAAAACCACAAAAAGATATAAAATACAAAACAGCCAAACAAAGGAAATAACTAGTGACATGTGCAAATAAATCAGTTTTAAAAACAAAAAACTATTTTGTGACAGTTCATAAAAGGTTAGTCTCAAATAGACAATCCAATCCAACAGTGAATGTCCCGGTGATTGATCAGTGTTCTAATCAACAGAAGCTTGCTCAGTCAGAGGCGGGGTGTCAGCGCACCCCCAACTTGTGCTCTTCCTACATTCCTGCAGGCAAGGTCAGCATCCCCTTAGTCCACCGGTCTTGTCAAGTCTTCTGGTTCAATATGTCTGAGCAAAGTAATATTCCTTGTCAGGGGCTGTGTTGGAATCTCCCATCCCTGGTCTTCAGATAGCCCCTGCTGGAGGAATTTTCAGGCCTGCATGTGGGCCTCATCACTATGTCGACGGAGTCTTTCATATGTAGTATCTTGGCTTCAGCAGACAGTCATGCTTTCGTTGTCAATCAAGTTACTGGAGGCAGTAATTTTCAAGGGGTGCTTGTTCTGGTTCTTTACCTTCATTCTGAAGGTGAACTGTGTCCAGTGGCAAGTTTCCGATATCGTTTGTTACATTTTGTTACCTCTTTCCTGCGGAAGTATTTTCATTGAAGTACTCATCCATGGATCTGGCGATTCAGCACTTTCTACAGTTGGGGGGGGCTGTCCAAGCTGATATCACCAATGCTTTGAATCTACTTCTATCAGACCTGCCTGCTTGTAGGGCATGATAAATGGCACAATGTCGTCTCACCACTGGGTTACCCTTGGGTCAGAAGCAGTCCTGGCTTTAACACCTTTGCCAAGCACTCCATTGGATCTTGGGTACATGCAGGGGGGTCAGGGGACAATTCATTAAGTTGATTTCCATTGCGTGGAGACCCTGGTTACCACCCAGGGATCTGTAGTCTCTATCAGGGTGTGTGCTGAGCCAACGTCCCCTTGACGGCCCACAAAGTGGTAGGTCCGGGCCATATATCATCATTATTCTGGGATTCACTCTCGGCTCTAATCTCTTGACTGCGAGGTTGCCTGGAGAACTGGTCAGATATATCATCTTTTGTCCGATCCCCAGCCTATTCCAAGGGGGGCTGACAGTCACTTGGGTATGCTGACTCATGCCATGAGAATTATTCCTCAGTATGGAGTCTCTCCCTCCTTCGCCTGTTTCAGGACTCCGACTCGGTTGTCAGGTTACAAGCAGAAGCACGACCTGACTTAAATCATGTGGGACCAGTTTTCTGTGTCTGGTATGGTTTCTCCATGTTTATTCCACAACCATGAGCTGTGCTCTCTGAGTGTTTCAGTCACCGCTGACTCTCATTAGTTATTTGCCCAATACTGGCAGTTACAGTCACATGGGGACTGGTTGGTCGGGAAGCTCAGTGTTACCGAGGGTTGGCCATAGACTAATTTTTCAATAAGGTGGATCAGGGGGTTGGAAGATTTCTTAGGTTCCTGACTCTGGCTTTCGATGCACATTGCCACAGCGTATTGGCCTTATCTGCCAACACTATCAAGCATATCTATCAGGTGTCCAGCACTTCAGACCCCTGCAAACTCCTGTCAGTTTGTCCATTTTTGCGGCTCACCCTCTCAAAACTTCCCCATACCAAGAATAGACAGACAGGCCAGGGGTTCGTGGGAATTTTACAGAGCTACTCAACTGGTGTCCGTTTGGAAGTGTTCGATCTTATCTGCAATTTCACAGGGGCTCCTCGGGTCCGCCCTTGCTCCCTTTCCCCCACGTATACTCTCACTACAAGCAGTTAGTTCTCATGTCTGTGTTTTCTCGGATATTAGGCTTAATTCAAGTCATTTGCAGGACATTTATTTTGGCTTCTGAGCAGTTTTGCAGGTTCCAAACAGGGGGGTCCTTCTTATCATCAATTCATGGGACGCTGGTATTCCTCCCATTATAGCTGATACATACCGGATCCGTATACTGAAGCCATCCAGGCGTTCGCTACTCTACTAGACGGATTGTTACCTAGCATTCATCAAGCTTTCTTATCACACCTGCTTTTGTGTCTTTTTGCCCTCTTTTACGTGTACTGACCAGCTAGGCCAAGACACACCCCAGGTCTTGGTAGTTAGGGTATCGCATTTCCAAGTGAAGACTCTGACTACAAAAGAAGGCTGGCCGGAGGCTAGTCTGTATTTGTAGGAGGAGTCTGAGGGGTATATAACCCTCCTCCTCTGTCTGATCCTGTGTCGGCTCGTCTTCAGGGTTCCCACCCATTTCCCCCAAACCTTCAAATATACTTATAGACATTTTTCATATTCATACATTCAGGGTATGCCCTCTTTTAGGTACACGCCAAGGCACACCTCAGGTCTTGGTAGTTAGGGTATCGCATTTCCAAGTGAAGACTCTGACTACAAATGGTAGTTAATATAAAAAATTTAAATACAACTATAATATAAATAAAATATATTTAATATATTTGAAGGTTTCAGTCATGTCCCTCCTCCCATTATAAGTCCCTGAAGTCTCTCCTGATGTGGTTTATCCCTCAGCCCATGCTCTTTTTGTGTTGCTTGTTCCTGGACTTGTTCTACTATATCAATATCTTTTGTAGCTGGGATCTCAAGAACTGGATACAGTATTCTAAATTAAGTCTAACTAAAACTTTGTATCAGGACAAGCTACTAATTGCTTACAAACTTTTTGAGTGTAATAGGTGACTAAGAAAAATAAGTATGTAAAGTCACATTCATAAGCAGTGAGCGTTAAACCCGTATGGTACTAAAAACACCATAAATATAAAACAGGTTGCATTTTTTTATTACGCAAACTTAAAGTATATGTAAAATTTTCCTTCTAAGCTGCTCAGTTACAGCTTAAGGCAAGTGCACAAGTAAAAAAGTGATTATGTTTAATGATATTATGTAAAGTCCCTAAAAGTCCTAAAATACATAAAACCACCGTAAAAGCTCTGAAAATAACTGAATGATCAATGTGTAAACAACTACTGAAGATGTAATTTGGTGAAAATGAACAGTTTAGTTTAGATGTATCTCTCTGTCCATAGGAAATCCATTTTCAGGGCATTTTATAGACACAGGGAAAAAAATGGAAAAAATATGTGCTGCAGAAACTGAGATTTTGCAATAGCACCTAAATAATACACAGATTCAACCACACCAGGAATGAGTCATGGATAGAAAAATCTTTGTTAAAGCGGAGTTCAACCCAAAAGTGGAACTTCTGCTCATTTGTCTCCCCCCCCCCCTCCGGTGCCACAATTGGCACCTTTTTTTGGGGGGGGGGACAGGATATCTGTCTTTGACAGGTATCCTGTTCCCACCTACAGGAGTCCGTGCCGCGGCCCATGACATCACCGCAGGGCTCCTTTCTCCTCCCCATGTCGCCGTGCCAGTAGGCTACACTGCCGGGTTCCCTTACTAGCAATGGTGGTGGCAGCACCCGAAAGCTGATGGAAACATCAGCTGCGGTGCCAACATCGCTGGACTCCAGGACAGGTAAGTGTTCAATTATTAAAAGTCAGCAGCTGCAGTATGTTTAGCTGCTGGTTTTTATTTTATTTTTTTTGGGCAGACCTCCGCTTTAAACTAAACAGATACCTATCACAATAAAGACACTAGAAGTGGTCATAGACCTTGGGGTTGATTTACTAAAACTGGAGAGTGCAAAATCTGGTGCAGCTGTGCATTGTAGCCAATCAGCTTCTAACTTCAGCTTGTTCAATTAACGAGCTGCATCAGATTTTGCATTCTCCAGTTTTAGTAAATCAACCCTCATGTGTATACACTGATGGACTCGTACACAGCTATTTATCAAAAATCCATTCGTTTTATAGTTACTCGCACTCTATATGCAAGCAACCTAATCAACCCAATTGTCAGTCCTTGGGTGAAATGGGTTTTTCAGGAAAACTAATTGGATATGAAGGGCCCCCAGCCCCCCACCAGCAGCTGCTTGTGGGTTTTTAGCTAACTACACATGTTGCAGTCTAATTGCACAATCTCCCTTAGGCCCCTTTCACACTGGGGCGTTTTTCAGGCGGTACAGCGCTAAAAATAGCGCCTGTATACCGCCTAAAAAAATCCGGCCCCATTCACTCCAGTGTGAAAGCCGGAGGGCTTTCACACTGGAGCGGTGCGCTAGCAGGACGGTCAAAAAAGTCCTGCTAGCAGCATCTTTGGAGCGGTGTATTCACCGCTCCTATACCGCTCCTTCCCATTGACATTGATCCCATTGATTTGAATGGGACACCGCGGTAATACCGCGGCAATACCGCCTTTTTCGGACGCTCACGGGGGGTAAAACCGAACCGCGAGCGGCCGAATACCGCGGCTAAAACGACGGTAAAGCAGCGCTAAATATAGCGCTGCTTTACCGTCACTGCGGCTCCCGCCCCAGTGTGAAAGGGGCCTTAGACTTACCAACAACTATGTTGTACAAGGTCCCGCTTGGATATAAACTGAATAGATTGTATAGACAGGTTGCCAATCTACATAGATGAGCTCATCTCTGTATCACCCTGCTCTCAGACCTGAAGGCGCAAGCAATCCCCAAACCCCCCCCCTCCGTAAGAGACGGACGGGAAGCCGCAAGCACCCACTCCCCCCCACGCGGGAAATGGACGGGGAGTCGGCGGGACTAACCTTAACCCTTAACATTGGAGGCAGGGGGAACGAGGACCAGGGCCATTGCTTTTCCTCCGTGCTGAACAGGAAGTGTGTCCTGAGATATGATTGGCCAGTGTGTTCTGAGACATGATTGGGAGTCCCAAGGCGCCCTGGCCAATCGGGTCTCAGTACCTGCTTCCTGACTGGCCAGGAGAAGAATCAGGAAAACAATAGCCCCGAGCCCACCCTTTTTTGAAGACAATTAGAGCCTCAGGCTCTAATCATGTGCTTCAAAAAAAAAATCCATTGATTGGAATCCATGCGTCCGGCAACCTGCATGTAGATTAGGGGCTGGGTGCATGGATTAGGGGGCGGGGCCCCTGCGCCCCATATGGAAGGGCTGCCACTGGGTGATACGAAGACTCATTCAGGTATTTGTACCGATTGCTTTAGGCCCCATGCACACTGGGCGTTTATCCCCAGTGCCCTGGTGCATGGGGCGCCGACGTTTACACGCAAAGGTACACTGCCCTGGGCCACTGCCGGCAACCTGTCCAAATCTATGAAAGGCTGACAGCTGTACTTATGTTTAGTGCAGTATGTGCCCAGAAACAAATTTGTCCCTTGGTACATACTTCTCTAAAATGAAGTACCACTGAGTGCACCACCTAGCCGCAGTCTCTCATGAAGTTTGACTGCTGGCAGCAGGGCTAATCAGTGCACCTGTGCTCTCTGCCCGCAGGTAAATGCTGGAGCCCTATGCATCAGGGCTATATACTCAGTGTGCATGGGGTCTTAAAATAAGGTGTCCAGATTTTTTTAAATGAAATCCTGGGACATATTTTTTTTTTTACTAGCAATGGCGGCAATCAGCGACTCTCTGCCCATCGACGCTTGCCGCACACCTCACAGCCTGTCAAGTCTTACTCTTCGGGCCCCAGGTACTACTGGGTGGGGAGCGGAGAAAGATCACTCCGCCAGGGAAGGCAAGGAGATAAGCAGGCAGGCGGCTGGCCGGGACTTGAGCCAAGGTAGAAGAACATGCGAGCTGAGCTGGATGGGCATGCACCTGAAACTGAAGAAATATTCGACCAGCACATGATCATCAGAAAGGGGCACAGATAATGGAAAGAAATACACCCCCTCTAAGCTAGTAGGAGCGACGGAGCAGGGGTGTGTAATTCAGAATTTTCTTTTTTTAAATTCTGCACTGACTGTCTTTGAAATTGGCCCAGCCCCTGTTCAAGTACAATCCAGGGACAAAACCGGGGACAGACTTGGTCCAGGGACAGTGTCCTCAATCCGGGGACTGTCCCCGGAAACCGGGGATGTATGGTCACCCTATCTTAAAAGTACACTTCATTTCTTTTTCTGAACACATGCCTGTGTGAATTTCTGCTTTTAAATCTACCTGGATTTTAACTTGGATTAAGTATGTAAATCAATACATGTTTGGTAAATTGGGTTGGTTTAATTCTGTGAGTGCCTTACTTGAATTTCATTTAGCAGAGAACCTGCATAAGGCTGGCCACACAGCTAGATAATGATCTGTCAGAGCAATGAAACTTAACAACTATGTAAGTGCTCTATCAATTTAAAGTGTGCATTCAATAGATATAGTCACAGGGTGATACCATGACCATACCAGTAGAATTGTGCCAACGTCCCATAGGCAATTTGTAAAGAAAGGCTAACTAGGGGATGAATGGACTTTAAAGGCACAAAAGTACAAAGTCTAAAGGGTAGCAAAAAAGATTTTTTATTTAAAAAGTATAGAACCGCAATGAAGTAATAATTGCGTATGCTCAAAATGAATATATAAAATCAAATAGTAATAATAGTAATTAGACCTCCCCTTCGGCTATTTAGCACCCTTAAAGTATACTCAGTTAACATTTATAATACAACACAGTGGTACAAAGTGATACAAAACCAAATTATCGATTATTGGCGTATATAGTATGTATGAAGATGAAATTGGGTCTTGTGTAGTCAGGGTGAGGCCGATGCAGAGGTCCGTTTTCAATTAGGGGGCTTTGCTCAACATGTTCCGCGCTTTTTGGGAGTAGCGCTTCCTCAGGAGCGATTGGTTCTATAGTAATATATATCACAGTAATTTTTAATCCACAAACCAATACAAAAAACAGCACATGTTTGTATATAATTACACGACAAGAAAAACTATTAATTAAAATATGGAGTGTCTACACTTGTGCCAGCAAGCTAGCCAAGAACACGGCAGGGAGGGGGGAGCAGCCAGAAAAGAACAGGCAGGGTGCAGGACAAGCAATGAGAGACAAAGCTAACAGGTGGGAGCCAACTGAACAATTATCATATAGACAGATGCATCCGCATCTCACTGTCATTCTATATGTCTAATCGAAAGGGCCAGTTTGTGAAAACAGAAGGTAACATCAAAAAATGTAGCTGTAAGGTATCTAGATTACTGCATACACTCATTTAGTACAAAAATAAGTGGAAGCTGAACTGTCTTACCGTAATTAAATAGTAACCAGCAGGAAGTAGAATAAGAAATTAATATATAGTATTGTCATTAAAGTGGTTGTGCACACATTTCATTTAGTAAATCTCTTTGCCTTCCAAATCAGGCAAAGAGTACTAAATGAAGTGTGTTTTTTTTTTTTTTTTCCACTTACCTTGTAATCGCTGACATTCTTTCCTCTGTCTCTGCGGCGGTGGGCGGGGTCTCTGCGTCGATCCTCGTCACGCCACACTGTCTCCTGGGATCTGGTGTCATTGATCCCAGGAGTCAGTGCAGACATCTTCCGAAATCTCGTGAGATTTCGGCCACATCTTCCGAAATCTCGCGAGATGTCGGCAGATGTGCCGAAATCTCGCGAGATTTCGGAGAACGTGAGCTGCACTTTGCCGTTACTGCGCATCCGCGAGATCTTCGCAGTAACGGCGGTGCATGCTGGGCCATCTGAAGTGCCTGTGTGGTTTCACATGCCCACAGGCAAAATGGCACCCAGCAGGAAACATTTATATAAATTATTTTCTAGGACGAAAACCGGCAGCAATAAATTAGGAAAATGGAACACGTGAGTCCCCCAATTTACCTCCTCCTAAAAAAAAAAAAAAACCTCCTAAAAAAAAAAAAAAAAAAAAACAACACACAGTGCAGAACCGCTTTAACATGTTGAGTAAACATGTATGTCAGAACAGCAACAAGCAGACTGCTCAGCATGAAGGTCAGCTGTCTAGAATAACGACTTGGTAGTCTCTCTCACCAGGTTCTATTGGTTCCACATTCAAAGACAGAAAACCCCTTCTGATTGATATATGGCTGCACACAGCGCAATAATATGTATACGGCTCCGAAGTAGCTCAGGATCGTATAACCTGTAAAGATTACAAAGTATTTTGGGATAAGTCCCATGCAGAGGTCTAATGGTGGTTTTGTAAAGGCTTGGGGTAGAGGCATCTGAATTATGGAGTGCCAGTCCATTAAATCTAGAAAGCATAATCCATACCTGTATGAGGAGGAGAGGAGAGAAACAGCAGCCTTCCGGTAGCGAGTGCTGAATAGCACTAAATCCTACGGCATTGGTGGTTCAGTGTTTGGCGCCTAAATAGGTGGCTCCAAAAAAGGAAGGGGGCGTATCATCCAGATAGCCCAACCCTCCCTTTTCGGCCGAAGGCTACTGCGCATGTGCCCGATCCTGGCGCCGTAATGACAGCTTAGATGGGGCGCTGCGTCAGCAGCAGAGGCGGGGAAATAGTCTGCCCACTACAGACAGCGATTCCCCGTCAATCGCCGCACATCTGGCCAAAAGAGGAAACTGGATGTGCGGCGCAGAACGGCCGCATCTATCAACCAAATGTCCCCGCATTGGTTCTACACAATAGGAGTAAGTGCTCTATTCAAATGATATTCAATCAGGTATATCCTCACACTGCACAGCTGTTGGTAGATTCTTTTGATATGACAGATCCAGGGGTGTATCGTGAAATCAGTGGGCCCGTGTGCAAGATCCAAAGTGGGCCCCCCTATGCAGTGTGAAAGGAAAAGCTGCAGCGTGCAAAGCGTGCCGCTGCAAAAAGTAGGCGTGGTTTAAGTTGTGCTTAATATTGGCCTTAGCTTAAAGGGGTGTGGTTAAATAGAGTCTGAGATGACTTACATAGTTCAGAATGTGGAAATGTTAAATAGGGAGTATCATGGTCCTGGCCCTGCTGAGTGACTCCAATCATCAGGACCAGGACCCAGGTACTCCCGCTGCCACTCTGTACACCTGGGCTGGGGGGATCTCTTACCTAAGAAACACGTGTGTGTGTGTGTGCCACTCCACTCAGCAGGGCCAGGACCATGATACTCCTCACCTCATGCCCCTTTCTAGCACAAATCCTCCCCTCTAAATCCCCCCCTCTCAGCACAGACCCCTGCCCCCTCCATCTCCCCCCTAGCAGCAAAAATCCCCCCTTTCAGCACAAATATATAACCCATTCCAGTACAAATCCCCCTTCCCAGCACAAACCCTTGCCTCCACCTCCCCTTTCCCAGCACAAATCCCCCTCTTAGCACAAATCCTTCCCATCTCCCCCTCCCAGCATAAATCCTCCCCCATCTCCCCCTCCCAGTATAAATCCTCTCCCATCACCCCTTCCCAGCATAAATCCCCCCTCTTAGCAAAAACCCTCCCCCATCTCCCCCTCCCAGCATAAATTCCCCCTCTCAGCACAAATCCTCCCCATCTCCCCCATCAAGCATAAATACCCCCTTTTAGCAAAGATCCTCCACCATCACCCCCTCCAGCATAAATTCCCCCCTATCAGCACAAATCCTCTGCCATCTTCCCCTTCCAGCATAAATCCCCCCTCTTAGAAAAAAATCCTCCCCATCTCCCCCTCCCAGCATACATCCCCCCTCTCATCACAAATCCTCTCCAACACTGAAGAAATGGCTGTACTCCAAGATCCATCAAAATTCTTGTTTAATGAACCATCATTCCAAGTGTTACAGACAGTTCAAATGGTAGACGCGTTTTTTTCACACACTAACAGGTGCGCTTATTCATTACCCAAATCCCAAATCATTACCCAAATCCTCTCCCATCTCCCCCTCCCAGCATAAATCCCCCTTCTTATGCCGCGTACACACGACCGGACTTTCCATCAGAATAAACCCCGATGGTCTTCCTGACAGAGTTCCGACAGAGTTCCGACC
This sequence comes from Lithobates sylvaticus, assembly GCA_028564925.1. Taxonomy (NCBI): domain Eukaryota; kingdom Metazoa; phylum Chordata; class Amphibia; order Anura; family Ranidae; genus Lithobates; species Lithobates sylvaticus. Next base: position 70,928,800 of record CM053030.1, read on the forward strand.
TGCCCACACACGATCGGACCAAAGTCCATTTGTTTCGAACGCAATGACGTATGACGGGACTAGAAAAGGAAGTTCAATAGCCAGTAGCCAATAGCTGCCCTTGCGTCGTATTTGGTCCATCGGACTAAATACGAACGGTTTTCCCGATAGAAATTGATTCCTTTCGGAAAGATTTAAAGCATGTTCTATTTCTAGGTCCGTCTGAATTTTTTTGAAGAAAAACGATCAGATTATCCCACACACGATCGGAATATCCAACGGAATGATTCCGTCTGACCTTTTCTGCCGGAAAGTCAGGTCGTGTGTACGCGGCATTAGAAAAAAATCCCCCTCCCAGCATAAATACCCCCTCTTAGCAAAAATCCTCCCCCATCTCCCCTTCCCAGCATACATCCCCCCTCTCAACACAAATCCTCTCCCATCTCCCCTCCCAGCATAAATTCCCCCCTCTTAGAAAAAATCCTCCCCATTTCCCCCTCCCAGCATAAATACACCCAACTCATTCTCCTGTTCTGTAAGAACAGCCTGATATGCTGGGATTTGTAGTGCCCCAGACTACAGGGGCCATTCCGGATTTGGGAGGGGTGGAGTGGGACGATGTATGAAGCATTCCCTTTACACACTAATGCCGCGTACACACGATCGGAATTTTCGTTAGAAAAAACCTTGGATGGTTTTTCCAACAAAATTCCGCCCAAGCTTAGCTTGCATAAACACGGTCAAACAAAAGTCCTCTGAACTTTCAACCGTCAAGAACGCGGTGACGTACAACGCGTACGGCGGCACTAGAAAAGGGAAGTTCCATACGAAGTGCGCTACCCTTTTGGCTCCTTCTGCTAATCTCTTCCGTCTCGTATTTGATTCTGAGCATGTTCTGCGTGTTTTTTTGCACATCGGAATTGCATACAGACGAACGGAATTTCCGATAGGAACTTTTTCAGATGGGAAAAAAAGAGAACCTGCTCTCAATCTTTTGCTGGTGGAAATTCCGCCAGCAAAAGTCAGATGGAGCATACACATGGTCGGAATTTCCGAACAAAAGCTCACATCGGACTTTTGCTGGCGGAATTTCCGATCGTGTGTACGCGGCATTAGTGTCTGCTAGAGATCGCTTGATTCAATTTAAATTCCTGCACAGATATTACCCCCCAGCACGGTTATCTAAAATCTACCCGGGAACGTCGGCTGAGTGTTGGCGTTGCTCGCATTCCCCGGACAATTTTAGTCACGTTTTCTGGCATGGCCAGATAGTTAAGGAGTTCTGGTCTGCTGTTGGGCTATGCATAACGGAGATTACATCTGTGCCTGTGCCCTTGACGGTGACAATGTGCCTGCTTGGCTTGGTGGAGGGCTTGGCACCTACTAGGGCCCAGCGTACTTTGCTTAGCTTGCTGTAGTTTTACGTGTGCAAGGCACTGATCCTCTATTGGAAGAAACCGGTGACACCCTCACTGTCATACTGGAAAGGGCTTGTGAATAAAGTGATTACCGTATTTATCGGCGTATAACACGCACCGGCGTATAACACGCACCCCAAGTTTAGGAGGGCATTTTAAGGAAAAAAAGTTTTAGGAGGGAAGTTTAGGGGAAAAAAAATGCCCAGCATCATTTGCAGCTTGCCCAGCGTCATTTGCAGCCTTGCCCAGTGTCATTTGCAGCCTTGCCCAGCGTCATTTGCAGCCTTGCCCAGCGTCATTTGCAGCCTTGCCCAGTGTCATTTGCAGCCTTGCCCAGTGTCATTTGCAGCCTTGCCCAGTGTCATTTGCAGCCTTGCCCAGTGTGATTTGCAGCCTTGCCCAGTGTGATTTGCAGCCTTGCCCAGTGTGATTTGCAGCCTTGCCCAGTGTGTCTTGCAGCCTTGCCCATTGTGTCTTTCAGCCTTGCCCAGTGTGTCTTGCAGCTTTGCCCAGTGTGATTTGCAGCTTGTCAGTGTCTTTTGCAGCTTGTCAGCGTCTGTGGCATGTTTAAATTTCCCGCTGGAGAAGAACGAGCGGGCGCCGCCATTAAAAAAAACGAGCGCTTCCGGAAAAGCCCGAGCCATCTGTTCGGCTCCACTCGCAGTCCCGCCTCCCTGCTGTTTCGGAAGCGAGAGCAGGGAGGCTTGACTGCGAGCGGAGCCGAACAGTCAGATTGGTCTTTTTCGGCGCTGCTCGTTTTTTTCGGCGGCACTCGTTTTTTTTCGGCGGCACTCGTTTTCTTTCGGCGGCGCTCGTTTTTTTTTGACGGCGGTCGCTATTTTTCGGCGCCGTTTGATTTTTTTTTTGTCACTTTTTTTTGGGGGATCGGCGTATAACACGCACCTACGACTTTCCCCCCGATTTTAAGGGGGAAAAAGTGCGTGTTATACGCCGATAAATACGGTACGTTCTATAAAGCAACAAAGTTTGGAAGATTTGGTTGGACAGTGATCTTTCTATAGCTTAATCAATACCTGGTTGAAGCTACTGCAGAGAAGGTTGTCTGAGGGGTGCTGCATATGGGGGGATTTGATTCTGTAATTCTGTGTCACCATTGGGTTTTCCTGGAGACTGACTGCTGCCTTGATAGCTCTCTCTGAAACTGATTGGAGGCACTATTATTATTATTATTATTGTTGCAGTGTAAACTTTGCATTATTATATATTATTGTGTGTATTTAACATGATGTTGTGGATACCTGCCCTTCATGCTGTAGGGTGCGCTGCATCTGGGGAAGTGGATTTGTCCACAGGGTGGTAAACCTGGAAAAGGGGGGGGGGGGTTGTTGGAGTTTTTTTCTTTCTTTTTTAAATTTTTTTCTCCGTTTCCCGCCCTGTGTGGCGTGGTTATGTCTCAGCTTTTGTTGTTTTTATTGTGTAAAATATTAATAAAAAGAAAGGCCCGGGAGCGAGCGTATAGAAAAGGAGCATAGCAGAGGGCCAACATGACAGGAGTGATAAGGGAGCACAGCAGGGGTTAAAAAGAATAGATGGTGAGAAAAGTGTAGAGCTGGGTGTGGTTAAGGAAAAGTAAGCAGGTGGGAAGGGGTTTAGTTTTATTTAAGGCCTGGGGGGTTTTCCCGGGCAACATTGCAGAAGTTAGCCAGAGAGGAGAAGTTTCCCACCCACCCTTCCTGAGTGTGTTAGGTTTTACTAATGCTAAGATATGTCATGGCAGCGTTCAGTTGGCGGTGGTGGTGGTCTTTTATGGTGGTAACTAACCCATGAGATGGAAGTGTGGGGGACTCAGTAGTGCCATGGGCCCCCTTGGTGTACAGTTAACACGGATTAGCTGAAGAGGATAATGTGGACACTGCGGGTAATGAGTTGTCACCGGGCTGATGTTTATCACAGCTGGAGGCCTAGTACGATAGCAGGCCCGCAGTGTTAAAAGTGGAACATAGTTATTTGGGTAAGTGCCATCTAAGACCACCCAGTGGGAGAACTGATACTTTGTTTTGTTATGGTTAAAAAGTTTTATATATATTTTATATTTGTGAATAAAAGGCTGCTATGGCCAGTTATACCCCAATTAAAGAGTGGTCTCGTTCTCATAGGTAAGATTATGGGGAATAAGGTTGTGGGGTATAATAAATGGCGGCAGTCATTATGAAGGGAGATGTACATCTTATCTACACTGGTCAAGAAATTTACAAAAAAAAAGACTACAGGGGACTGAAGAATGTCAGCCCACTCTGCTGGGACTTGTAGTGCCCTCTGTGGGAGACTTGAGGATTCCTCAGTCCCCCCACAGTCTAGGGCACTACAAATCCCAGCATAGGAGGCTGCCAATATCTCAGCCTCCCACAGAGGGCACTAAACACAGCATGAGCCTTCCACCCCCCTGACACTCACTCCTCCCCACTCTCCCCTTATAAAGGTGTCCTCCTGGCCTCCCCTCTCCGGAGTCTGGACGGCATGTTGTGCTGCATGGTGGGGCAGTGGGTGGGATTTCCCCTTGTCTGAAGACACGTCCCAGCTCTCCTCAATCCTTCAGTTCTACCAGATAGAGGAGTTTGGCTCCCATGGTTGAGACGCAGGATCTTTTCACATTCTATTACTAGGGTAGGACCCACTAATCAGGGTACTTTGCCGCAGTGGGCTTAGCACTATATGACCATATAGTGTAACCAAACCCCCGTATTTTTTTTGAATATGTTCAAGTGTTTTTAACTAGCCTTGCAGGATAAATGTCATTCTTGAATGTGTGCGCTGTAATATGTTTTGTACGGCTCTCAGACCCCAGCATAGCACACAAGGCTGCAGATCACTCCGCCACTGGTTAGGCACCTCAGGGGCTGTGGGCAGAGGTGGCGGCCGGATCTATAGACTGGGCATCAGCAGATGCGGCCACCAATGCCACATGTGTGCAAATTGTATTTGTGTTACTCCATGTGTGTAGAGTGTGACAGGGCACAGTGGGCCCCCTGAACTTGGGGACCCGTGTGCACCGCACACGCTGTACACATGGATGATATGCCACTGGATAGATCAAATTATGACTTTGTGTGGCCAGCTTTTTACATGTGTGTTAGAAAGTAAACAGATAAAGCTATCAATAGGCCTTTGTAAAATACAACTGCTCTGTAGAAGGGCTTATGAGTTAAGTTTTAGGCCCAAGTCACACTTTTAAATGAGGTTGTTAGTGATTACATGTGGAAGGCCCAGCAGGAGGTTCCCAGCAATATGCTGCAGGCAGACCTCCATTGAAAGCAATGGCAGGCTGACAGCTACCACAGCTAATCGCAGCCGCTCACATGTAATTGCTCAAGGACCGATTATCTGCAAATGATCAGGCCGGAAGGCAGACATGGGGGTTGATTTACTAAAGGCAAATAGACTCTGAAAGTGCAGTTGCTCCAAAACTTACTAAATGAGGTAAGGCTTCAAAGAATACCCAATCACGTGCAAAGAAAAAAAAAGGATTTTTGCTTGCACATGATTGGATGATGAAAGTCAGCAGAGCTCTGGAGCAACTATTCTTGCAGAGTGAAACTGTACTTTGAAAAGTACAAAGTTTATTTACTATTAGTGAATCAACCTCAGTTTGCCTCCAGGGCTGATCATTAGCAGGTAATCGCTTCACTGCTGATTACATGTGAGCTGCTGCAATTAACTACAGGAGCTGTCAGCTTCCTATTGATTTCAATAGAGGTCCGTCTGCAGCATATTGCTGGGAACCTCCTGCTGGGTCTTCCGCTTGTAATCACTAATGGCCCCATTTGTAAGTTTGAATGGGGCCTTATACTGGCAAGCAGTGCAGGTTTTGGAGGTATAATCTGTGGCTAGTGATGATCAGACAGGTTTGGGTTCACTTCATGAGCTAGTTAGTGAATCTTGTTCAAAATTTGGAAAATGCAAACTGTATGACGAACCCTACTGATGTCTGGCTTTTATTTATACTAAACACATCGATAACAAAAGAGGCTGCTGACTTTAGAATCAGCCAATCAGACACTTGTATTCATTCAAAAGAACTAATGACACACATGCATATATTCAAATAGAAATACAGTAGTGACGTGTGCAGGCCGTGGTGTGCAAAACCATGTGGCAAGCACATGGATTTGAACACAACTGTGTGCACATTCCCACTGCTACCAGTGATGCGAGCCATACCAAACTATGGCCCAGTGGGCCATAATTTTGTATGGTTATACTATGGTTCTCAAATACACAGATCTGCTTACTTAGGAGTTTAAGTGCGGTCGCCATGGAGTGGCCAGTTCCTTGGTGAGGCATAAACAAACATCCTTAAAAGAGCAAACAGATCCGCTGTGTACAAGGGAAGGTTTCCGCATCCAATGGTCTTCCACCAACATCTGTATGTGCGAATACCCTCACATGAGCGTATTTGTAAGGAGAAACCCAAACAACAAGCGCACAGTGGTGCACAGGCGTGGACAGTTCAGGAGATTCTAAAGGAAAGGACATGCGCGGGCGTGCACGGGTGCACGCGCCTGTGTGCGTGTTGGTGCGCGTGCACGCATTGGTACACGCATTGGTGCGCGTGCACGTGCGCACATTGGAGACCAATCCGCCTATTTAAACCTGCTAGTGACATGCACAACTTGCCGAGTGGTCTTTTCAGCTAGTGCTTGCTTACCCGATCTGAACCAGTTTCCTGTATCCCGACCCGGCTTGCCTGAACTACCTCTTGATCTCTGCCTGCCTACTTGTGACCCCGGCTTGTGTCTGACTCCGCTTCTGCCTGATGTTCCTGTGCCTCACTGCCCGCCTGTGTACCGAACCCGGCCTGTGTCCCGTCTTTGCCTCTGCCTCACGACTCGGTACCTGCTCTGCCCGGCTGCTGATGAACCCTTGGCTTACGTCCCGGCTACGCTTCCAGCTACTGATTCAGCATCACGGAGCTCCTGTCTTCAGTTCCTGCCCAGCACTCTCAAGTCACCTGGTTCCTGCCAGAGTCATCCGCCACATCGGCCCTCGTGCCACTCTGTGTCCTCCACTCCCTGACATCACTACCAGGGGTGTTGGACAGGAGGTGCAAGAGAAGCCCCCTCTACAGCTCGATCTCAACCAGGTACGTGACAGTATTGCAGCAAAACTGACACTAGGGGGCATCTGACAACATACATTAATAACATTTTCCACAACAGTCAGAGCCCAGACTTAAACCCCATTGAAAATCTGTGGAATGATTTGAAGACTGCAATTCACAAACGGTAACTGAACTTGAGCAGTTATTCAAAGAAGAGTGGGCAAATATTGCAAAGTCTAGATGTGCAAAGTTAGTAGAGACATATCCAAACAGACTAAAGGCTGGAATTAAAGCAAAATGTGGTCCAAAAAAATACTGGCCCTAGGAGGGTGATCCTTTTTCTGTTTTTTAACTTTTATTATTTTTTCTGACATGTTGGTGTTATATCTTTCACTAGGATGTTATAAATTGCTTATACAGCTGGATAAAACAAAAACTGTGTCTGCCTTCATTTCAGGCTGCAAAGCAACAAAATGTGATTCTTTTCTATACCTACTGTATATGAAAATATTCTTTAAACATAGCTCACTAGGTATCAAATTACGTGCAAATTATATCAAAATGACTTTCAGGTAGAATCCTAACAACATCTTAAAATACACTTTAGCTTCCCTTTCAGCTGTCACGTGCCATTTGCTGTATTTCACATGTCCAGGTTCTCTATTACACTCTAATTATAAGAGGATTATCCAGCGATTGTAACACTGATTAAAAGCCACAAAAAGCAAATTAGGTTCTATGAATGTGGTTGGTAAAGTTAGGCGTGTTGTAGCGGAGTGATAGTTTTCATTAATGACACATAAACAATGTACAGCGTGTGATTTGTTTGTGTAATTTGCTTTATATTCACACAGTTGTCTTCCCCAGATGGCAGAGTGTGGGCTCAGATGGCGCGGCTGGAGCACGCTGCTGTTTTAATGTTATGTTGCTGGCAGGCATGAGCAGATCCATCCTCTGATCTCCCGTGTTGGAGGTATGGATTTTCATCCTCTTCGCTGATAACACAACCCCCCCCCCCCCTCCCCCCCGTGACATGATAAAAAGAGAGGTCCTGATAGATGCATCTTCTCCTGCAAGTGGAGGATCACAATATCATGATACCAGGAGAGAGACAGTCTCCCGCTTTGACTTCTCTCTGCTTGTTAAAGGTCAGCCTCTTACAAGTTGATTTAATTTGTTTAGCAGTTACATCTTTTTTTGGTGGTGGTGAAATCAATATGGACAAGAGAGTGAAAGAAGAGACACTTCAAGCGTGGTGACAGGGTGCTAGACAATGAAGCATTAAAGGAGGACTACAGTATTTATAAAAAAAAAAAAAAAAAAAAAACCTGTAAAATTGCATAAAGTCATGTACACACCTATGTAGCATTCTTGAGGATGAACCCCAAATAGATAGCCAAACTCACAGTTAAAATACATAGATAATCTATGTTGCCTTCCAAAACATTTGTAGCTCTGTTCAATCCCCCCAGGACAATAGACTCATTCCGATGTGAAGCAGCCCTCGCAACCCCTCCAAAAACAATCCACGATATGTTGCCTCCTGGCCGCACCCTGAAAAAGTGAAATCAACGCACCACAACCACATGCTTTATATTACGTACTGCAAGCAAAACGCAACAATGGGTTTTATTTTTGCCGCAGCCGCAAAGCAGCTTGGCCAGATCATGTGTTCAGCCTTCAGCTGCTGCATGGCCTTGTTCAGGTACCAAGTCAGAGGGTGGTAAAAGCTTTGCTTAACCACCTGCACCCTGGTGGCACATCCGACTGAGCTCTTAAAATGTATTTACATTGTTGCAGCAAAATTGGAATAAAGCTTTATATTTCAGATAAATGGCAACCGATCTCACGCAGGACACCAACTCATTGAGGCCTCAATGATTAAGCCCCCTAGGGGGCTAAACACGTCTAAGGGACCTCTCCTGAAGGTGGAGAGCAAAGCTTAAGCCATCTTACATTACCTGGTTTAGCTTTGGCCACAGTGAGCTGTGCGCATTCGGTTGCCATTTTTCTGTAGCATATTGTAGCCTGACAAGCTGTTTTATAGGATCTACACTAGTTCATTACATGTCATGTGGGCTGATATCTGTGACAGGAGACATGACAACTCCACCTGAGAAACCTCAAAAAGGTAAAAAAAAAATAATAATAAAAAAAAAAAAATATATATATATACAGTGGTGTGAAAAAGTGTTTGCCCCCTTCCTCATTTCCTGTTCCTTTGCATGTTTGTCACACTTAAGTGTTTCGGAACATCAAACCAATTTAAACAATAGTCAAGGACAACACAAGTAAACACAAAATGCAATTTGTAAATGAAGGTGTTTATTATTAAAGGTGAAAAAAAATCCAAACCATCATGGCCCTGTGTGAAAAAGTGATTGCCCCCTAAACCTAATAACTGGTTGGGCCACCCTTAGCAGCAACAACTGCAACCAAGCGTTTGCGATAACGTGCAATGAGGCTTTTACAGCGTCCTGGAGGAATTTTGTCCCACTCATCTTTGCAGAATTGTCCTAATTCAGTTACATTAGAGGGTTTTCAAGCATGAACAGCCTTTTTAAGGTCATACCACAACATCTCAATAGGATTCAGGTCAGGACTTTGGCTAGGCCACTCCAAAGTCTTCATTTTGTTTTTCTTCAGCCATTCGGTGGTGGACTTGCTGGTGTGTTTAGGATCATTGTCCTGCTGCAGAACCCAAGTTCGTTTCAGCTTGAGTACACGAACAGATGGTCGGACATTCTCCTTCAGGATCTCTTGGTAGACAGCAGAATTCATAGTTCCTTTTATCACGGCAAGTCTTCCAGGTCCTGAAGCAGCAAAACAGCCCCAGACCATCACACTACCACCACCATATTTTACTGTTGGTATAATGTTCTTTTTCTGAAATGCAGTGTTCCTTCTACGCCAGATATACTTGGACACACACCTTCCAAAGAGTTCCACTTTTGTCTCATCGGTCCACAGAATGTTGTCCCAAAAGTCTTGGGGATCATCAAGATGTGTTGTGGAGAAATTGAGACGAGCTTTGATGTTCTTTTTGCTCAGCAGTGGTTTTCTCCTTGGAACTCTGCCATGCAGGCCATTTTTGCCCAGTCTTTTCCTGATGGTGGAGGCATGAACGCTGACCTTAACTGAGGCAAGTGAGGCCTGCAGTTCCTTGGACGTTGTTGTGGGGTCTTTTGTGACCTCTTGGATGAGTCGTCGCTGCGCTCTTGGGGTAATTTTGGGCGGCCGGCCACTCCTGGGAAGGTTCACCACTGTTCCATGTCTTCGCCATTTGTGGATAATGGCTCTCACTGTGGTTCGCTGGATTCCCAAAGCTTTGGAAATGGCTTTATAACCCTTTCCAGACTGATAGATCTCAATTACTTTCTTTCTCAATTGTTCCTGAATTTCTTTGGGTCTCGGCATGATGTGTAGCTTTTAAGGATCTTCTGGTGGACCTTACTGTGTCAAGCAGCTCCTATTTAAGTGATGCCTTGATTGTGAACAGGTGTAGCAATAATCAGGCCTGGGTGTGGCTAGAGAAATTGAACTCAGGTGTGGACAACCACAGTTATAGTATGTTTTAACAAGGGGGGCAATCACTGTTTCACACAGGGCCATGATGGTTTGGATTTTTTTTCACCTTTAATAATAAACACCTTCATTTACAAATTGCATTTTGTGTTTACTTGTGTTGTCCTTGACTATTGTTTAAATTGGTTTGATGTTCCGAAACACTTAAGTGTGACAAACATGCAAAGGAACAGGAAATGAGGAAGGGGCAAACACTTTTTCACACCACTGTAGGTATGTTGTGTGAATGGTAACTCATAACAAACATATAGTCTCAAATTTGAATGCAAAAGTGGAAATACTCTTTAACCATTTTAATATCTGGCACTTTCATCCCCTTCCTGCCCAGGCCAATTTTCAGCTTTCAGTGTTGTTGCACTTTAAATGACAATTGCACTGTCATAAAAAAAAAAACTGTACCCAAATGAAATGTTTATCATTTTTTGAGACATATAGAGCCTTTTTTGGTAGTATTTAATCACCACTGGGTTTTTTTTTTTTTGCTAAACAAGCAGTTTAGCAAAACTGTTCAGAGACTGAAAATGTAAAAAAAAAAAAAATGTTTTTTTTTTAGTTTCTGTTATAAAATTTAGCAAATAGGTAATTTTTCTTCTTTACTGATGGGCATTAATGAGACTGCACTGATAGGCATTCATGAGGCTGCACTGATGTGCACTGCTAAGTTGCATTGATGGGCACTGATGAGGAGGCACTGGCAAGGCTGCACTAATTAGGCGGCACTGATAGGCAGCACTGATGGGTAATGATAAGCTGCACTGATGGGCACTGATTGGAACTGATGGGGCTGCACTAATAATCAGTGCCCTGATTATCAGTGTACACGTGCCCTGTAGACTTGAAGGTTATCCGCTCTCCTTTCCTCGCGCTGTGAAAGCGTGAGAGGAAAGGAATGCCGATAACCGTAAAGTTTGTTTACATGTGATCAGCTGTGATTGGACACAGCTGATCACATGGTAAAGGGCAGCTGTGATAGGCCATTTACCGCGACCTGTGATCAGCTGATACCTATTGTACTTTCTAGTACATTTGAACTGGGATAACTTTGGCAAGTTTTGAATTTTTTTAAGTATATTTTAATTTTTATTTTATTCTACTGTCAACAAGTTTTTTACAAATAAATGGAAGTTGCCTTCTGCTGAACCTATTACACTATGGGAGTCTTTGCCTCTTTCTTCCTGTGAGGACTAGACCCACGCATTCCCAGGTATAACAACAAGATATCCTACACGCCTGGCAATCCATCTATAGGATCCGGAGTCTATAGTGGGGAGAAGTGGAGGAGATCGGTCTGAGGGAGCTGTTCTTTGCATGCCTGTTACCCCTGCAGGGGTGCAGGGAGCTGGTGAGTGGGGAACCTTGAGGGGAGCACCGAAGTCACTTTTGAAGAACTACCAAGCACGAAAGTCACCGAATTTAGAGCTTTTTCTATGTTTGGATAGTGTGAACTGTGGACTGTCCTTCATAAACTTATAACATAAATACTTTTTTGGTGGACTTTCTCCCCTTGTTTTTGCTAACATCAACACTTTTTTCCTTCACTCTGTTTTTTCTGGATACATACACTGGAATATTGTGTCCTTAGAGTCTTTGGATTCCAGATCACGTTTTTTTGTTTTGAGTTCTCCCTTTGGGGGGTTGTTTCTTTTTAATCTTTACAGGAATATTGCAATAATTACTGGTCTGGGTTTTTGCACATGGGTCCGTCCCACCTTGGTTTATGAATTCTTTCTGCACGTTGCACATATCACCATAATATATATCACTGCCCTTATGTAGTGCAAATATATGGGATATTGAATGCACTATATATATATATATATATATATATATATATATACACTTTTTCTCGATGTCAGACAGCTAACATAGGTCCAAACTTGTTTACCACACTTATTGTATTTTATAAGCATCATATTATATATATATATATATATATATATATATATATATATATATATATATATATATATATATATATATATATAAATATATATATATGTATATGTGTATATGTATATATATATATATATATATATATATATATATATATATATATATATATATATATATATATACATACACATTAGGATCACTTTTTTAATTTTTGGGTTCTCTTATTTAGGAACTCTTTATATATATATTTCTTTCTACTACTTTGATTCACTAAGTTTATGGTCGCCTATGCGTATAGGAACCACACAGGACAGCTAGTAGCTTGACCACTTGGGTTGATACAGACACGTATTGCAAGGTATCTTTGGTGTACACATAGGGGTAATCTCTTTACCTCATATTACCTTGGTGTATTCATGCCTCAATAGGAGGTACATATCTATAAACCTCCTGTTTGTTTATCCCTGTTTTTAACCTCTCTATGCATACCAATAAGTCACACCTGCAATGTGTTAGCCGGTTTTGAGACGTAACGCCACTGACCCCTACTTTAATACTTCACTCCTTGGGAGCTTTCTTAGGAAAGTCTCCTTTCTTGGGGAGGCAGCAACCGTCTAAAAATCTACCTAAGCGCGGCGATACATACCAATTCAAAAGACAAGAACACTCACCCATGCTTCAATGGCCCAGCACCCCTGCAGCCTCACGCTGATGGAAGCATCTTCTCCCTGGCTTTTCCTAGGCACCAGACTTTGGCCATCTTGATACGCTGGTCCTGGATGACATCGTCACCACACATGTGCTGAAGTAATTCATCCTAGCACACTGGCGCTATGCCGGAAATGTACACGGAGCGAAAAAGCAGGTAGGTTTATTTTATTGCAGACATTGTGTGTCTCTTCTGCAATAAAGAGACTGTCTGTTAGCAATTTTGTTTTGCCTTTAGTTCCACTTTAAGGAGCTGATCATGTTCACTTTCAAATTGAATTTTCGCTTATCTTAGTGAATAGGGTGAAACAAAGCGAAAAGTCAATTTGCTAAAATACCCAATTCTACAAGGAAAAACAGACTTAAAGGAGAAGTACAGTGAAAGCTCCCATTTTCAGCAGAAGCACACTGTCGGCTAGCATCATAGAGCCGGTCCAGGCTCGGAAAAGATCGCAACCATATGGTTGGGATCCGCCCACATGCTTGGACCAGCTAGCCGCTGAGAGGCTGAGCCAGCAGGGCAGGGCAGACAGTGGTGACTGAAGCCCCGTACACACAATCGGACTTTCCGACGGGAAATGTTGGATGTCAGGCTGTCTTGTAAACCAGCGCTTGTAATGGAGAATTAACATTCATGACGTTTCAAATTATGAAATCTCGAAATGCAGCGCACATTCTCTTCTTCTTTAATGGGATAATAATGAAGCTGCTTTGCTGGTGATACTGATGGAGTTATTGCAAACAAATTTTCAAAGGCTTTTTTTTTCTAGTGATATCAAGAATAATATTATTATGTTTTTTTTTTTTTTTTTTTGGGCAAGTTACCACAACACCATTATCCCATAGTTTTTAGGATCAAAGATACAACTATGTTGGTATCCCTTGTCAATTTTACATTTTTTTAAATGTAACTGCCTACTCCCAAACTGTCATTGGAAGTAAAACACATATCCAAGTATTATTCTACACAATTTTTTTATTGTGCATTAAAAAAAAGAAAACAAATAAAATTAGACATGCTATCTGCCAATAGAATTTATCCAAAAAGTGCATTCTATCCATCCAAAAATATAGAAAATATACCAAATTAAATCATTAATCAACCAAAAAAATAATGTCAAAGCAATAACTCCAAGGCCAATAATAAATAACATGTTATATCCGCCGATACTGCAACATGTCTGGTTGACGAACGGCTGCAGCCGTTCAGAAACGAACTGAAAGGCACGAAATGAAAAGTGGGACCTGAAAAGCACTAAATGAAAAACGCAAAAAGAAAAGTGCGAATCAACACTCACCAAACTTCTACTAACACGAAATTAAAAGAAGGCGACCAAAGGGTGGTGCTAAAGAGCTGAAAAAATATGTAGTGCGTATAGTACGTCACTACATTTGTAATTGTTGGCCAACAATTGTGTGGCCGTGTGTATGCAAGACAAGCTTGGGCCAACGCCCTTAGGACAAAATTCCACGGTTTTGTTGGCAGAATGTCCGATCATCTGTACGAGGCATGTGAGTCACCAGCTCTCTGCTCAGGGAGCTCTGAGAACCAAGTGATCAGCAGTGATTGATCGTTCATTTTTCATTCTTAGTGCCGGTGGAGGATCGATGCTGCATCCACCTAGGTAAGTATGATTTTAAATTTCTAAAAAATCTAAAAAATTTCAAAAAAAGTGCAGCATTTGTAGTCATTGTAGTCATGTTGTTTTTTTTTAGTTTTTTACTGAACACTGAACGCAGGTGCATTGTCTATAGGACAATGCACCCATCAACAAAAAGATCCATAGTGCAGAAATGTATGTGTATATGAAAGTATATACAAACATATACTGTACATGTAAATTTAACCGCTGACAACTAGAAGAGGATAAAGAATTGTACATGTGTATAGGCATGTATATGCAAAGTCTGGGAGGAACTTAACTTTTTCAGTAACTTTCTGCCAGCCTCTGCCAGCATGATCCTGCATATAAACATAAGGAATTTTTACGTACCTGTTTTAGGGGGCATATTGCTTGCACGTGATTCAATTCAGCATAATTTCACCTCATTCACTAAGCTAGATGAGTTTTCTATTTGGAAAGTGAATTTTCACATAGCTTAATAAAAAAGGTGAAGTTTGTCTAATCCAATCATGTGCAAGCAAAAATCTTTTTTTGTTTTTTTGTCATTTTCCTTGCACATGACTGGGATGTCTTGGAATTTTCACGGTTCCACCTCATTCACACACATTGTCTATGTTTGGGGCTTCTCACCCAGACCCGCACCCACACTTCTGTCACATTAGGACAAGCAGGTGTGTCAGTGCAGCTGCTGCGTCCTCATAGACTTCAATGGGCTGCTTATTCGCAACACCTGGAGTCTAGACACGCTGCAAAAAATGGCCCATTCAAGGTATACGAGCCTCAGCGCCACTGTGAACAAAGCCTTAAGAAGTAATTCTGACATTCACTAATCATTCATTGCAGGAGAATCTTCCGGGTGTGTTTTAAATGGCAATGATTGATTCACCACCAGTGAACGTTTGGTTTGCTTTATAAATAAGCTGCTTACAGCAGACTTTCACCCTAAACCTGATCTCATCTTACCCTGCCCCCCCTCACTCTCCTTTAATTGAATATAATTATTTATTTATTTTAAAGATTTAATATTTTTTTTATTTAAAGATTTAATCTTTTTAAAGATTTAAGCAGCACTTCCACATTTCTTGTCTAGTCAGTTGCCGACCGGGCCTTAGCAGAATGACGGCTACAGTGCGGTCGGATAACTCTGGGAGGCTTTCATATGACGGCCTTCCAGAATCGCACGCTCCCGGGAATGTCCGTGACCGTAAAGGGCCAATGACAGTGTCCCTTTACCATGTGATCGCTCCATCCAATGGCAGAGCGATCAGTTGTCAACAGACCACAGCATGTCTGGTTCAGCTCCTCCCCTCTCCTCGCACCGATCAGTACAGTGTGCGAGGAGAGGAAGGAGTCGGGTGCTCATCCATGCCCAGCCATACTCATCCATTGCTCATCCATGCACATCCATAGCTCATCTGTGCCCATCCATGCTCATCCATGGCTCATCCGTGCCCATCCATGGCTCATCTGTGCCTATCCATGGCTCATCCTTGCTCATCCATGGTTCATTCATGCCTCATTCATGGCTCATCCATGCCCAGCCATGCTCATCTATGGCTCATCCATGCCCATCCATGCCCAGCCATGCTCACCCATCCCCATCCATGCTCATCCATGCACATCCATGGCTTATCCGTGCCCATCCATGCTCATCCATGGCTCATCCATGCTCATCCATGGCTCATTCATGCCTCAATCATGGCTCATTCATGCTCATCCATGCCACATCCATGCTACATCCATGCTCATCCGTGCCACACCCATGCCACATCAGTGCTCATCCATGCCACATTCATGCCACATCAGTACTCATCCATGCCACATCCATGCCACCTCAGTTCTCATCCGTTCCACATCAATGTCACTACAGTGCCCATCAGTGTCTCACAAAAGTGTAATAGGTAGTCAAATTAGATGTGCAATTTATGTTCCTAGAACACCTGATGGTGCTCCTTGCATGTTGGGCCTCCGTATGTGGTCTAGCAGTGCAAAAGTCTCACAAATGTGGTATCGCCATACTCAGGAGTAGTAGCAGAATTTATTTTGGGGTGTAATTTTTGCAATGGTTACACAGTTAGTCAGGTTGAAAAAAGACACATCTAGTCCATCTAGTTCAACCAAAAAAAAAAAAAAAAACAATTCCATATACACAGTCCTTCACCCACAGTTGATCCAGAGGAAGGTGAAAAACCCCAGCAAAGCATGCTCCAATTTGCACAGCAGGGAAAAATTCCTTCCTGATCCCCCCGAGAGGCATTTTCCCTGGATCAACTTTACCCATAAAGGTTAGTCCCCAGTTATATTATGTACATTTAGGAAATAATCCAGGCCTTTTTTAAAGCAATCTACTGAGCTGGCCAGAACCACCTCCGGAGGGAGTCTATTCCCCATTTTCACTGCTCTTACTGTAAAGAAACCTTTCTATATTTGGAGATTAAATATTTTTTTTTCTCTAGATGTAAAGAGTGCCTCCTTATCCTCTGTGATGACCTTAAAGTGAATATCTCAACACCAAGTTCACTATATGGACCACTCTTCTCAAGAGGGAATAGATTCAGTTCCTCTAATCTTTCCTCATAGCTGAGCTCCTCCATGCCTCTTATCAGTTTGGTTGTCCTTCTCTGCACTTTCTCCAGTTCCAGATATCCTTTTTGATAACTAGTGCTCAAAACTGAACTGCATATTCCAGATGAGGTCTTACTAATGATTTGTACAGGGGCAAAATGGTATCTCTCTCTCTGGAGTCCATAGCTCTCTTAATACAAGAAAAGACTTTACTCGCTTTGGAAACCGCAGCTTGGCATTGCATGCTATTATTGAGCTTGTGATCTACAAAATAAAAACAGATCCTTCTCCACTATTGATTCCCCCAGTTGTACTCCCCCTAGTACGTATGATGCATGCATATTCTTACCCCCATAGTGCATAACTTTACATTTATCAACATTAAACCTCATTTGCCACTTAGTAGCCCAGTTAGACAGTGTATTGAGCTTGGCTTGTAAATTGGAGACATCCTGTAAGGTTATTCCACTACATAGCTTGGTGTCATTTGCAAAGACTGAAATTATACTTTTAATCCTAGACCCTATTTAATTTTTAAAGATGTTAAAAAGTAAGGGTCCCAGCACTGGACCTTGGGGTACACCACTGATAACCTTAGACCATTCAGAGTATGATTCATTAACCACTACTCTCTGAATCCAAATTGATCTTTCCAAGCCTGTATTCTTTACCTTGCACATGAGCCGTGTGTGGGAAACTGTGTCAAACGCTTTTGCAAACTCCATGTATAACACGTCCACAGCCACCCCTCTGTCTAAGGTTTTACTTACCACCTCATAAAAAGAAATCAGGTTTGTTTGAGAACCGTTGTCTTTCATGAATCCATGCTGTCTGTTGCTTAAAATATTTTTTCCAGCAAGAACTCATCTATGTGGTCTTTTATTAAACTCTCCATTATCTTCCCAACTATAGAAGTTAAACTAACAGGTCTATAGTTACTTGGTAAAGGCTTTTATCCCTTTTTAAATATGGGCACCACATTGGCCCTGCGCCAATCCAGTGTTACCATTCCAGTCATTAACAAGTCCTTAAATATTAGAAACAATGGCCTTGAAATTACAGAGCTCAATTCTTTTAGGATCCATGGCTGGATGCCATCTGGTCCAGGTGCTTTATCCACCTTTATTCTGTCTAAATATTTCTGGACCATATCACTACATGCTCAGACCTGACCTTTTTACAAATATATTTGAAGAATTTTTCGGGGTTTGTCCTACTATCTTTTGCAATCTGTCGTTCGTTTAGAATTTTTGCATCCTTAATTTCCTTTTTACATATTCTGGTATATTCTTTGTAACATTTAAACTATGATAGTGTCCTTCATTTTTATATTTTTAAAAATCTCTTTTTTATTATTTATAGCCATTTCAACTTTGGCCGTGAGCCACATAGGTTTTGTTTTTAGCCTTTTAAACTTAATGTCCATGGGAATATACTTTGCAGTGAGTTTACATACAGTCACTTTGAAAAATTCTCATTTCTGTGTCCATTGATGCCAATATTTCCTCCCAGTCTAAGTCCGGGAGAGCAGCCCTCATCCTTGGAAAAATGTGCTCCCTTAAAGTTAAGTGTTTTTATCTTACCCATATGTGTTTGTTGCTTACAGCTAGCATTAAATGAAATCATGTTATGTTATAAATGTTAGAATTTGTTGTGTTAGAAATATCTTATAAATGGACAACTGTGTGTAAAAAAAAAAAAAAAAATGTGTTTTCATTTTTCAAAAACTTGTGGAAAAAAATGAGGGTGATTTTTTGGGAGTTTCCATTATCCTGGTGCTCCAGGGCCTTCAAAAGTGTAAGAGGTAGTCAAGAAATGAAATGTGTAATTGATGTCCCTAGAACGCCTGACGAGACTCCCTGCATGTTGGGCCTCTGTATGTGGACAGGCTGTGAAAAAGTCTCACACATTTGGTATCGCCATACTCAGGAGGAGTAGTAGAATGTATTTTAGGGTATAATTTGAGGTATGCATATGCTGTGTGTGAGAAATAACTTGTTATTATGACAATTTTGTGAAAAAAAGAAAAAGAAAAAAAATCTTTGTTTTGTAAAGAATTGTGGGAAAAAATTAGAACTTCAAAAAACTCACCATGCCTCATACTAAATACATTGGAATGTCTACTTTCCAAAAATGGGTCATTTGGGGGTATTTGTACTTTCCTGGCTTGTTGATGATCAAGAAATCCTGGCTTGTTGATGATCAAGAAATCATCAACAATCATCTGACAAGAAGCCGTCAGTACATCAGGTGTGATCAGGTGTGATACATTTTCAGAAATTGGCACCATAGTTTGTAGACTCTATAACTTTCACAAGGACCAAATTATATGCACTTATTTTGGTTATTTTTACCAAAGATATGTAGCAGTATAAATTTTGGTCAAAACGTATGAAGAAAAATTACTAGTTTGCAAAATTTTAACGAAACGAAGAAAAATTCATTTTTTTTACAAAATTTCAGGCTTTTTGAATTTATAGCGCAAAAAAAAAAAAAAATGATCAAATACCTTCCAAAGAAAGCTCTATTGTGTGTGTAAAAAAAAGGACAAAAATGTCATATGGGTACAATGTTGCATGACATTGTGATTGTCATTCAAAGTGTGAGAGCACTGAAAGCTGAAAATTGGTCTGGTTAAGAAGGGGTTTAAGTGCCCTGTGGGCAAGTAGCTAGGAGAGAATATGGAAAATTTTTATCAAATACTTTAATTTTCCTTTCCTGGTGTACCCTCACGTCAGCACACCATGGGCCAATCCTCCATAGGTAACCCCAAGGACCACCTCCAATAGGTAGAATAAAAGTCCCACCCTCCTAATCCCCAGTGTTCTTTAACTAGATAGCGACAGGCCACCAGGGATAGTTGTGCTGAGGTGAGGGTACGCCAGTAAAGGCAAATTACGGTAAGTATTTGATAACAGTTTTCCATATTCCTGGCTAACCCCACGTCAGCACCCCATGGGATTTAACTAGCAAAAAAGAAGAAGGGCGGGAAAAACAAAATGACATTTAGCCAAGATATGCTGCATAATAAAGGAAAAACTAATTTTATTTCTCTTGTAAGGCTGCCGAGACCACCGCTGTCCTGAACTTTGCGGATGCTGTGGCCTGAATATCCAGGCTATAGTAGCGCGCAAATGTGGTGTAGGAATTCCAACTGGCAGTCCTACAGATATCTTCTAGTGGATACTTAGCATATGCTGCCCTGAAGGCTTCCATCCCTCGCCAGATCCAGTGAGCTGAAATCCTCTGTTAGTGCAGATGAAGGTATTTGGTGAAAACTTGTGAGGATTGCCTCCTAATTCTCATGGAAGCTAGATGCAACCTTAGACCTCAGACTTGGAGCAGGTCAGAGAATGGCTTTTTGTGGAAGGATCACACAGTAAGGTTCTTTGTAGGACAGAGCCGCCAATTCTGAAACTCTCCTTATCGAGACTATGTCGACCAAAAACTAAACTATAAGGGACCATAAGGAGCAAGAGTCCGGAGGTATAAATGGATGTTGTGTGAGTGACCTGAGGACCAAGCCGAGATCCCAGGAAGGTATAAGACATTTCTTTGTTGATTTAATGTGAATTGCAGCCTGCAGAAAACGCCTGATTAGGGGATCTTCAGCCCACCTATGCCCGGTGAGAGATGATAGGGCAGAGACCTGCACCCTAATCAAGTTATATGCTAACCCCTTATCTAGGGCTGACTGCAGGAAATCCAGTATGTTTGGCCGAGAAGGAGATTCAAGAGAAAAGTGCTCGCGATCTGCGAACTCTACAAATTTCGTCCAAACACGTTCATACGTGCAGTTGGTTGAGGTCTTTCTGCCCTTCATTAGAGTCTGTACCACTTGTGAGAAAAGTCCCTGAGCCCTTAATCGGGCCGATTCAGCAACCATGCCACAAGTTTTAGTTTTGCCAGGTTGGAGTGTCACCACTGGTTCTGGGTCAAAAGGTCCCTCTGGCTGGAAACGGGATTGGTGGGGCTGACAACATCTGTATGATCAAAGGAAACCAAGGCCTTCTTGGCCATCAGGGAGCCGCCAACACAGTGTGGACCTTCTCTGCTCTGATCTTCAACAGGACATTAAATGATAATGGGATTGGAGGAAAAATGTACACCATCGGAAAGGCCCAGCGGATCGAAAATGCATCCTGTGTTAGTGCTCCTGCATAACTGTATCTCGCCACAATCAGGGGAAACTGAGCATTTTGTGGGGTCGCAATCAAATCGACTGTGGGCGTACCCCACTTCCTGAAAACTGTCTGAAGGTACCTTGGTTGGAGTGACCACTCGCTGTGTTCGGGGTCTGCTCAGCTGATCTGCCAGTTGATTCTGACTTCCTGGGACATATGCTGCTGTCAGGTCCTGAAGATGCTCCTCATCCCAGGCAAAGATGTCTGCTGACAGGTGAAGGAACGTTAGACTCCTTGTCCCCCCTTGGTGGGCAAGGTAAGCTACTGCAATCTTGTTGTCTAGTAGCATCTTGACCCGTGCTCCCAATGATCTTCCTGAAAGGCATGTAGAGCAAGAAAGGCTGCCTTGAGTTCCAAATAGATTGATTGTTTGTATAGTGGGTTCCAACAGTCTTGGATTTCTTTTCCCTGACAATGGGCCCCCCAACCCCGGATGCTGGCGTCCGAGGTGATGATAGTCCAGTCCACTGGTTTAAGGGGTACCCCCTGAGATAGGTTCTCTGGCACAGTCCACCAGCCTAGATCTTGACATACTCCCTCTGGGATGTATGTCTTCTTGTTCTTGGATGACCCATCCCATTGGCTCAAGAAGGTTACCTGGAATGCCCTCATGTGCCACCTGGCCCATGGGACTACCAGAATTGTGGTGGTAAACATCCCGATCAAGACCATGCTGTCTTCGGCTGAGAGAAAGGTAGACCTCATTGTGCTTAGGGTATACTGGCGCAGCTGATATATCTTCCTGTCTGGGAGACACACCCGTCCCTGTGAAGTGGAGAAAATTACCCCCAAATACTCCATTGTTTGGGAGAGATGGAGTTGGCTCTTTTTACTGTTTATTATCCAACTAAAACTGTTTAGAGTCAGAAGGACCCGGTCTCAATGCTCTCTGAGTTGTTGAGCGGAGTCTCCCAGTATGATGATATTGTCTAAGTAATGGTAAATTTTTAATCCTTCCAGGCGAATTAGAGAAAGGATGGAGAGGAGAATTTTCGAGAATACTCTTGGTGTGGTACAGAGTCCGAAAGGGAGACATGTGAATTGATAATGATGGTCGCATACTGAGTACCTTAAAAATCTCTGATTAAAAATCTCTGATGTTGCTTCCTTATAGGGACATGCAGGTACTCGTCAGAAAAGCCTGCGCAGTAAATAGTAACACAGCGTGGTACATGAGTGGCCGGCGGGCAGTGACGTAAAGGGGACCAGGAGTGAGGACATAACGCCTCCCAACTAATCCTCTTCGTGCCGCACACTGCAAAAGTATATG
This sequence comes from Lithobates sylvaticus, assembly GCA_028564925.1. Taxonomy (NCBI): domain Eukaryota; kingdom Metazoa; phylum Chordata; class Amphibia; order Anura; family Ranidae; genus Lithobates; species Lithobates sylvaticus. The sequence goes on from CM053030.1 coordinate 70,951,086, forward strand.
CAGGATATGGCGCTGAGCCCCCGCATAGTGCTGGGATAGAGCCAAAAAATGCCAATGAAGGACAACAAGGAGCAACCACTAGATGGAGGGGGGGAGAGACAAAACGGAAGACCAATAACAATCAATGGAGGTCACAAATAAGAATAATGATGATAATAATCGGTAAATATAAACATAACATAAAATGCTCAAAATGTCCAATGCATGAGTGACAGTCTAATGTAATTCACTCATATAATATACTTTAACAATACTCTAAGCAAAAAAAGAATATGTATATACCGGGGAAGATCATGAAACAGAGGAAAAACGAAATTGCCACTCTTTTGAGGGCTTGGATGTGTGCAGGATATGTCAATGAGAGGACAGGTCAGAAGCACCTATTTATTTGGAGTTTGAAGTAGAAGTAAATATTAATGAGTATTAGAATCAGATTTGATATGAACTGAAAGATAAATTGATTAGACAGAGAAACAGGAATAATAACGATTAAAATAAAATAGTAAATAGGTGGAGATTCTATCTGATGTGGGATATACAAAAAGTGTCAGGAATGTGAGAGTCATGTGGGGAATTTAGAGAAGCGATTTGTACGATTGGGCCTCATTAATGTCAGGAGCATGTGTGGAATTAAGGGCGCTCAGATAGTCTCCCTCTGGAGAATGAATTTGTTCCATCCTCCCCCTAGGATCTTTGGGGATCACAGCCAGGGCAATGAAAGATACCAAGGACACATCAAATTTATGGTAAAGATCCAGATGTCTACTCAAAGCAGTTAACATTTTCCCATTTGCTGAGTAGTAGACATGATCCTTGATTCTTAAACGAAAATGCCTGGCTGTTTTCCCCACATAAAAGGCTCCACATTTACAGGACATGAGATATACAACCCCTGTGTGTCACAATCCGCATGGAAATTGGGGGAAAATCTTTCTCTATTAGGAAGCATGAATTGGGTCGCTACAGAGATCCTGGAGCAAAAAGCACATTTACTGCATCTTGTTATACCATGCTAATGATGGCTAGAACAGGGATTGGCAGAATAATTACTTCATGTTAGTTTATCCTTTAGGGATCTATCCTTTCTACAAATGATCTCCGGGCGTGGGCTAATATATTTACTAAGGATAGGGTCCTCTTGTAGGAGTGGCCAGTGATTTGTATATTATGTAACTCACTGTGTTGTTGAGAGTATCTAGTAATATATTTGACAGTAAACTTAGGAGAGACACAGTCTTGGTCTTATACAGGAGTGAATTACAAGACTGATGCAGTGCTTTGTTAAAAGCACTGCGTAGTAATGATTTACTATAGCCTCTTGATTGGAGGCGAGGAAGATTGGCCTGGATTTTAAACTCTTCAAGATGGGTACAGTTGCCACGTAACCTCAGATACTGTGCATAGGGGATACTTTTAATAAAGGCTTTCGGGTGAGCACTATCAGCATTTAACAGTGTATTCCCAGATGTCTGATGAGTGTTGAGGGTAAACAATTATCTTTATCCTTGAGATCCAAAAAGATAATTTGTTGAGGGTCACTGGCAACTCTGAATTTTAGATTGGACTGGTTTTGATACAAGGTGTCAACGAAGGTTACCAATAAAGCGTCATCAATATAACGCATCCAACATAATGTATGGTTGGTAAAAGATGATAATGAATCATCAGAGAAAAGGCCATGTTCCTACCCCCCAGGTACAGGTTGGCATAGGCAGGTGCGGTGCCCCTAACCACCCCCTGTACCTGGAGGAAGTGGGACTCCTTGACGCCAAACCAGTTCTGTGTCAAGATAAAGTGAAGAAGATCAAGAATAAACTCACAGTAATCCCATTTGTAATGGTCCTGCTCTTGTAGGAAGGTACGGACTGTCCTGATGCCCCACTGGTGGGGGATTCTGGAGTATAATGCCTCAACATCCTGAGCAGGGCAGCGGTAAGCATGATCATTCCCTCAATATGTTTAAGAAGGTCTAGCGTGTCTCTGGTTTAGGATGGTAAACCTACTACATGTGGCATAAGAATGGAATCAACCAGACGACTTGCGTTCTCCGTTAATGAGCCAATACCCGACACAATCAGTCTCCCAGGGGGCAATAATGGATTCTTGTGTATTTTCGGTAGCGCATAGAACATAGCCCCCCTGGGAGTCTTTGTATTAAGGTAATTATAGAGATCCTGGTCAATGAGGCCCTTCTGATAAGCAGAATTAATGATGGATAAATATTCAGACTTGAATTTCACAGTACGAGTCACAGAGATTCGTATATACCAGTCCTTATTCTGTAGGATATTCATGCACATTTTTTCATAGCTGGCCTTAGTCATTAGGACAATGTTCCCCCTTTATCAGCCGCCTTGATCTCAAGGTCGGGATAACTACGTAAACTCTGAATAGCCTGTAGCTGTGGTCGTGTCAGAATATGTTGCTTGTACATTTTCTTTCTTTATATTTAAATAGTTGCTAGAATTCTCCTGAAGAAGCGCAAGGTGCGTAACACGTAGAGCAAGATATTATCTCACGGCAATATAACTGTATATATATTCTTCTCATTGGTTCATTTTATCAGTGTGATTTTATATAGGTTTTGTAATTTTTTTCTAAATAAATTTATACTTTTGTAACCTTTGTGTTATTGTGCCTAAAAAGTCCAAGCTCTCTTTATCGAATTTCTCCTAATATTTGGGATTCAAACTGACAACCCTAATGCCTTCAGGCAGAAGTTCTACCCACTTAGCCACTGTGCTGAGCCCCAATAAACGTAACTGCCCTAAATACACCCTCCAGGCAAAAAACATACCCCCTAAATAAAGAAAAAAATGACAGTAAATTTGTGTTTTGTTGAAATATCCCCGGTGAAAAATCAGTTTCCCCTAAATTATTTTGCTCATCCTTACCTACTTCTCTGATAGATTCCCGAAACTGGAATTTTCTTCAACTTGCTTTCATTTAATACCATTATTCAATGTCCAGTGCACATTTGGTTAAAATAAAGATCCTCTACTGTACAATTCTTACATGTAAAGCATACAATAACGATGGATAGATTTTTTTCTCCTAAATTTGCTGACCTTCTTTTTTGGTTCCTCTTTAAATTGGTCTTCATGTAAAACGTGTCAAAAAAAGGATTCTAATTTATGTAGCTATATCATTTTTACCTTTTTTGTTATAACGAGAATAGTTTGACATGATGTCTCTTTTTCAATGTAATGAATAGTGCATCTTTAATTGCGCCCCTAGTCAAACGTTTGCCCTGTAAGGGTACACATTCTGCACATTTAAAAAATTAATCTCAGCAATTATTTAATAATCCGTCATACAATTACCAAATTTAATTCAAAGTGAAGTTCTTTGTCCTGAAAATACTTAGCATGAAACCTTTTGGAAAAAGTCAATTAACTAAGTTATTCACTGACTCCTGGACACCAATATATTGCATTACAATTTTATGTAATTTTGATTGAATAATATGACAAGGTTTTTTTTTAATAAGTAACAAAAGTAAAATATAAATAGTAAAGTACACACAAGGGCTAACATGAATACAATGGTTAGTTTAAATCTGAACTCCAGGCAAACAGCTAAATACACAGATGAAATACATATATGGGAGTTTTTTTTATCTGATAAAGAGGAATAAAGAGTAATTCTGGAAGTTGTGCCCTAAAAGAGACAGGCAGAGAGCAAAGGACTAGGCACCAGTATTGCCTGTGGTCCACCTGCAGTTGATATTTTCCCCATTACTGACCTATTATACCTTGATCTGCACTTTATGAGGCAACCATTATGGTAGCAACAAGGCTTTGATTCCCCATGCCAGAGCCTGCAAGAAGGAGAAGAGTGAACATTAGTGATGTCACCAAATTGTACCTGAAACTAGAAGCCAGAGCCAGCAATGCCTTAGCTCTCACACTGCAGATATACATCTATGAGGCAGTAAACATAGGAGTGCCAAGGGGATCCTCATGTGCCAGGAAATGTACTGCTATTTTTAGGAGAATTTCCTGGCAAGCGGTAAATCTTTAAGGGTGCAGCTCAGGCACATTTCCAGATGTGACCTATCATGTAGCACATCTTCACATTTTGAGCTCAGGTCCTCTTTAAGGATTTGAATTTTTGTCCATCCAGTTCTGAGATTTACACAGCTCTGCCACACCATACTGCTCTTTCTAGCAGGGGAGGAGATCCCTTTTTTCTGTCATAGTTAAATAATACTTCCCTGCCTCCTCCTTACCCCTAAGCAGCGACTGAACAATGAAAAGAGAAGCAGCAGAACAGGAGAGGACTGGGAGCCTTTGGCATTTGGGGAAGGTAGTGGGGTGGAGAACCCAATAATCTAGTTCTTTCATGGTAGGGACAGATTTATGTGGTTAAAGAATATGCACCAACTAAAGTAGGCCATAGTACAGCATTGGCTGGTAAAAAAGGGTTGTCGGGAAGAGACCATTTTCTTCATCAACATAGAGTCAATGTGCTATTCAAGAGGGGTCTTCCCTGTCAAGGTATTCTCCCCATGTTGAGGGCATGTGGCCTGGTATAAATAAGGAAAGTGTGGCGCTAGGATAAAACGTGTGAGAACATTCTTAGTGGGCAAGCAAGAGGAAGGCCAGACCACTATTGAGTGTTCAAAAAATTAATATGAACAAAAATGGCAAGGACGTCAATCCTTTGTGCACGTCATAAACAACGTGTACCATGCAAATCAAATATCATACAGTGTGCATGTGAAAAAATGAACAGGGTCAACAGATCTCCAGGAAGGAGAAGGATGATATTAAGGTAGATACTGTGCACTGTTCATAGACCTACATGGCTAGTAGTGTCCACGGGAAGTGCGCTATAAAATCTAGAAAATAAATCAAACACTTTAAGCGAGCCGTGGAGGCGATCAAAATCGCCTAAATATGACTGTCAGTGCTAACTCACAGGGTGGTGAAAAGGACCGAAACACAATATATGTGTGAGTGGTAGACAAAAGCACACTATATGGGTGAGATAAGGTGGCTCATGGTAAATGTATCAAAAATGAAAAATAACTATCTGTACATTTAAACATATAATGACATCATTCAAGACATTAACACCATGGATGGGATTATATCAAACAGGACTGAGATGTCTAGGATCCTGTGAAATAAAACTTATGGAAAAAACTAATGGATAAAAATGGCGAAGTAGAAAACTATAAATGAATTGTCTCGTGAGAATTATTCTAACGCCATTAAAGCCATATAATAGTGTCCATATCTTAGATAGGTGTATCAAGAAATTGCTTGAAAACTGGGTCCTCTGGGTGTCGGATTCAGTTGCAAACAGAGAAATATGGAAAATAGATTTGGTACGCTTACCACATCAGGTGGACCCACTAACCGGTGGTGAGGGGTCAAACGAGCTTGAAATTTGTAAGGCCTAAGCCTATACAAAATGGATGTATGCAGTGGAGTCTCCGCAGCGGTTGTCACTCACCAACCGTCCATAGATCGATAGGAACCAATCGAAGGGGTCTCATCAAAGCACAAGGGTCATCACAACGGGTAAGAGTATGTGGATAAAGAAAACAGAGAGGGCCTCCTCATCGCGTAAAAAAGTCCAGGCAAGGACTCTATTTATTGCTTTAAAAATTTGCATTTAGCTTCCAAAATACATTTTCGTGAAAAATTAAAAGCAAAGCAGAAAATATGAATATGAAAACGCACTGATATCGGTTTATCTGCAAGCGATATCAGTGCGTTTTCATATTCATATTTTCTGCTTTGCTTTTAATTTTTCACGAAAATGTATTTTGGAAGCTAAATGCAAATTTTTAAAGCAATAAATAGAGTCCTTGCCTGGACTTTTTTACGCGATGAGGAGGCCCTCTCTGTTTTCTTTATCCACATACTCTTACCCGTTGTGATGACCCTTGTGCTTTGATGAGACCCCTTCGATTGGTTCCTATCGATCTATGGACGGTTGGTGAGTGACAACCGCTGCGGAGACTCCACTGCATACATCCATTTTGTATAGGCTTAGGCCTTACAAATTTCAAGCTCGTTTGACCCCTCACCACTGGTTAGTGGGTCCACCTGATGTGGTAAGCGTACCAAATCTATTTTCCATATTTCTCTGTTTGCAACTGAATCCGACACCCAGAGGACCCAGTTTTCAAGCAATTTCTTGATACACCTATCTAAGATATGGACACTATTATATGGCTTTAATGGCGTTAGAATAATTCTCACGAGACAATTCATTTATAGTTTTCTACTTCGCCATTTTTATCCATTAGTTTTTTCCATAAGTTTTATTTCACAGGATCCTAGACATCTCAGTCCTGTTTGATATAATCCCATCCATGGTGTTAATGTCTTGAATGATGTCATTATATGTTTAAATGTACAGATAATTATTTTTCATTTTTGATACATTTACCATGAGCCACCTTATCTCACCCATATAGTGTGTTTTTGTCTACCACTCACACATATATTGTGTTTCGGTCCTTTTCACCACCCTGTGAGTTAGCACTGACAGTCATATTTAGGCGATTTTGATCGCCTCCACGGCTCGCTTAAAGTGTTTGATTTATTTTCTAGATTTTATAGCGCACTTCCCGTGGACACTACTAGCCATGTAGGTCTATGAACAGTGCACAGTATCTACCTTAATATCATCCTTCTCCTTCCTGGAGATCTGTTGACCCTGTTCATTTTTTCACATGCACACTGTATGATATTTGATTTGCATGGTACACGTTGTTTATGACGTGCACAAAGGATTGACGTCCTTGCCATTTTTGTTCATATTAATTTTTTGAACACTCAATAGTGGTCTGGCCTTCCTCTTGCTTGCCCACTAAGAATGTTCTCACACGTTTTATCCTAGCGCCACACTTTCCTTATTTATCACTAGTCCACAATTTGTCATATTGTTGTGTCGGCAGCTTCAAGTTTTGTAGGATAGCGCAGCTATTCACCCACACTATCTATGTGGCCTGGTATGGATCCTTGTTTTTTAGGTTGGGTAAAATCCATACCAGACCTGAAGGGTTTTAAATAATATCACTAATTGACTAACTACAAATTAAAGAAATATATCCTATGGCACAGTAAGAATGGTATAATTTATTTGGAGTCATTCACTGCTGGCAAGAGATTTGTAGGAACAGACAAAATTGGGGCATCCAAGAAGGGACATGCAGCACTGGCAGGTTCAGTCTTCTTTAGGAAGTTAATAACTAAGCCTTATCTAACTAAATGAATGACATGAAAATTAACTATATATTTGGAATGTTTGATAATTTGATCATTAATCTCTTAACATAGCACCCTCCGGGCCCTTTGAGCAGGCTTTAATGCCCGTGAAGGGTCGCAGCTTCTGTATCACATGACTGCTGTGATTGGCTCTCACAGTAGTCACATGATTGGGAGTCCATCTTGCTGGCTACCGATCAGAAGCATTGACTGAGAGCTGACGATGTCTTTGTGCTGAGTGTTCGGTCAGTGAGCTTGCTCGCAGCACAAAGCCTTTTATTACTGTGGATGCATATGTGCAGCAACTGGGCGTTAAAGATTGCCTTTCTTACCAATGCATATATATTTGTTATGTGGACAGCAGTTTAATTTGGGGGTCACTCACTTGCACTTTATATAACTTTCTAGAAAGGACTGTGAAAATTAGTTGACTATGTAATTTACTATCACAGGCACAAAGGGAGTCCCGTACAGCATGTGACAAGAAGCATAGATCTCCACCTGCTGGCTGCAAATTAATTAAGCTATTATTTGTAGTGTTGCATGTTCATATTAATGAAATCCTTATATAATTTAATTTTGCATAATAATGTAGTAAGGTCAAGCATAAACATTGTGAGCTCTGCAATGTATGTAACATACTATGTAAGTTGCATTATGAGGTAGCTGCAGTTATTACTTTATTATGAGTACTGTTGTATAGCTAGAGGTACTTCAAACCTGAAATGTCTAAAACTTTAGTGGGAATTGTATTATTTAGAAAGCTTAGAATCTGCAGCAGAATCATTCTTGAGTCCATTCCCAGGCCAACAGATATCATGTCAACCATGATGTAACACAGTAACGTCCTCCAGTCAGCCCAGTAGCACTACCCCAGTCATGATTCCACCCCCATTTGAATGTGCACTAAGCAACAGTGGTGTTTTACATGAGCATTGCCCCATACCTGATCCCAACCAAGCAAGATGTAACACAGTGATGTCTTCCATCCACATCTCTGATACCACCTCCTGGTCAACATTCACCAAATTTTCCTAAATGGAGCCCAAAAATGTGTCACACCTTACAACCTAGTTATGTTAAAGTTGTATTTTCTTTTTTTAATAAAAGGCTGATCCCTGAAACCCAAAAGTTATCAGGTCCACAGACGACAAGCTGAACAAACACAACATTTCTAAAAACTTGCTACTACACTTGTATACAAAAATTTTGTAGAGACACTTAAATTAATAGTATGTTATGTGTTACTAAAAGGTTGTGCTCACATGCCTTCTAAAAGAAGCTTATCCATAAGTGAGAAAAGTGAAGAGAGGCACCAGAAGAAGAAATATAAAACTGGTTCACAAAAGAGATTACAGGTCACTAAAAAAGGATTGGTTGAAACAAGATCAATTTCTAGTAAGCAAAATTATGCCTGCAAAATGTTCTATTATTTTTAACTCTGCATAATCTGCAATGCCAGTGGTTGATCGAACACGCATGTTTCAAGGAAGCTTTAGATGGTGACACCTATTCTGCATTTAATGAACCTGGTATTTTATGTTAAGAAATGCCTTCAACAACTGTGTGTAGCTTTTACTCCCGTTGGAGTCATTGGAATTTGGCACAGGCTCTTCCCCAGTGGATTGCCCCGCAGCCAGGCACATGATCTCAGTCACACTTTTCCTCTTTAACCAGTCTAGGGGTGTTGTTTTTGTAGTTTTATTTTTGGAGAACTTGGATAGGGTTGAAGAAATTGAGCATGCTCAGTGACGTCATTCTAAAGAACAAAAAGGATTACAACAATACTAAGCAAGTAAGGAGATATCTACAAGGAGTGTTCATTGGGGATTTTTATGCTGATTTACATGGGACAAAGTTGTGGGGGGGAGTTTACAACCACTTTGAAGCACTGTACGGTCTTGGTCTTGTGAGATACTGTAAATAATGCATTTTATATACAACTATATACAGTATCTCACAAAAGTGAGTACACCCCTCACATTTTTGAAAATATTTGATTATATATTTTCATGTGACAACACTGAAGAAATTATACTTTGCTACAATGTAAAGTAGAGAGTGCACAGCTTGTATAACAGTATAAATTTGCTGTCCCCTCAAAATAACTCAACACACACCTATTAATGTCTAAACTGCTGGCAAACAAATGTGAGTACACCCCTAAGTGAAAATGTCTAAATTGGGCCCAAAGTGTCAATATTTTGTGTGGCCACCATTATTTTCCAGCACTGCCTTAACCCTCTTGGGCATGAAGTTCACCAGAGCTTTACAGGTTGCCACTGGAGTCCTCTTCCACTCCTCCATGACGACATCAGGGAGCTGGATGGATGTTAGAGACCTTGCACTCCTCCACCTTCCGTTTGACGATGCCCCACAGATGCTCAATAAATTTACACTTTTTTCCATGGGGTGATCACAAGCTGTACACTCACTACTTTACATTGTAGCAAAGTGTAATTTCTTCAGTGTTGTGATATGAAAAGATATAATAAAATATTTACAAAAATGTGAGGGGTGTACTCATTTTTGTGAGATACAGCAGATCAGACCAAAATGAGGAGGAAAGAGAGACAGAGGGATTTTGTTCCAAAGGAGGGACAGTCCCTCGAAATCAGGGACAGTTGGAAGCTATTACAAGCTGAAGAGACCATGATCTAATAGGCTGAGAGACGCTGTAGCCCAAGTGGGGCTTCTTTATAGTCAGGAGGCGGTAGTCTTGCGTTGGATACCATGTGATGCTAAGATAGTAACAGAGTCTCTTTTGAAATAGGCCTGTGTGTTTCCAGGCTTAGGCACAGGCCTATTCCCTTAGAGTAATGACCGCCTTCCTTGCAGCAAATGGCAAATGAGACCATTAGATCTCATTTGTGTATTACAGCAAGACCAAATTATTTACCAGGTTAGACATAAGCATCATTTGTCATTGTACATTTCATGGTATAAGTGATTTTAAGATTGTTATTATTTAGCCTCTCTTTCAATATTCCAATCAATGCATTTTTACAGTTATTGTCGCACTCCAGTTGTGCCAATGTGGTTTCCTGGGAGCCGCAGACACATTTACCGCGTGTGGAAGAGGGCAAAGCATGTCAGACATTGTTGCAATGACCCGATGGCTGCTCTGAGCCATCCAAGGACAAAAACAAAGAGATGTTCAACACACTATTCATAATGCGTTATTGTTCATTAATTTATCTTATCTGGTGCAGAGTGAGGTAAACGGAATCTTCTACAGCATATTAGATACTTAATACCTCCGAGGGTACATATTTCTTTCATTTGAACACAGTCACAATTTGCATAGGAGGTACATAATAAAACTGAAAAATATGGCATAGCTCTATAGTTCTCCACAGCTATAATTGAAAAAGAGAAAATAAATTAGCTTCTTGTGATTTAGGGTCTGAAAAAAATAAAAATGAAAAAAAAATTCTAACCCTGGCTGATAAAGAAAAGACTATCCTTTACCTATCAGCGTGCCAACTGGATTTCCCAATCTCCCCGGCAAACATTATTTAAGACATATGTGTAAAAAGTAATTTGCATTATAAATTGAGTCAGTAAAGGCGAATGTATCATCCCATTGAAAATGGAATAGAGAGTTCACAGCATTATTTGTAAGGGAACAGACAAGTGCGTGAATGGCTTTATATAATTTTTTGACTCTGTTTTTTTTTTCTCTCTGTTGTTCTACTAAAGAGTTATATATCCCCTTAAATTTTTACTTTAGCAGTACAACAGAAGTCACCATCGTTTATGAAATGAATGAATACAATAGATAGCTGACATGCATTGTATTTCTTACAGTTTTTTTTAAACAGATGCTTTAAGGCTGCAAAAATAATGCAATGGTAATAGAAACAATATTGCTAACCTATATTATGTAGGTAGAAAAATGCTTGCACTAAATCGCATTGTGCTTCACAAGTAACTATATATACAGGCATATTAAATTGTATCTAAAGTCAAACATTTTTTTGTTTAAACAAAGATCAGGCCTGATAAATACTATTACTGCTGCTGGTAAACGGACGTTTAGGATCAATTGGGCGTTTTTTTCAGCTGCCCCTGAACTCTCCTCTATGTTATCTTATCAGTACATGTACATGTTGAGTTTAGAAGCATTTTTTGGAAAGCAAAAAAATGCGTTCAGGACAGATGTTCTGAGGCATTTGAAACGCCAAATGCCTGTAACAGCTTGTAAATGCAGTAACTCACATTTAGCCGCGTTTTATTTACAGGCGTTTTTAATGGAGATACAGTTTTCACAATTTGAAAAAAAAAAAACGGACGCTTTTAAATGTCGGTTGCTATCTATCAAGTTATATCATTCAGGGGAGGTTTCAAAACGTCCCGTGTACATTAAGTCTTATGCCTCGTACACACGATCAGACTTTCCGACAACAAAACCGTGGATTTTTTGTTCGAAGGTTGTTGGCTCCAACTTGTCTTGCATTGTGTATGCAAGACAAGTTGGAGCCAACAACCTTCGAACAAAAAATCCACGGTTTTGTTGTCGAGCATGCGGTCAGACAAATGTTGGCCAACAATTACGAATGTGGGAACGTGGTAACGTACAAGACGTACGGCGATCTGAGAAAAAGGAAATTCAATAGGCAGTGCGGCTCCTTTTGCTTGATTTCGAGCATGCATGAACTTTTGTGCGATGGACTTACGATCGTACACACGATCGGAAATTCCGACAACACAGTTTTGTTGGTGGAAAATTTGAGAACATGCTAGAAGACATTTGTTGGTGGAAAGTCTGACAACAACGTTCAATGGAGCATACACACGGTCGGACTTTCAGCCAACAAGCTCACATCTAACATTTCCCGTCGGAAAATCTGACCGCGTGTATGCGGCATTACTCTGATTTTGCAGTCTTTTTTCTTTTCTTTTGGTAGCAACAGAGTTACTTAAAATGTATTAGCAGCAAGGAAAAATAAGGATGTTCCGCCCAGTTACCAATACAAGCCAATCACATTCCACCTATCATCAGTTTACAGCAGTCAGAACAATAAAGCTTCATTTTGAATTGGCTGCTGGGAAAAAAACTGCACATTGCACATTAATGTGCATCTAAATCTCAAACTTTTTTTAATTTTGAAGAAACTAGGAAAGGGTTAGAATCCCTGCTTATTGCTTTAGGGAGATTCACGCTCTCAATTTCCTGGCTTTTGGAAAAATCCAAAAGAGTTCACCAAAAAAGAAATAGAGTTAACATTTAACAATGGGGGCACTATTTCTGATGACATCTGATGGCAACTACTTTTAAGAGATCTCTTTTTTATTCTTGCTGTGTCTTGATAAAGGAAAGAAAATGTAATCGATGGGACATAGCAAAACAAAAATGATTCCCTACTAACTAAAAAAAGTTTGGCTTTAGACTTAAGATATACTTAAAGCATACCTTCACATTCCCTGACTAGGCTGTGTGCACTGCCACCACCCTCCACAATTTAAATTGTCTATTTATTAATTTATTTAACTTTAGGCCTGGCCCTGCCCACTCGCCACCATTCCTGACTAGATAAGATTAACATGTAGCTGCTGCCTCAGCCCCCTGGAATTCCACGTTACATATTCCAGGGGGCTGCAGTAGTAGGGACTCACAGTAGTCAGTGGATGGAGCTGCAGTTGTCATTGGAATTTGGCTTCCTGAACCCAGAAGAGGCATGTAATATACTAAACTGTAATAAACTGTAATATACAGTGCCTTGCAAAAGTATTCGGCCCCCTTGAACTTTTCAAACTTTTGCCACATTTCAGGCTTCAAACATAAAGATATAAAATTTTTATTTTTTGTGAAGAATCACCAACAAGTGGGACACAATTGTGAAGTGGAACGAAATCTATTGGATATTTTAAACTTTTTTAGCAAATAAAAAACTGAAAAGTGGTGCGTGCAAAATTATTCGGCCCCTTTACTTTCAGTGCAGCAAACTCACTCCAGAAGTTCAGCGAGGATCTCTGAATGATCCAATGTTGTCCTAAATGACTGATGGTGATAAATAGAATCCACCTGTGTGTAATCAAGTCTCTGTATAAATGCACCTGCTCTGTGATAGTCTCAGGGTTCTGTTGAAAGCGCAGAGAGCATCATGAAGACCAAGGAACACACCAGGCAGGTCCGTAATACTGTTGTGGAGAAGATTAAAGCCAGATTTGGATACAAAAAGATTTCCCAAGCTTTAAACATCCCAAGGAGCACTGTGCAAGCGATCATTTTGAAATGGAAGGAGTATCAGACCACTGCAAATCTACCAAGACCTGGCTGTCCCTCTAAACTTTCAGCTCAGACAAGGAGAAGACTGATCAGAGATGCAGCCAAGAGGCCCATGATCACTCTGGATGAACTGCAGAGAACTAGAGCTGAGGTGGGAGAGTCTGTCCATAGGACAACAATCAGTCGTACACTGCACAAATCTGGCCTTTATGGAAGAGTGGCAAGAAGAAAGCCATTTCTTAAAGATATCCATAAAAAGTCTTGTCTAAAATTTGCCACAAGCCACCTGGGAGACACACCAAACATGTGGAAGAAGGTGCTCTGGTCCGATGAAACCAAAATCGAACTTTTTGGCCACAATGCAAAACTATATGTTTGGCGTAAAAGCAACACAGCTCATCACCCTCAACACACCATCCCCACTGTCAAACATGGTGGTGGCAGCATCATGGTTTGGGCCTGCTTTTCTTCAGCAGGGACAGGGAAGATGGTTAAAATTGAGGGGAAGATGGATGCAGCCAAATACAGGACCATTCTGGATGAAAACCTGTTGGAGTCTGCAAAAGACCTGAGACTGGGACGGAGATTTATCTTCCAACAAGACAATGATCCCAAACATACAGCAAAATCTACAAAGGAATGGTTCACAAATAAACGTATCCTGGTGTTAGAACGGCCAAGTCAAAGTCCAGACCTGAATCCAATCGAGAATCTGTGGAAAGAGCTGAAAACTGCTGTTCACAAATGCTCTCCATCCAACCTCACTGAGCTCGAGCTGTTTTGCAAGGAAGAATGGGCAAGAATTTCAGTCTCTCGATGTGCAAAACTGATAGAGACATACCCCAAGCGACTTTCAGCTGTAATCGCAGAAAAAGGTGGCTCTACAAAGTATTAACGCAAGGGGGCCGAATAATTTTGCACGCCCCACTTTTCATTTTTTTATTAGTTAAAAAAGTTTCAAAATTCCAATAGATTTCGTTCCACTTCACAATTGTGTCCCACTTGTTGGTGATTCTTCACAAAAAATTAAAATTTTATATCTTTATGTTTGAAGCCTGAAATGTGGCAAAAGGTTGAAAAGTTCAAGAGGGCCGAATACTTTCGCAAGGCACTGTATTACAGCTTACCAATTCTTAGATGCAGTGGTTGCATTTGTTTATTTTTTTCAGACTAAAAATAATTTCATCATGTACAGAAAATGTCTCTAGATCTTGCAAAAAATGCAGTATGCTTGTGACGGTGCCCACTCGCCATGCACAAGGGGCTACACTGACCACTCCTTTTGTGTGAACTGTCCTGGTTAACCTAAACACAAAATGTTATCTTCAAGTCTACTATAATAGCAAGAGTAAGAACCATACATTAACAGTACAAGTGCAATCAATACATTTCCCATTACAATGGAAGTCAAGTCCTTTTAAACATGCCATACTATAGATTTTCAGCCATTCCTCCTTGAGGTGACGAAACAAGGCTTCAGGCATGTATGGAAAATCGTGGCCAAACTTGTCAGCCATATATTTGTCAAAATACCTCTGCAGCTGGGAGTACTGTGTGATCCTGGCAGGTGGAGACACAGACCCCGGAGAAAGGTAAGAGTCCACTGACCGGAGATTTAAGTCCAGATACCTCTGCATAAGTGCTTGCGAGAGGGGAGTCTTCCACCTTTTGATGGAGGTATCTCAAGCCAGGCTAGAGAGGGTAGGTGACTGAGGGGTTTCCTCCTCACTACTTTCCATAACAAGATTCTCCCAGTCGGTGGAAGAGGGCTCCTCCAGGGTAGTAGATGCAGGTTCTGTTAATGGTGGCTCTTGGCTAAAGTCTCCCAAAACGGGTGGTGTGGGGGGTCCTGAGTCCAGAGTGGGTAGGACCAATGACTCTGGAACTGAAGAATCACAGATGGCACCTTCAGGTGTCCGATCTGGAGAGCACCCAGTGGATAAGGCCAGAACAGAGCTCATTAGCATGTTGTCATCCGCATCCCAACTCAAAGTGGTGGGCAAAGTTGTTTCCTTCCACGGGTGATGTTTCCACTGCTGGTTTCTGCATTTCACACTCAAACCTGGATCTGACAGGGGACTCAGGGAGCGAGTCCTCCAAATTGTTCAATGATGAGCTCATCAAGGGAGGCATAGATTGCAAGACCAGCACAGGTATCACAATTCTAGAAGAGGACACAAACCCCATGCCAACTGCCAAGGTGATAGTGAGAGCAGTGGCATGGGTGGCAGGCAGTGGCAGAATGTCTGGTCCGAGGTCTCATGGTTCCTCCGATTCTGGTATCCTCACAAAGAGGATCATGCGACAGGTCAGGCAGTGAGCCCATGGAGAGAAATTGGCCGATCAATTACTTACGTCAGTGCTACAGTTTGAATTTAAAACGTATTTGTGTGAACTGTGAAGTTAAGTCATGGATTGTGGAAACTAACTAACTAGCACTAAGGGCAAACCAGCCATAGGATGTCCCATTCTACCACCCAGCAGTGTGACTTTCTAGCATCAGGAAGGTAAAGCAGGTTGCTGTTCAATGTGGCTGGCTCTTGGTGGCTAGTTTCCAAGGCAACAGCTCATAAATCGTCTTGAAACACCTTTTGCAGCAGGAACCATGTAGAGGCAAACGGGCTTCCGGATATAAGCACTTATATCCGCCTCTTGTTATCAGGCAAGCCAATAGAGACTTAGCACCTCTCACAGAAACCAATCTAGACTTAGCATGTGGTGATCACCAGCCAGACATGCTAGGATGAGCCTGGACAAGTCCTAACTAACAGCCTTGGTCCTTTCACACTTTCAAATTCAGGTGCATGTAGGGAGCATATCCTGCTGACTATGCCAGGTTTGTGGGCAGAGCCTACTTGCCCTGCACATGGGGCCTCTTTTACCTTCGGGACACATGTTCACTAATGCCTGGGACCAGGTGGGGCTGTGTTCGTGTGAATTCAACATTAAAGCAGAACCCCTGTATTAGAAGTGAGCCATACACCTTGTGCAGCTGTAAAATCACATGCCTAATCCTCTTTTGACACACACTGTCATCCAAAATCTAGCGCTTCACCAGTCCAGCTTTCCTCTGCCACCTTAATCCCAGTGACAGAATGAGATCCCACTGTGCACAAAGTGCGGACCTTATGCGTGCACTTAATTAACTTCTTCAATTCTCCCGTATCATGTGGCTAGGTCCTTGGGATCTCCGTACCACAGTTTCAGTCCTGTTTGCTTTTGGGGAACCGCCACCCTGTCACCCTTGCCTGATACCACTCTTCACTGTCTGGCTGCTATTGCATGCCCACCAGTTAATGGTTACCCATAGCAACTGTATTCCGCCCACCAACTCCTCTGCTGAGTTAACATTTTGTTCTGGCCTTCCATTCCTTACTCTTCACTCTTTACAGGCCCTGTTCTTTTTCAATATGCCAAATACCTCTATGAACCCCTCTAAATAGCTTCAGACCAGGCAGGAATCAGTTGAACAGACTTTACTGGATGATCTGGTAATACAGTTCAACAATGCAATACAGTTCGTTCCTTACTAATGATTAAAAAAGAAAGTTGGCTATTGTAAGCGTAACACACCCATTGTATTAACAATTAAAAAAAAAACATATATATCAGACTTTAATGGTACTGGAAAGGATGAGCACATGGAATTGTATAAAAATATGAATTTTCAATACAAAACTTCAAACATTATATTAAAACCACATGGGAACAAATCCCTATCAAGCAATATAGGAAATATACACTCTTATTTCATAGTTAGTTTTGCTGAAATGTCAAAGAGGTCGACACGTTTCACATCTATAAGATTCTTTGGGACATTTTATGTCTTGCAGTAAAGAAAGTTGGCCTAACTAAAAAAAACACAAATAATAAGCACTGTACATAGCAGTAACATAATATGTTTAACATCATACATTATAATCTGTGCCACTTACACATCACTTGGAAAGTATGGCAAGGAGACGGTGATCAAATGGTGGGTTTCACTATAAAGCTTGCAATGTCGGCTGAACAAGTTATATAGAGTTTCAATGCTGGTAACCAGTAGTAAGGATGGGCCCGGTGCTCGATGCGAACCCATGTTCGCATCGAGCACCGGGCGTTCGCTCGCTCGGCGAGCCCAGAACTATTTTGGCCGCTCGCATCACGTGCGTGTGATGCGAGCGGCCCCGCAATGCATTGCGGCCGGCGCGGCCGACGCAGTGCATTGCTGGCTGATGATTGGCCAAGCATGCACTGTGACCCCGCATGCTTGGCCAATCACAGCCCCGGAAACTCGAAGAGCCATAATTGGCTACAGGCAGGACGCCTGTAGCCAATTACAGCTCAGGGGCTGTAGTACACGCCCCCCCCTATAAAACGCCGCCACGCCGTCTGCGCCGGTCACATGCTGTTCCGGCGCAGATTGAGCAGGCTGTTTCTGTGACACTCTGCTGCATTTAGATAGTTAGAGAGATTCACTTACAGAGATTGAGTTAGATAGATTCAGTTACAAAGATTGATTGACAAAGAGGGGCTTGTAGTGTGTTCGTGGCAGGCAGGCAGAGCTCCTATATTTTGTTACCAGAAGCACCTATAGGACTTGTAGTGTGTTCGTGGCAGGCAGGCAGAGCTCCTATATTTTGTTACCAGAAGCACCTATAGGACTTGTAGTGTGTTAGTGGCAGGCAGGCAGAGCTCCTATATTTTGTTACCAGAAGCACCTATAGGACTTGTAGTGTGTTCGTGGCAGGCAGGCAGAGCTCCTATATTTTGTTACCAGAAGCACCTATAGGACTTGTAGTGTGTTAGTGGCAGGCAGGCAGAGCTCCTATATTTTGTTACCAGAAGCACCTATAGGACTTGTAGTGTGTTCGTGGCAGGCAGGCAGAGCTCCTATATTTTGTTCCCAGAGGCACCTATAGGACTTGAAGTGTGTTAGTCCCATTACACACACAGAGCTATATTTTCTTCCCAGAAGCACCTATAGGACTTGAAGTGTGTTAGTCCCATTACACACACAGAGCTATATTTTCTTCCCAGAAGCACCTATAGGACTTGAAGTGTGTTAGTCCCATTACACACACAGAGCTATATTTTGTTCCCAGAAGCACCTATAGGACTTGAAGTGTGTTAGTCCCATCACACACACAGAGCTATATTTTGTTCCCAGAAGCACCTATAGGACTTGAAGTGTGTTAGTCCCATTACACACACAGAGCTATATTTTCTTCCCAGAAGCACCTATAGGACTTGAAGTGTGTTAGTCCCATCACACACACAGAGCTATATTTTGTTCCCAGAAGCACCTATAGGACTTGAAGTGTGTTAGTCCCATCACACACACAGAGCTATATTTTCTTCCCAGAAGCACCTATAGGACTTGAAGTGTGTTAGTCCCATCACACACACAGAGCTATATTTTGTTCCCAGAAGCACCTATAGGACTTGAAGTGTGTTAGTCCCATCACACACACAGAGCTATATTTTGTTCCCAGAAGCACCTATAGGACTATAAGTGTGTTAGTCCCATCACACACACAGAGCTATATTTTGTTCCCAGAAGCACCTATAGGACTTGAAGTGTGTTAGTCCCATCACACACACAGAGCTATATTTTGTTCCCAGAAGCACCTATAGGACTTGAAGTGTGTTAGTCCCATTACACACACAGAGCTATATTTTCTTCCCAGAAGCACCTATAGGACTTGAAGTGTGTTAGTCCCATCACACACACAGAGCTATATTTTGTTCCCAGAAGCACCTATAGGACTTGAAGTGTGTTAGTCCCATCACACACACAGAGCTATATTTTCTTCCCAGAAGCACCTATAGGACTTGAAGTGTGTTAGTCCCATCACACACACAGAGCTATATTTTGTTCCCAGAAGCACCTATAGGACTTGAAGTGTGTTAGTCCCATCACACACACAGAGCTATATTTTGTTCCCAGAAGCACCTATAGGACTTGAAGTGTGTTAGTCCCATTACACACACAGAGCTATATTTTGTTCCCAGAAGCACCTATAGGACTTGAAGTGTGTTAGTCCCATCACACACACAGAGCTATATTTTGTTCCCAGAAGCACCTATAGGACTTGAAGTGTGTTAGTCCCATTACACACACAGAGCTATATTTTGTTCCCAGAAGCACCTATAGGACTTGAAGTGTGTTAGTCCCATCACACACACAGAGCTATATTTTCTTCCCAGAAGCACCTATAGGACTTGAAGTGTGTTAGTCCCATCACACACACAGAGCTATATTTTGTTCCCAGAAGCACCTATAGGACTTGAAGTGTGTTAGTCCCATTACACACACAGAGCTATATTTTGTTCCCAGAAGCACCTATAGGACTTGAAGTGTGTTAGTCCCATCACACACACAGAGCTATATTTTGTTCCCAGAAGCACCTATAGGACTTGAAGTGTGTTAGTCCCATCACACACACAGAGCTATATTTTGTTCCCAGAAGCACCTATAGGACTTGAAGTGTGTTAGTCCCATCACACACACAGAGCTATATTTTCTTCCCAGAAGCACCTATAGGACTTGAAGTGTGTTAGTCCCATCACACACACAGAGCTATATTTTGTTCCCAGAAGCACCTATAGGACTTGAAGTGTGTTAGTCCCATCACACACACAGAGCTATATTTTGTTCCCAGAAGCACCTATAGGACTTGAAGTGTGTTAGTCCCATCACACACACAGAGCTATATTTTGTTCCCAGAAGCACCTATAGGACTTGAAGTGTGTTAGTCCCATCACACACACAGAGCTATATTTTGTTCCCAGAAGCACCTATAGGACTTGAAGTGTGTTAGTCCCATCACACACACAGAGCTATATTTTGTTCCCAGAAGCACCTATAGGACTTGAAGTGTGTTAGTCCCATCACACACACAGAGCTATATTTTGTTCCCAGAAGCACCTATAGGACTTGAAGTGTGTTAGTCCCATTACACACACAGAGCTATATTTTGTTCCCAGAAGCACCTATAGGACTTGAAGTGTGTTAGTCCCATCACACACACAGAGCTATATTTTGTTCCCAGAAGCACCTATAGGACTTGAAGTGTGTTAGTCCCATTACACACACAGAGCTATATTTTGTTCCCAGAAGCACCTATAGGACTTGAAGTGTGTTAGTCCCATCACACACACAGAGCTATATTTTCTTCCCAGAAGCACCTATAGGACTTGAAGTGTGTTAGTCCCATCACACACACAGAGCTATATTTTGTTCCCAGAAGCACCTATAGGACTTGAAGTGTGTTAGTCCCATTACACACACAGAGCTATATTTTGTTCCCAGAAGCACCTATAGGACTTGAAGTGTGTTAGTCCCATCACACACACAGAGCTATATTTTGTTCCCAGAAGCACCTATAGGACTTGAAGTGTGTTAGTCCCATCACACACACAGAGCTATATTTTGTTCCCAGAAGCACCTATAGGACTTGAAGTGTGTTAGTCCCATCACACACACAGAGCTATATTTTCTTCCCAGAAGCACCTATAGGACTTGAAGTGTGTTAGTCCCATCACACACACAGAGCTATATTTTGTTCCCAGAAGCACCTATAGGACTTGAAGTGTGTTAGTCCCATCACACACACAGAGCTATATTTTGTTCCCAGAAGCACCTATAGGACTTGAAGTGTGTTAGTCCCATCACACACACAGAGCTATATTTTGTTCCCAGAAGCACCTATAGGACTTGAAGTGTGTTAGTCCCATCACACACACAGAGCTATATTTTGTTCCCAGAAGCACCTATAGG
This sequence comes from Lithobates sylvaticus, assembly GCA_028564925.1. Classification (NCBI taxonomy): domain Eukaryota; kingdom Metazoa; phylum Chordata; class Amphibia; order Anura; family Ranidae; genus Lithobates; species Lithobates sylvaticus. The sequence goes on from CM053030.1 coordinate 70,972,312, forward strand.
ACTTGAAGTGTGTTAGTCCCATTACACACACACAGAGCTATATTTTGTTCCCAGAAGCACCTATAGGACTTGAAGTGTGTTAGTCCCATCACACACACAGAGCTATATTTTGTTCCCAGAAGCACCTATAGGACTTGAAGTGTGTTAGTCCCATCACACACACAGAGCTATATTTTCTTCCCAGAAGCACCTATAGGACTTGAAGTGTGTTAGTCCCATCACACACACAGAGCTATATTTTCTTCCCAGAAGCACCTATAGGACTTGAAGTGTGTTAGTCCCATTACACACACAGAGCTCCTATATATTCTTCTCAGCAGCACCCACAGGACTTCTAGTGTGTTAGTGGCATCACACAGAGCTCCTCTATTTTCTTTGCATAAGCACCCACAGGACTTCTAGTGTGTTAGTGGCATCACACAGAGCTCCTCTATTTTCTTTGCAGAAGCACCCATAGGACTTCTAGTGTGTTAGTGGCATCACACAGAGCTCCTATATATTCTTCTCAGCAGCACCCACAGGACTTCTAGTGTGTTAGTGGCATCACACAGAGCTCCTCTATTTTCTTTGCATAAGCACCCACAGGACTTCTAGTGTGTTAGTGGCATCACACAGAGCTCCTCTATTTTCTTTGCATAAGCACCCACAGGACTTCTAGTGTGTTAGTGGCATCACACAGAGCTCCTCTATTTTCTTTGCAGAAGCACCCATAGGACTTCTAGTGTGTTAGTGGCATCACACAGAGCTCCTATATATTCTTCTCAGCAGCAGCCACAGGACTTCTAGTGTGTTAGTGGCATCACACAGAGCTCCTATATATTCTTCTCAGCAGCACCCACAGGACTTCTAGTGTGTTAGTGGCATCACACAGAGCTCCTCTATTTTCTTTGCATAAGCACCCACAGGACTTCTAGTGTGTTAGTGGCATCACACAGAGCTCCTCTATTTTCTTTGCATAAGCACCCACAGGACTTCTAGTGTGTTAGTGGCATCACACAGAGCTCCTCTATTTTCTTTGCAGAAGCACCCATAGGACTTCTAGTGTGTTAGTGGCATCACACAGAGCTCCTATATATTCTTCTCAGCAGCACCCACAGGACTTCTAGTGTGTTAGTGGCATCACACAGAGCTCCTATATATTCTTCTCAGCAGCACCCACAGGACTTCTAGTGTGTTAGTGGCATCACACAGAGCTCCTCTATTTTCTTTGCATAAGCACCCACAGGACTTCTAGTGTGTTAGTGGCATCACACAGAGCTCCTCTATTTTCTTTGCAGAAGCACCCATAGGACTTCTAGTGTGTTAGTGGCATCACACAGAGCTCCTATATATTCTTCTCAGCAGCACCCACAGGACTTCTAGTGTGTTAGTGGCATCACACAGAGCTCCTCTATTTTCTTTGCATAAGCACCCACAGGACTTCTAGTGTGTTAGTGGCATCACACAGAGCTCCTCTATTTTCTTTGCATAAGCACCCACAGGACTTCTAGTGTGTTAGTGGCATCACACAGAGCTCCTCTATTTTCTTTGCAGAAGCACCCATAGGACTTCTAGTGTGTTAGTGGCATCACACAGAGCTCCTATATTTTCTTCTCAGCAGCACCCACAGGACTACCGACTACAATGGCTGGAAGACCGCCAAGGGGAGGCAGAGCGTGCAGAGCCAAGAACACAGGGCAGGCAGGCTCTGTTTCTAGTGGACGTGGCCGTGGACGTGGACGTGGTCGTGCATCGTCATCAGCACGTGGCCATGGGACACGCGCGTCTTTGTTTTCGGCAGCTGGACATGTGGAGCCGCATCATGCTGAAGGCTTGGTAGAATGGATGACCAAGCCCTCCTCATCCTCCTCATCCTCTCTCACCCAGGCTCAGGGTACTGACAGAGCATCATCAGCCACCCCTTCCCTAGACCCACCATGTCCTCCTGAGGAGTCCCCCGAACTCTTTGAGCACAGTGTTGGGTACATGCTCCAGGAGGATGCCCAACGATTCGAAGGCTCGGATGACGATACCCAGCTTGAGGAATCTGGCAGTACAGTTCCACCAGCTGCAGCTTACTGCCAGGTTTGCTCTAGTGGTGAAGAGGGAGGGGATGATGAGGTCACTGACTCCACGTGGGTGCCTCAAGGGAGAGAGGATGAGGAGGAGGACGAGGAGGAGGAGGATGCGGCGTCACATGTCCAACGAGGCAGGATGCCCCCTGGAGGCCAGGTAGAGGCCAGCACAGCAACTGTACAACACCGCAGAGCTCCGCCTGTGCAGGGCGCTGCCTCTGCACGTTATCAGAAAAGTTCTTTGGTGTGGGCCTTTTTTGAGACGAGTGCAGCAGATCGCACCACTGCTATTTGCAATATTTGTCTCAAGCGTATCTCGCGTGGCCAAAACATCAGCCGCTTGGGCACGACAAGCATGACCAGACATATGGCGACCTGCCATGCAGCTCGTTGGCAGGCACACATAAAAGACCCACACCAAAGAACTAAGCGGACCTCTCCTTGCTCCTCCTCAGCTGGGATCTCCATCCCCACTACACCTTCAGTCCTCTCTGAAAGCTGCTCTGAGAGGACTGAAGGTGTAGAATTCGGTGTGTCACAACCAAGTACTTGCAGTACACCGACGTCCGAATGCAGCAGGCAAATTTCCCTGCCCCAGCTGCTGGACCGTAGAAAGAAGTACACTCCCAGCCATCCACATGCCCAGCGGTTGAATGCTAGCCTTGCTAAATTGCTAGCACTTCAACTGCTGCCTTTTCAGTTGGTAGACTCGGCCCCCTTCCGTGAGTTTGTTCAATGTGCGGTTCCTCAGTGGCAGGTTCCCAAACGCCACTTTTTCTCGCGGAAGGCGATTCCGTCTCTCTACCGGCATGTGGAGGGCAATGTCCATGCCTCGCTGGACAGGGCGGTCAGCGGTAAGGTGCATATTACCGCTGACTCATGGTCCAGCAGGCATGGACAGGGACGGTACCTTTCTTTCACGGCCCATTGGGTCACTCTATTGGCAGCTGGGAGGGATGCAGGACAAGGTGCAGTAGTGTTGGAGGTTGTTCCGCCACCACGCCTCCAAAACGCGACTACTGCTACTGGTTGTGACACACCTCTCTCCTCCACCCCCTCCTCTTCTTCTTCCTCCAGTGCTCTGTCCTTGGAACCAGCGGTGCTCCGTAGGCGTACAAGGGGCTACGCAAGTACGCAGGCAAAAAGATGCCATGCCGTGCTTGCGCTGGTGTGTTTGGGGGACAGGAGCCACACTGGGCCAGAGGTTCTGGCAGCTCTGCAGGGGCAGGCCGAGAGGTGGTTGACGCCACGTCAGCTTAAGCCAGGAATGGTCGTTTCTGACAATGGCACCAACCTCCTCTCCGCCCTGCGACAGGGGCAGCTCACCCATGTGCCCTGCATGGCTCACGTCCTCAACCTGGTGGTGCAGCGGTTCTTGGGCAGGTTCCCAGGCTTACAGGATGTCCTGAGGCAGGCCAGGAAAGTCTGTGTGCATTTCCGCCGATCTTATAATGCCAGTGCTCGGCTGACTGAGCTGCAAAAGGAGCTGAACCTGCCCAAGAACCGCCTAATATCTGACATGCCCACCAGGTGGAACTCAACGTTGGCCATGCTGCAGCGACTGCACACGCAGCAGAGGGCCATCAATGAGTACCTTTGCGACTACGGCACCAGGACAGGGTCAGGGGAGCTTGGTTTTTTTTCCCCACGTCAGTGGAGCATGATCAGGGATGCATGCACTGTCCTCTCACCATTTGAGGAGGCCACGAGGATGGTGAGCAGTGACAGTGCATGCATCAGTGACACTGTCCCTCTTGTCCACCTGTTGGAGCATACGCTGCGTGGGATAATGGACAGGGCACTTGAGGCAGAACAGAGGCAGGAAGAGGAGGACTTCCTTGCCTCTCAAGGCCCCCTTTATCCGGACAGTGTTCCTTCTGTCCCACCCATCACACAGGAAGAGGATGAGGAGGAGGAGGAGGAGGATTGTGTGAGCATGGAGGTGGAGCCTGGCACTCAGCATCAGCAGCAGCAGTCTTTTAGGGATGATGTACAGTCCCAACAAGCCAGTGGACTTGTACGTGGCTGGGAGGAGGTGGCTGGCGATCATGTCATCCTCAGTGACCCAGAAGACTCCGGACCGAATGCCTCAGCTAACCTACGCTGCATGGCCTCCCTGATCCTGCAAAGCCTGCGGAAGGATCCTCGTGTTCTTCGGATCAAGGAGAGGGACCATTACTGGCTGGCCACTCTCCTTGATCCGCGGTACAAGGGTAAGGTTGCGGACCTTATCTTGCCGTCGCAGAGGGAGCAGAGGATGAGACATCTCAGGGAGGCCTTGCAGAAAGGTCTGTGCAACGCGTTCCCAGAAACTGGGAGGCTACAAACTCCTGGTCCTGGGCGACGAGTTGCTGAGGCTTCGGTCAGTGGCAGAAGGAGCGGTGGGGAAGGTGGACGTCTGACCGATGCGTTCAGACAATTTTTTAGTCCGCAGCCCCAAGGTATGATCGGTTCCAGCAACCATCGCCAGCGTCTGATATACATGGTGCAGGAATACCTTGGGGCAAGGTCAGACTTGGACACCTTTCCCACCGAAAATCCTCTGGCTTACTGGGTCCTGAGGATGGATCACTGGCCAGAGCTTGCACAGTATGCAATTGAGCTACTGGCCTGTCCTGCCTCCAGCGTTCTTTCCGAACGCACATTCAGTGCTGCTGGAGGATTTGTGACTGATCATAGGGTGCGCCTGTCCACCGCCTCGGTTGATCGACTGACATTCATCAAAATGAATCAGTCTTGGATCACCACCAGCTACCAGGCACCTGAGGCGGATATAACCGAATAATTTTTAATGTCACATCCCTTCAAGACTGCCTATGCTGATGCTGAGTGACTGTCCTCTTATGTTCACTGACTATCCTCTTCCTCCTCCTCAATGATCCATGCCACCACACCAGTGCCTAAGGCACAATTTTTCAGCCCCTGTTTAACAGGGGCGTGTACTTACAATTTTTAAAAAAAATGCTTCGCAACACGTGTGACTGCTGTGCTCCAAGTACAGTCTCTGTGAGGGCCGTGTTGCAGTGTTGTGGCACCAGCACCAGTGCCTAAGGCACAATTTTTCAGCCCCTGTTTAACAGGGGCGTGTACTTACAATTTTTAAAAAAAATGCTTCGCAACACGTGTGACTGCTGTGCTCCAAGTACAGTCTCTGTGAGGGCCGTGTTGCAGTGTTGTGGCACCAGTGCCTAAGGCACAATTTTTCAGCCCCTGTTTAACAGGGGCGTGTACTTACAATTTTTTAAAAAAATGCTTCGCAACACGTGTGACTGCTGTGCTCCAAGTACAGTATCTGTGAGGGCCGGGTTGCAGTGTTGTGGCACCAGCACCAGTGCCTAAGGCACAATTTTTCAGCCCCTGTTTAACAGGGGCGTGTACTTACAATTTTTTAAAAAAAATGCTTCGCAACACGTGTGACTGCTGTGCTCCAAGTACAGTATCTGTGAGGGCCGGGTTGCAGTGTTGTGGCACCAGCACCAGTGCCTAAGGCACAATTTTTCAGCCCCTGTTTAACAGGGGCGTGTACTTACAATTTTTTAAAAAAATGCTTCGCAACACGTGTGACTGCTGTGCTCCAAGTACAGTCTCTGTGAGGGGTTGCAGTGTTGTGGCACCAGCACCAGTGCCTAAGGCACAATTTTTCAGCCCCTGTTTAACAGGGGCGGGTAATTACAAATCTTGATCTAATAGTTCACAGCAGGGCCCATTCCTGCGCCCACCAAGAGTAACTATGAGGGCCTGCAGTCTTGTGGCAACACCGTCCACCACCACCGCCAAAGGCCCAATTTTTCTGCCCTGTTCATCAGGTGCTTGCAATTACAAATCTTGATCTAATAACTCACAGCAGGGCCCATTCCTGCGCCCACCAAGAGTAACTATGAGGGCCTACAGTCTTGTGGCAACACCGTCCACCACCACCGCCAAAGGCCCAATTTTTCTGCCCTGTTCATCAGGTGCTTGCAATTACAAATCTTGATCTAATAACTCACAGCAGGGCCCATTCCTGCGCCCACCAAGAGTAACTGTGAGAGCTTACAGTCTTGTGGCAAAACCGTCCACCACCCCCAATTTTTCTGCCCTGTTCAACAGGTGCATGCAATTACAAATCTTGATCTATTAACTCACAGCAGGGCCCATTCCTGTGCCCACCAGTCTTGTGGCTACACCAACATCTAATAGGGCAAATTTCTGCAGAGTATATACGCCAGGCCCCTACTTTCAAACATCCAACTTACAAACGACTCCTACTTGCAAATGGAAAGAGAAAACAGGAAGTGAGAGGAAATCTACCCCTAGGAAGGGAAATTCTATCCTGTTAGATTTAATTTGGGAAAAAGGTATCTCCTCTCTACTGATACTTTATCACCAATCCTTGTTTCAATTAAAACCCCACTTTTCCAAAAACATTTGTCATTGGGACGGAAGGTGAGGTGACATGTTCTGAACAGATGTGCAAAGACAGCAAATGTTACAGGGGTGATAACCCCTCCCTATGTTCTCCAAAAAGCTTAAAAATAGATTTTTTTGGGATGGAGCTACACTTCATAATGTACCTGTTCAGATTCTACTTAAGATCAAACCTAAAGCCGCAAGTGGTTTTAAATGGCTTCTTTTTTTCCTTTACAAATGTCATTTTGTGCAAGGACAGTTCTAAACACGGGAAACACATGCCACTTCACAGGCATACTTTGGACACCCCCCAGGTACCATATTTAAAGGAAAATGTCACTTTTTTTTTTTCACTTTATGCATCATTAAAATGACTGCTCCCGAAAAAACGTTAGTTTTTAAAAGTTCTTTTTGCATTGATATATGTCCCCTGGGCAGGACCCGGGTCCCCAAACCTGTTTTATGACATTAACATGCATATTGGCCGTTGTAATTAGCACTTTTGATTTCGAACGTTCGCGTCCATTATAACGTATAGGGTTCGAAAATTCGCGCGAACTTTCGGTCCGTTCGAAGGTTCTGGTTCGAACCGAACCCGGGGGTGTTCGGCTCATCCCTAACCAGTAGCAAGATAGATGGATATCAAAACCTATACATGAGCGATAATAAGTAACTAGATATTATATAAAGCCAAAAAATTTAAGTAACTGTTGCCAATAATCGCTATATCAGCAGGCACTGGATATTAAAGTCTCTAGATGGTGGTAGGCTAGTGTGAAGGCGTTCTTCAGGTAAGTCGTTGACTGAGTTTATATGGTAGATATAGTTACTGGTATTCCCTTATTTGTTTTCAGGAGGTCTGATGTGTGGAACTGGGGTGTTTCTAGCATATGCTGTTACTGTTGAGAGACTTAGTGGCTGCTTTGGCACTGGGGATTAGTTGCATTCTTACATCCAATTTCAATTATATTGTTAAGATTGCAGGTAACTTTGCAAATATTGTTTAATCATATATTCTACTGATTATATGATGTGGATCCTGAGTCTAGGCCTCTTTTTCAGATGTGCACTGTAATAACTTTGATAGAAGATAAGCACTTCCCAGTATGGCATATGGCTGATTCCACTTACATTAGTAAGCCATCCAGGGACTTCTTTTGAGTAACTTGTTCCTGTTTGTAGTTACTTTCATTTTAGGATTTACATATTATCTAGTTACTTATTATCTCTCATGTATAGGTTTTGATATCCATCTATCTTGCTACTGGCTACCACCATTAAAACTCTTTATAACTTGTTCAGCTGACCTTGCAAGCTGTGTAGTGACACCCGCCATTTGATCATCGTCTCCTTGCCATACTCTCCAAGTGATGTGTAAGTGGCACAGATGATAAGATATGATGTTAAACATGTTATGTTTTTGCTATATACTTATTTTTTTGTGTTTTTTTTTTTTAGTTAGGCCAACTTTCTTTGCTGCCAAAACATAAAAGGTCCTGAAGAAGCTTATACAGTAGATGTGAAATGCTTCAACCTCTTAAACATTTCAGCAAAGCTAACTATGAACTAAGAGTATATATGGGCTATAATGCTTAATAGGGATTTTTTTTACGTGGTTTTAATATAATATTTTAAGTTTTGTTATAACAATTCATATTTTTTTATACAATTCCATGTGTTTGTCTTTTCCATTACCATTAAAGTCTGATATATATGTTTTTTTGAAGTAGTTCATTCCTTACTAAGTAGAGCCAGGCTGCCCAGTGTGTATCTTCCCAGAGGTGAGAGTTCACGTCGGGGAAGAGTTCTGACTCAAGAAGGCTTCCTAAAGTGCAGTCCAGGTGCTGGTGGCTACAAATGATCAAGCTTGACCAATAATATATAAAACTTTTTTGTCATGGAGTTTAGATATGCTTTGATATGTGCAAACTATACTTACATCGAAACATTGGAATAAGCTGGATAAAAGAAGCCTGGCTGGATGTAATTAGACAGATCACTTTGCAATAAATGATCCTGACACTAGGGCTGTGGAAATTAAAGATTAATTCATCGATTAATCAATAAATTTTTTTGATCGATCAAAATTCTTTTGATCGGTACTCACCTCTCCGTCGGCTTCCCGGTCTTCAGGGAGTTCCGTCGATGTCCGTGATGTCAGTGGACTCCTCCCCCCTTCCCCAAGTGCCTCAGTTTGCTAACAAAGGGAAGGGGGAGGAGTCTGGTGACGTTGAAGTTCTGATTAAACGTAACACGTACGGGGGAGGAGCTACGCATGACGCTGCTGCCCTACCGAACTAACACGATTGTTGGCTTTACATGCTGTGTTTTTATCATCTGTATGTGAGTAGTTTGTGTTTGAACACAAAAATTAAATCTTATACTTAAGTGGTGAGCACTTAGATCTTTTCTTTCTACCCATGACCTGGCGTCATTGCTGAGATCTAAGGAGACGTGAGAGAATTGTGAGTGATTAGTTAGACCGGAGGTGGAGGGATTGTCACGCTACTGTGGAAAAAAATTAATTACTTGTGTGAACTGTGAAGTTAAGTCATGGATTGTGGAAACTAACTAGTGTCGGGTGATTGTATATAGTGTATACCACATTCACCACTGACTAATGCAGAGTTGCAATGCAAGGAGATCAGCTAAAAGTAGTTGGATCTGTATGTGCACTATAATTAATCGAAATTAGTAGATTAGTCGATTATAAAAAAATTGATTAACCGAACACGAAAATTTTAATCAGTAACAGCCCTACCTGACACTGCAGTGTTAACTTTGGACAAAGAAAGTAAGCCTAGATATGGGGCAAGTATCATTTTTTTTGTATCCTAATTAAATCCTAATAATTCAGATTCCTGCATATGCCCAACTGTGGTGAGTTCACTTTAAACTCTTGTTGATCACCCTACAATTCTACATAGCATCATTTTTTACACACTTTGAAAAAAAATCCATGTTCAATTAGACTAGGCAATTGCACATTGCTCTAGCCCACACTAGACAACCATCTTTCTCTGGTCCAAATTTGAATTGGTGGCTATGTCTTACTGGAATATGCATGTCTTCTACTCTACTTGCTACTTACCATCTTTGGCACTGGACCCCAAGCTATAGCCCACATGCAGGGCTTTTTCATTGCTGGAGTGCCTGGTATGCAGAGCAATAGCAGTTGCTTGGCAGCGGTCCCCAAATTCTTGCCCGCATGCAGGATTTGTAATTGCAAACCAATGGGAACTAGGGCTGGATTTACTGTATATCTAAGGAGCCTAATCACAGAGAATTCTGAAGACCCCCCCCCCCCCCCCCCAATCTATGGATAGATAGAGAGATGGTTGGATCAAGATAGATAAGAGATAATGTACATCCCCAAGCACCTATCATTCAATTATCCAATCTTCTACCATCATATAGTCCATTACCTGTCTGCCCGGTCTGCTCACACCCAGTGTCTATGCTGTATGACAATAACATATAATAACATAACAATGTGTTATGGCCATAGACAGGGAATAGAGTCCTCCCCGGAGCCAGGAAGCATTTTATGGAAGAAATGGAAGTGTTGGGAGGACAGGACACCTGTCTATACACAGTCTCCGAGCCAGCAGTAATAAGAACTCAATCACAATCACTGTTAAACTGCTGTATCAACTTCTGTAACAACTTCTTGACAGCAAATGACAGTGCCACCGCTGCTCTCTGGAAATTGGTCGCTGGGAAGTGATGTCATGGGGGGTTCTATTAAAGGCAGCTAGGAGGGAGAAGAACTTAGAAGTGGCAGCGGGGAACGTTGTGCATCCCCCAGCTGGTGTTAGAGCAGATGTAGAGTATGGGGCAACAACACCTCCCATATGGGTGAAAACATCAGGGCCACCCAGGCAGCTACAGTACATGCAGGAGGACACCGGCCACAGCGCTGGACGACCAAGCCAAGTAACTCACTTTAATAAAATAACACAAAGAAGTTCACCACTATGTATCTGCTGCTCACCCCCAGCCCAGCACCAAACTTCACTAAATCGCAAAACAGCACCAGATGATGGCTGGATGGTTAGCATGGGGATCGTGCTGTCCATCATTGTCCTGGTCATTGTGTTTGGGAATAGCATGGTGATCACAGCTATATCCAAGTTCCAGAGACTTCAGACAGTCAATAATTACTTCAGCACCTCCTTAGCCTGCGCGGACATGATGACTCATACAGAAGGGCGTCCCTCTAGAAAGGGCACCTGTAGGCACATTCCTACAGTGCCTAATGGGAAATATGGCCTTGATGGGAGCCACTGTATGCAGAGTGGTAATGGGTTCCAACACCTGGCAATGTATCTGACAGACTATATAATAGAGTGATCTAATCTCCTACAAAAAGGTGCCTGTATAGGTCCTGACTGTGATGTCCTCATTAGGGATAACCTAAACAAACCTGGGTTTGGATAGAGACGAGTTCACAGAACATGGATCTGTTATGGAGAATACTGCGCTAATAGTCAAGAAAGTTGCAGCAGCTAGCACTACAATTGACAAACCATTGTGCAAAGATTAAATAATAAGAAAGACTAGCACATTTAGTGCAAATCATTTGTGTGCATTGATACAACATTTAAACTGCCACATGCATACGATAATACAATGATATATGACTTTAATAGTCCAAAATGTAAATAGTGAAAGTCCCATTAAGGAATCCCAGTGCTATGCAAATCATTGTAGATGGCAGCCATGAAAATCCATATATATATATATATATATATATATATATATATATATATATATATATATATATCACCAGGTTGTGAATATCCACCCCCGAAAAGGGTAATGCGCTTACTGGAATGCGTGGACTCAGTCAACAGCGGTGCTGAGTCAAATAAGCTGTGTCAGGGACTTGCTGTGGCAAGGCGAAGGTGCGTAAGTGCGCACATGCGTACACGGGTGCCAGTCCAACGAGCTGTTCAGCAGCATGTGTGTGCGCGCATGCGCGAGGGCACGCGCTAGCTGTGTGTGCGCGCACTAGGCGGTGCTTGGCGCCAATGGGCCTTTAAAAGAACAGCAGCTGCACAAGTGCAGTGCTGTTTGATCTGAAGCTTAGTGTGTCCTGAAACCTGTATCTGCCATCTGATCACTTGTATTGACCCAGCTCTGCTGCCTTACCTGATATCTCCAATTCTGACCTCGGCTTGCCTTGACCCTGCTAAAGACTTTTTGCTTGATATCCTGTTGCCAACCTCTGCCTGTTCATCTGACCTTGCTTCAGCCTGCTGTTCTGCTCTGTTTGATTACCTGTGTTTGACCCGGCTTGTCTCACCCTGCTCCAGCCTGCTGCTACTCCTGCACCATCCAGCTCACCTAACCTGCATCTGCCTCTGCTGTCACCTACATTCCGGTCCTATCTGGTGGTTCATCATCCATCCATCTGTGCCAACTATCACAGATCTCACAGACACACCTACCTCACTGTGCTCTCGAGGCCACTGTTCCCACTTCAGTGGTTCCTGAGCCAGGGCTGTAAGAGGTCTCCACCTACAAGTCAGGCTCTACTACTAGGTACGTAACAAGCTGGTATAGATATAAATCTCCTGGGAAATAATCCATAGGGTGGCTCAAAAGGTCTCTCGTCTACACCTTGTGGTAGGATCCCCACTCACCATCTACAATGTCAATATTTTCCTCATTGCCCATCATTGTAAATTAAGTAGGTCACCGCTTAACTCCCAATGTGTAAATCTTTTGTTGCTCTGTTGGGTAATGTCAGTATGCAAAGTAAATCAGAATGGGAGTGACTTTCGTTCACAGAAAATGACTAAAGTTTGGGTGCCAAATACAAACTCCACCAAAGTCAAGGGGGGCAAATGGTAAAAACAGCAATGACTATTTTCTAGGCTAATAGGAAAGCGAATGTCAAACAAATGGCATGGGAGGGCTGGGAACTGCACTGAAAAACATGTACCAAAGCAAAAAAAAAAAACATTTTTTATTCCATTTGGTGGGGAGCAGTGATTTTAATAATGAATTAAGGCCAACATTATAAATGCTAAATTCCTTAAACCCTTGTTTAAAAATCTTTTTAAGGCCTGAAGATTAGTTAAAACCCCTGAACAGTAAATATTTTTTGAAAGCAGAGACCATGGAGAACAAAACGGTTCCAATTTCGTATGTCACGCGGTTTATGAAGTGCATATGTTCAGTTAAGTTATATTATATTACCCAATTTTTTTTTGTAAATTATAAAAGATTAGGTTGCACTGAGTAAATAGATACCCAACATAGAAATCTTTAAAACTCTGTGCTCCCATGAAAGTGCTTCAAAATCCCTTATAACTCATCAGTTTATGAATAATGGCCCTAGAGTTATTGCTCTTCATCCACTGTACACAGCAATAGGTAATATGTGGCATGCAGTCAACATTTTCATACATAGGTGCTCCCAATATGTGCATTTACATAAGTCTGTATGCGTGGTGGCAGAGCGGGCTTTAGATTTTTGGGGGTGTTTATATGCTTGGGTGTAAATTGGTTAAAATGTTAGAGGTTTCCTACTCTATGAATTACTGCAAAATGTTATAGTCATCACTGTATACAGTAGTTCTGCCGCTGATGATGAGAAATGTTCTACCCACTGACAACAAATATAGGGCACCACCTGAACACTGACACCAATAATGTGGCACCATTCTGAGCACTGATACCATTCATAAAGCATCATTCTCATTCATTACTTTGCTTTGTGGGGTAGCTTTGAATTCAGATCAAACTCATGTTCAGACTAACTTTTACCTGTTCGGAGTTTATCTGGCTAAGTGTGAAAATCAAATTTAGTAGCTGACGTTACTAAATACGACAGCTTCCATAGGGAACCTGATATTTAGGAGACCAGCATCCACCAGCATCATAATTCGACCCCTCCCATTCAGTTGTTAGCTAGGGATTCCCAGCTGACAACTGAATGTAAATAAAAAGGGTCGGGAATGGATGGCTGACACAACTGTCCATATTTGGCCAACGATATGAACATCGTTCATCGTGTTTAGTAAAGATCTGAGTTGCCAGACTTTGTGACTGATGATGAACTTATATTGTTGAATGTATATATATATATATATATATATATATATATATATATATATATATTTTTTTTTTTTTTTTGATAAAAGACTTGTCAAAACATATGTGTCTTTATTTACTGTTTACTTTTTATGTGAATGGGAACTCTGTTCCCAGTTATGTAGGGGGTTCCAGATTCCAATAAGCTCCTCATCTGCAGGGCAGAAGATGCCCTTGTCCCTATCAAATGGGGACAAGGTTCCCCCTGACAAGGCACCCACTTGTCCCCCAGGGCACTGCCCAGTTCCCCATACTCTTTGTTTGAAGATCCCTTGTCTGTAAGGCTAGAAATGGTCAATACTGATTTTTAAGTTTTGAATAGCATACTAGCACATTATGAAATACTTACCTTAGAATGAAGCTCTGCAGCAGTGCGCTGTCACCGTTGACAGGGCTTCCATCTCCCCCTGGTCTTCCTTCTGGGTTTGCGGGTTCCAGCTGTATGAGTGGCCGGGGTCATGATGATGTCACTCCCGCACTACGGCACGGATCTTTGAAGGTCCGGGAACAGGAGTGGCCGGTCCATTAGGGGCGCCGCCCCCCTAGTTTGCATGTGGGGATGCATGCATGGCGCTGAACTCATACATTTGTATGAATTTTTTTTTTTTTTCAAGCACATGATTAGAGCCTGAGGCGCTAATTGGCTTGAAAAAGGTTGGGCTTGCGACAATAGCGAATCAATACTCGCTCTTGTCTTCCAGCTTCTCCTCCCAGCCAATCAGGACAGGAGGAGGATTGGGTTGGCCGGGAGGAGAAGCTGAGGAAGCCGCAGGGTGGGTGAGTGCAGGGGACCGTGCCGTGGAGTGATAAGTGCGGGGGGACCATGGAGCGGTGAGTGCAGACCTGGGGTGGGGGGTTTGTTTGCCACCCCCCAAAAAAAGTAGGGGGGGTGGCCACTGTCCGGTATGGTCGAACCTTCAGAGCGCATGAGCCGGTGACGTTACCACCTGCATGCAGTGTGAATATCTACTAAACACTGCAAGCTTAGGAGATATTCACTCTACCTATAGGTAAGCCTTATTATAGGTTTACCTGTAGGTACAAGATAAAAATCACTTTAAGGGAAAAAAGTTGTCGAAACCTGCCTGGTCCTATGTGAAAACGTAATTACTCCCTAAACTTAATAACTTGTTGTGCCACCCTTGGCGGCAACAATTGCAATCAAGCATTTGCGATAACTGAGTCTTTCACATCGCTGTGGAGGAATGTTGGCCCACTCTTCTATGAAGAATCGTTTTAATTTAGCCACATTGGATGGTTTTCGAGCATGTATGGCCTGTTTAGGGTCATGCCACAGCAAAGTGTGACAAATATGCAAAAAAAAATAAAAAATCAGGAAAGGGGCAAATACTTTTTCACAGCACTGTAGTAATAAATAATATAGTACAGGCACAGCCTCATTTTATTTGTGTGTTAGACATAATATGTCCTATATATATATATATATATATATATATATATATATATATATATATATATATATATATATATATATATATATATATATATATATATATATATATATATATATATATATATATATATTATATATATACAGTATAAAGTATTCATACCCCTTGAAATTTTCCACATTTTGTCATGTTACACCGTGAAACATGGTGGTGGCAGCATCATGTTGTGGGGATGCTTTTCTTCAGCAGGGACAGGGAATCTGGTCAGAGTTGATAGGAAGACGGATGGAGCCAAATACAGGGCAATCTTAGAAGAAAACCTGTTAGGGTCTGCAAAAGACTTGAGACT
Organism: Lithobates sylvaticus; assembly: GCA_028564925.1. Lineage (NCBI taxonomy): Eukaryota > Metazoa > Chordata > Amphibia > Anura > Ranidae > Lithobates > Lithobates sylvaticus. Next base: position 70,987,620 of record CM053030.1, read on the forward strand.
GGGGGGAGGTTCACCTTCCAGCAGGACAACGACCCTAAACATACAGCCAGAGCTACAATAGAATTGTTTAGATCAAAGCATATTCATGTGTTAGAATGGCCCAGTCAAAGTCCAGACCTAAATCCAATTGAGAATCTGTGCTGTTTACAGACGCTCTCCATCCAATCTGACAGAGCTTGAGATATTTTGCAAAGAATAATGGGCAAAAATTTCACTGTCTAGATGTGCAAAGCTGGTAGAGACATATCCAAAAAGACTTGCAGCTGTAATTGCAGCGAAAGGTGGTTCAAAGTATTGAATGCAGTACTGAATACAAATGCACGCCACACTTTCACATATTTATTTGTAAAAAATGTTGAAAACTATTCATCATTTTCCTTCCACTTCACAATTATGTATGTTGTGTTGGCCTATCCAGGGGTCAAGTCCTGGGGAAAAAAGTGTGGAACTCCCACCCAAGATCCACTCGCCCACCAAAAAAATAAATGATACGCTCATATGCACGAACGCTTCAAAAGTGGTATTTTTCATCCAATTTTCGTTTTGTGTGTATGAAGCTTAACTGTTAGTACAATCCTCAATAAACATAAATACAGTAATTCTCTGAATAATTAGCATTTGTTCAATTGTGCTTCCATGCAAATGTGAACATCATGTTCTGATCTTTATTGGGGAATTTTATTTTGTATATAGAGTGTTTATGTGGTGAGTTTACACTTTTCATTGAACAGAGTTTGGATAACACAGGGTTAAACGGAAAGGTCATAAATTAACTGCACATTATCTGGACAGAATGCTTGGGGAGATAGTGATGTGTTCCTGCTTAGAAGATGTATGTTAGCTTGGGAGGCTGCAAACTCTGCAGGGCTCCAACACACACTCGCTGCTATTCCAACCCTTCACATATTTCCACATAAACTTCCCTCCTGGCATTAAACTTTGCCAGGTATTGTGCTCAGCTTACCACCCCAAACTGATGTTCCTCCCTCAGCTCATCTCTCTCCCTGCATGTCCTGTGAGGAGAATAGCTGTACCGCTCCTCTAGGTTCTCTCATCATATGGCACTGAAGATAGAGGAGGGGGGATTCAGCAGGACACACAGAGCAAGTATGCAGGAGACTGGGGGGGGGGGGGGGGGATGAGGAGACAAAAAATCAGGAGGGGCCGGCGGGGAGGAGCGCATCACGAGAGGTCTGACTAAATACAATCTCTTAGCAGCAGGAACCTGATCTACCAGTCAGCTATCTGTGATTGACAGGTAGATCGAAGCGGAAGCTGTCATGGGGCCCCCTACTGACAATGCCTGAATGGTCAGGTGTGCGGCACTTACTATTGCGAGCTGTGTCGGCAGCTGCTGGTGTAGCACCTGCCACACAGCTCGCATACTTCAAAGTCTTGCAGGACACAGCTGCTAACGGGAACTGAGTTCCTGTTGTGGAAAAAGTACAGGAACTCCGTCCCCATGCGTTCCCGCAGGACTTGAGCCCTGGGTCTATCACATAAAATCTCCCCCATTTATCTGACCATTTCCAAGCTTTGTAGCTAGCTACAGTTATTATACAGTAAGTACACAGATTGCAGGAACAAATCAGCAGCCACTATTAATTGCACAATGACACATTACTTAGTGACCAATGTGGGTCCAAGAGACCTACTGTATGTAGCTCCTTTATCTGCAGTCAGTTGGTCCTAAGAAGGCAATCACAAATCGCCTGTTGGGTAGAGGCCCATAGCTCCTATACTGATATGAGACTTTTTACATATACACACATTTGTAAATGCCTTTTCATATTAGATCATCCTACGTTTTGTGTTTAATTTGGAGGCGATAACCTCGTACATTTTCATCGTGAACTGCTCAGATGTTGCATACTTCTCCATACTGATGGATGACTTGTGTACATTACAGTTAGATATGAACGCTTTGATGGTTTCATTTCTGTAGCTGATTGCTCCAAGCTCTTAACTAACACAAAGCCACACTAACTCAAATTATCTTAGCAGCTTGCAGAGTTAGGTTAGAAAGAGTGAACTTTGAACCTTCTTGGTAATCTTTGGGATCTTATTTTCAATCTCTTATGTGGACAAATGTTGAGAGCCAAAACTGACTTACAGTATACTAAACAATGAATACATGTGAACAATATTAACAATCTTGCTGGACTGGATAAAAGTAATAGACAAGCTAAAATGCTTTTTCTTTGCTAGAGAAAATGCTGCTCCATGTTCCTTTCAAAGAGGCCCGCAGCACTTGGTCACATGACCCCTGCCAAACAGAAGGATCGTAGTTTTGATTGCTTATCCTCCTCTTCAGCAAAGATCTTGTGGTTAAGTGCCTAGGTCTTCAGATATGTAAACAATATTTAGGAGGGCACTTTTCTTTTATAGGAAAAGTAAGATATTTAGCCTGATTACTTTTTTTTTTATTAGTTTCAGGAGGAACTATTAATATAGGTTTATTCAGGGCTATATTTACATACTATGCTCCCCTAGGCACACTGAATGATGGCACCTTTTTGTACAAGCTCTGCCCCTTTGCCTGGTAACTATTTAAGTAAAAACAATGAGCACAATTCACAAGGTTATCGCATGGTCAAGTGACCACATAACGCATGCGATAATGAAAATGTAAATTCACTATTGCTCTTATGCAGTATTTAGTGCAAACACCAAAAACACTTGTTAAATGCTACATAAAAAAGCATTGAAGTATGCACAGAAGGAAGTAAATAAATAAATGCATACGGTAATTAAGTACTGGTCCAAGCTTGCGATAACTATGCATTAACTATGGCAATGGCCAGTGATTGGTTTAAAAAATAGGCTGGAAAGTGCAAGCTGGAGCAGGTCTCCGCTAGATTTTACTCAGGAGTTGTCTCTGGAGGCTGACAGACAGCATAGCAAAGATGATGGAGCCCTTTGAATCCAGTCTTCTGGAATTTAAAGCAATGCAGAGGAGAAGGAGGAAAAATCTCAAGCGATCCTTTTAAAGGAAAGAAGCATTACCGCCGACGCCGCTCCTGCCCCAGTGTGAAAGGGGCCTTAAAGAGGTGTATCCCTTAAAAAAAAAAATTAAAAGTCAGCAGCTACAAATACTGCAGCTGCTGACTTTTAATAATCGGACACTTACCTGTTCCAAGGTCCAGCGATGCGGGGGGTCGAAGCTCCGCTAGCCCCCCAATCCGCTCGGCGGTGCCGGCATTGCAGCTGTGGGCACCCGGCTGTGGCTACACAGCCAGCACCCACTGCGCATGCGCGAGCGGCGCCACGTGCCGTGATTGGCCGCACAGTCATCTGGGACACGTGACAGGTCCCAGATTACTGGGGAGCCCTTCCTGCGCCAAGGGGAAGTGATGTGACCAGCCGAGGCTACGCAGGAGGCAGACTACGAGGGACCCCCTAGCAACAGGCATTTAGAGGTATGAAAAAAAAAAAATTTAATTATTTTTTTTTTTTTTTTTTTTTTAGGGGGAAACACCAGTTTAAGGAGTGCACACTGCTGGATCAATTCACAGAGGCTGACACCCTGCAGAATTTCAGGTTATCCAAGCCACTTATTATGGAGCTTTATACCAAACTCATAGGGAGCCTTGAGCCCTCAACCCAGAGAAGCCATGCCATAGCAGCCGTGACTAAATTGCTGGCTGTCTTACACTTTTTTGGAGAAGCATCATATCAGATGCTTGCGATAACTTATTGCGCGGTTTCATGTGGTATTTAAGGCATACTTCGGAAAGATAACGCATGCAAGATTTTAAGGGGAGTTTCTTCGTGAATTGCACAGTTTTTTTTATTCAGAACGCTGTGCGTTATTTTACCTCATACTTGGATGTGGTAAATTATCTCTTACTGAATTATGCCCAATGACTTAAATGTGCTTTATGATGCAGCATGTGTTTTATTTTAGAATAGATAGATGGCTTTATCTTTTATGAATTGTAAAATACCTTCTGACTTCGATCCCTTGGTTTCCCCTGCACCCTCTTCCGCTAAAGTTTTTTGCTGAACCTATCTACAAATGTCCAGAAAAGGCTAGACAATTGGAACTGATATAAGAAAAAGGTTATAGCAATTTGTAAATGTTGAGGTTTGCTTCTGACCCCTCTAACCCTGCCACCCTAGGCACTGGCCCACAGGTGCCATTATAGTATACACAACCCTGGGTTTATAATAACGTGAGAATACACTCTGATCTATCATTCATAGTTATATTACAAATTGTTAAAAGAAGATTATAAAGTTACGCTGTTTTCCCTAACGGGTAATTCCAGATCCTTATTTATGCCCAGACATGTGCTTGATGCCTATCAGCTGTTCTTTGTCAACACAATGAATCTTGGTGGGACTGATGTCAATAAACTATTCTGGCAAAACTGCTGACTGGCTAGAAAGACCACGTGATTATTGCTGGACATGTGACAGGCACAAGAGAGTGGCAAAATGACTGTCATTACATAAAATAATACATTTGGGATTTCTCTTTAACATTTGGGTGATTTATGGTAGTTTACATTAAAGTAAACCTACAGGGGGTCCCGGGTTACAAACAAGATAGGGACTGTAGGTTTGTTCTTAAGGCCGGGTTCAGACTGCTGCGATGCGGGAGATCGGATATGATTCGCACCGCACTGCAGTGCAAATCATATGCAATCAGAGGCGTATCTAGTGAAAATGGCGCCTATGGCAAGCACTGAAACTGCGCCCCTGTCAAAACATTTGAAACCCATCTTTCAGATAACCTTAAGGCCCCTATTACACTGGGGCGGGGAGCCGCGGTGACGGTAAAGCAGCGCTATATTTAGCGCTGCTTTACCGTCGTTTTGCCCGTGGGTTTCGGCCGCTCGCGGTGCGGTTTTACCTCCCGCGAGCGGCCGAAAAAGGGTTAATATCCCCCGCAGAGCGCCGCCGTAGCGGCGCTTTGCGGCGGTATTGCAGCGGTTTTACCGCGGTGTCCCATTGAAATCAATGGGAAGGAGCGGTATAGGAGCGGTGAACACACCGCTCCTATACCGCTCCAAAGAGCAGGACTTTTTTTGCCGTCCTGCTAGCGCACCGCTCCAGTGTGAAAGCCCTCCGGCTTTCACACTGGAGTGAATGGGGCCGGATTTTTTCAGGCGGTATACAGGCGCTATTTATAGCGCTGTACCGCCTGAAAAACACCCCAGTGTGAAAGGGGCCTAACAAAAAAACAGCTAACAAAACTACAGGTCAAATTTTCAAAATATAAAATTGTAGTATATTAGTGATGGTGACACCCCCTATTGTCAGTAGAGTTATTTTATTTCTTGAGGGGGTGTTACCATCAATTAATATATTGCAACTTGTTATCAATTTTTTTTTTTTTTGAGGGGGTGTCAATATCACTAATATGCTGCAAACCCGGAAGCAAGATAAGTAAAAATTAGAGACTTCTGGGTGCGGGAAGGCTTTGTTTTAAAGGTAAGTTTACCAAAAAAAATCACCTTGCAGGGTAAAGAAATAAAAGAAAAGTCTAGCAGTATATAACCAAATTATGCAATTACATTTTAAATGAAAACACTAAGGTGAAGAAGGAAGCACAGCATTGTATATTTTATTTTAATATTAACAAAGTGTTTATACTGGTTCTGGCAAGAGGGGGAAAAGGGATTGGGGAAGAGAAAGAGAAGGGAGAGGGAGAGAGAGAGAGAGAGAGAGAGAGAGAAAGGAGGAATACAGGGAATACAGAATACTTCAGAAAGTACAGACAGAATAAAGAGAGGAGCCCTTGCAGTAAATGTCTCTTCCTTTGCACAGTCTCCAGATTACCTTCTCCTGAATTCATTCTTCTGCTTCTCTTGCTCATTTCTCCTCCTTCTCTGCCCCTCCCCAGTCGGCAGCTCTGCTCTGCTCTTTCTCCAGGCTCCAGCATGGCTCCAGTATTCTGTTCTTCTCAATCGAAGGGGGCGGGTAACAGCAGCGCCCATTGGCTCAGTAAGCAGCAGGAGGCGGATCAGCTCTTGCTGTTAACTGTTTCTTGTCCTGTGGCTTGCTGGCAGTTCCTATAGTATGAGGCTGCTGGTTCCTTTCTGCTACTTCTATAGTCAATGACAGGACAAGAGGGGGAAGCTGCAGGGCGCTCCTATACACACACAGAGCCACTGGGAGAGACGAGCTGCAGTGTCAGGACTGTGAAGCTGGAGAGGAGGGAGAGCACAGTGCCGGCTCATTTCCCCTCTCTGGCACAGCAGCCTATTTTGCAATATCCTTGGGGGACACCACTGCCTAAATGCCTCTCTCCCTGTGTGCACTGTGCCTCACATGTTTCTTGTGCACTTGGATCAGATGCAGGGAGGAGGTGGGCGGAGCTAAGCAGTGGGCGCGGAGGAGGAAGTGAAATCCTCTCGCTCTGAATGCTGGTCTCTGCCTCTCTCCTCCTCCTGACGTCACTGGTTACTAGACGCCAGGCGGGCCCTGGCTAGCAACCAGATTGGGCAGTGAGCCAGGGGCCAGTGGTGAACGACCTAAAGCAGCCTCCGCCGGCCAGGATCCCACTCCAGGCTGACAATGAGCAATACCAGGGTCATTTTAAAAGAGATTTCTCTAAGTGCCTTGCTGCCCAGCCACTCAGGAGCGCCCCCTTCACATGGCGCCCATGGCACTTGCCATATCTGCCATACCCTGGATACGCCACTGTATGCAATCTCTGTGCGATGCGATTTCAGCCATACAGATAGTATGGCTGAATTTGCATCGCATTCGGCCCAAACTCGCACAGGACCCTTTTTTTGGTCCGCAGCAGAATCGGATCGCATGGGTGTTCTCACCATGCGATCCGATTCCTGTCTGAGTTTGCAGATCGCACTGCGATATGCGAGCTGATATGGGGGTGTCATTAACATTTCACTGACACTCCCTGCAGCTCGCATAGGGCAGTGTGAACTGCCGGTGGGAGGCATGCGATGCGGGAACTCGCAGTAGATTCGCAGCGTTCCCGCACCGCAGCAGTCTGAACGGAGCCTAAGTTGAATCTGTTTGTAAGTCGGAACAGGTACATTTTTTAAGTGTAGCTCCAGCCAAAAAATCTATTTTTACGTTTTTTAGATAACATAGAGAGGGGTTATCACCCCTGTAACATTTGTTTTGCTGTCTGTGCCCCTGTTCAGAAGATTTCACCTCACCCTCTGTCCCAATGACAATTGGATTTTGAAAAATTTGGGTTGATAGGGAAACATGGACTGGTGATAAAGCATCAGTGGAGACACCTTTTTCCCATATTAACTATTACAGGAGAGAATTTCTCTTCCTAGGGGTGGATTTCCTCCCACTTCCTGTTGTCTCCCTCTGTTTGTAAGTAGGAGTCGTTTGTAAGTCGGATGTTTGTAAGTAGGGGACCCCCTCTATATTATAAACACTTTTTGGTATTACCATAACCGCCATTTAAGATGGAGAAATATGCAGCTGAAACTCTTAAAAATACCTAAGGCTAGGTTCACACTGCCGCACGGAGTGGCTCACAGCAGGGGTCCGGTGCTTCCCTGTTCAATATTTCAGGTCCGATTTCAGTCCGAATTTGTCAGGTCACCCAAGGCCAGGTGACAGATGCGCTGGGGTCAGGAGCGCACCACTAAGCTTGTGGATGGAGCTCTAGGTGGTCCAGTAAAGCAGCTCCACCTGAGCACTGACACAATTTGAACAGGGAGCTAGAGCTTAAGATTCCCCAGAGCCAGCAGGTTTTCCCCAGAGTCTACAGCAACTGGAGGCTCTGAGGTTTCCAACCAAGGGCCAGCAACAATGCCTAGCCGCTGCTCAGATTACAGCATTGTAACTGATGATGTAGCCGATTGGCGCTTCCTCTGATGTGTCAGTGGTGTCACTGCAAAGGAGGCACCAACAACCCCTACTCTCTTCCAGTTCCAGCAGCTTCTACCCTCCTCTCAGTGAAAGCATGGCAGAACAGACAGGGACTGCAGTGCATCATAGGGGGAAGGGCACTTCCTCCCATTTAGTCAATGCCTTCTTATGCCACGTACACACGATCAGATTTTCTGACGGGAAATGTTGGATGTGAGCTTGTTGGCGGTAAGTCCGACCATGTGTATGCTCCATCGGACAATTGTTGTCGGACTTTCCTCCAACAAATGTTGGCTAGCATTTTCTCAAATTTTCCACCAACAAATGTGTGTTGTCGGACTTTCCGATCGTGTGTACACAAGTCCGTCAGACAAAAGTCCGAAGTACAAACACGCATGCTCGGAATCAAGGACGAGCGGGAAGAGCTCGGTCTTTGTAAAACTAGCGTTCGTTATGGAGATATCACATGACTATTGAACTTCCTTTTTATCGGCTCGCCGTACATCTTGTACGTCACTACGTTCATAATTGTTGGCCAACATTTGTGTGACCGTGTGTATGCTAGACAAGTTGGAGCCAACACCCTTTGAACAAAATTGCATGGTTTTGTTGTCGGAAGTCCGATCGTGTGTACGGGGCTTTAGTCTCTGGCCACAGAGAAAAAAAGAATAAGGGAAGGTAAGCAAAACAAAAATGGCAGCCACCCCAATTTATAACTAGTTAGAGTAAGGGGCACATGGATGGATAGTCACATGATATGAGGAAAATTGTATTTATGTCCTTTTTTTACTGATGTATCTTAGGCTCTATCTTAGGCTCTATCACTAAGCTTTGTTTTGGGCTTAGCTGAGTCTGAAGTTTTACACAAATGGAGCTGCAAAGAAATCTATTCTGAGGTCCCTTTAGATAACCCATAGTGCTCTGGGAACCCTTTGTATTAAGTAATGTATTAAATGTTTACCTGTAAAAAAAAAATGGTATACAGATACAGACACAGTGCACTATGGGAAGCCCCACGTCTATGCAATCACGAAATTGCAGACGAGGCACTTCATTTGCAGCGCAATCCATCGCGTCAAGCAGCATCGTGGATGCTTTGCTGTTGAAGTTACTTCCGGCTTCCCTGTTCCAGAGACCGTATGGAAACCAGAAGTGATGTTGGCAGCTCCGCGGGACGCACGGTCCGAGCGGAGCTGCCTGTGTAAGGTAAGTATATTTCTTACTACAGTACTGAAACTAATTATTGGATCCCAGTTATGGCAAAACAACCTTCTTGGATTTAGTTTTTAAAAACTTCAGCCATGGATTTTCTTACTATCGACTCCAAAAAAAAAAATCGGTAAAGTCCTGCTATACAGTTTTCTAAAATCTAACAGGTGATTGGTCTTTTCCCTAGAGTTTCACTTTAAAGATGAAGACCCAATATGTCAATAACATCACCAAAGCTACTCCAAAGCTAAAAAATAGTAAAAAGTATCACATTATAAACCTTTACATAACATTGCAAATACAATTCATCAAAAATGCAATAGTTCCTATTTAACCAACAAATAATAGTCTAAGGCTGACAATGCATGGATTTAATTTTGCCCCATTTCTGCTAAATCAGCGGATATTCGTTCTGTGGGTGGTCCAGTCAACACTGCTCGGTTCTGCATAAGGCAATTTTATTAAATTTTTTTTAAGGAGCCAAGTAGAAAATTCTCAACTGAACATTGCCTGCATCCAATCAGATGCAGACAGTGTTTGGGTATTTTAACAGCCGCAGGTGCTAACTGTCAGCATACAACGGTCAGCACTGCATATTTGTACATCCACATGGGGGAATCAGATGGATTCTCTCTCTTGTATGGCCAGCGTTATTCTCATTTAATCACACTCAGAACCTCTGAAATCTCCTTTAATCCAAAGGCCAACTTGAAATGCAAAATTATGGGATAAGACTACAACTAAATTAAATAATTCATTGTAATGTGATACAAGGAAATCTATAGTGGAGGGTTCTTGGTAATTTCTGCTCTAGAAGGAAAAAGCCATAAACACTCTGAATATCACACAGAAGTCTATGTAATATTTGATTTTCCATGTTTTGAGCCTAATAAAGTAGATTAATCAATTATAATTTTTCATATATATTTTACAATAAAGTTTTTTTTTCATACTGTTTAATTGTTTTTGCACAAATACACAAAAAATACAATTTTCTTGGCTGTCTAAAAAGCGAAAAAAAACAACGAAATTAAACAACTGTGCTAAACATTTTAAAACTATGAAGCCTTTTTGAAAAAGAAAGCAGAAAATACATTTTAAACCATGTTTAATTCTTTTTATCTTTAATGATGATTTAACAATACTATATATGTAAAGAAAATAATAATAATAATAATAATAATAATAATAATAACAATTTAAAAAAAAGCTTGAGCTTCTACCATAAGTTTAAAAAAGTTGAGGAAATGACTTTCACATACTCTTCTCCAAGTATATGCTGTTTATGTTGGTAGAATAAAAAAAAAAATAGTTTAATTAGCAGGCAATAAATAAACATTTTGCTTTTATATTTGTTTTTATCAACTTTTTTTTTCTTAATGCGAGATCCTTTTATATCCTTTTTCTCCCCACAAGGCCCTACTATCACTAATATTTGTGTGATCTAAGTATAAAACTGGCATAGCTCTTAAAAAGTGGAGTTAGCGCTCGTTAGAATCAATGAATATGAATGATTTTTTTTTTAATAAATAAAAAAAATAATAAAAATATATTTCAATCAGTAAAAGGCAGCTTTGTAGTTGAAAATCCCAAGCTAGCCTCAGAGTGGGAGTTTTTTTCTTTTTTTTTTTTTCCAGCCGGTACTTAAATCCAAAAAAAAAAAAGTACTGCAATCTTCTGGCACAGACTCACTGTAATGCTTTAAAAACAATTTAGCAACTGTCATTTTTGTAATTACAGTAACTAATTACCATCCTTAGCAAACAAATAGCTTAACATAATACGCAAGCCGAATCAATTTTGAAGAAATGCAAATTCCGAAAGCGAAAAAGGGCATTTTGGCAAACCTGAAAGGGAAGCGGGAAAATAATACACTTTGTTTTATCTACACATAATTCCCAAGGAATATCATATCATAAATATTTGCATTCAGTTCTTATCAGGACATTTGCATTTGCTTCTTATCAGTCTGCAAGCCGGACTCTGCCAGATAGAGCAAGCTGCTCCACACCATCCACATACTTCTAATGAATCACGTCTCAGGCCAATAGAATATTTTGGCTAGAATTTTATCGCCAAGATGAAGAGGTCATTTACTCACAGTGTTGGCTCATCTCAGAATAGCCTTGAGATTGGGATGTGATTCACAGAACTTTGTTAGGAAATAAAATAATGTTAATTACGAGGATAAGGTGGTCAGTTACACAAGGTTAAAGGGAAAAAAAAAGTGACATCCTAAAGAGAAATTATAATGTATTTCCATCAACCATATAGCTTGACTTATCATGTTATGTTTACTATTAGGCAATTTTTGATGCAACTTTCACATTTTGCTGTATCATATTTCCATTATTGTATTTCACATAAAGATGTGTAAATTCTCCCTCTAGTGGCTGTTTATATATTGGACAATTGACTGATAAAATCTCAGCAACCATGAGATTTGAAGAAGGAGAAGAGCAGTGATGCACAGTCACTGTGCTGCATTGTACTAAGTAAAAAGCAGAACTTGCTTAAAGGATTAGCAAATACGGGTACCCCCACATACATATTTATTTGCATGTCCTATACAGAAACAAAAAGGTGAAATCATTAACCTAAATTGGCAAGATTTATGTACGTAAACCCTAACAGAAAATTTTGTGTGCTCTAAATTAAAAGCTGTTTTCACATTTTTTAATCCATTATTGCATCTTAGTGCCACTGATCTCCCTCAGCCTATTTGCAGTCACTTCCAGTCAGCATGCACTTCGATATTGGTTGCATGGCATTTCTCAGGGTAGGTTTCCTAATGGTGACATGAGTGGAGCATGCCTGTTTAACCACTTTCAGACCGGACCATTTTGCAACCAAAGGACCAGGCCCCTTTTTTGCGATTCGGCACTGCCTCGCTTTAACTGACAATTGCGCGGTCGTGCGACGTGGCTCCCAAACAAAATTGACGTCCTTTTTTCCCCAAAAATTGAGCTTTCTTTTGGTGGAATTTGATCGCCCCTGCGGTTTTTATTTTTTGCGCTATAAACAAAAAAGAGCCACAATTTTGAAAAAAACACATTCTTTTTTATTTTTTGCTATAATAAACATCCCCCAAAAATATATTAAAAAATTTTTTTTCCCTCAGTTTAGGCCGATATGTATTCTTCTACATATTTTTGGTAAAAAAAAATTGCAATAACCGATTATTGTTTGGTTTTCGCAGAAGTTATAGCGTTTACAAGATAGGGGATAGTTTTATAGCATTTTTATTAATCATTTTGTTTTTACTAGTAATGGCGGCGATCAGCGATTTTTATTGTGACTGCGACATTATGGTGGACACACCAGACATTTTTTACAAATTTTTGGGACCATTGTCATTTATACAGCAATCAATGCTATTTAAATGCATTGATTCCTGTGTAAATGACACTGGCAGTGAAGGGGTTAACCACTAGGTGGCAGTGCAGGGGTTACATGTGCCTAGAGGTGTGTTTCTAACTGTGGGTGTCAGCTAGTGAATGCTGATCTCTGCTCCAATCACAGGGAGCAGAGATCGGAGTCACTAGTTGCTAGGCAGAACGTGGAGATGCTGTTCATTTCCGCATCTCCCCGTTCAGCCTTCCCGTAAGACGATCGTGGGTATCCCCGCGGCGATCGAGTCCGCGGGACCCGCGACCGGCCTCAAGGGGGTCCCGACCGGCACGATGGCACGGCGGCATCTTAAAGGGGACGTACCTGTACGCCCTAATGCCTGTTCGTGCCATTCTGACGACGTACATCGTCGTGCGCCGGTCGGCAAGCGGTCAATGTGCATTGCAGCAACCAGTTGCAGTCTTTATTGGAAGTCCACTCCAAAGACATACCGGAGGGTTAATTGGTTCCTGTCTAAATTGGCCCTAGTATGTGTATGTGATTTGGGAATGTAAGCTCCTTGAGGCAAGAACTGATGTGAATATACTGTGTATATATATATATATATATATATATATATTTATATATATATATATATATATATATATATATATATATATATATATATGTATGTATATATATATATATATATATATATATATACATACATACATATTTATATATATATATATTGTAAAGTGCTGTGTAAATTGGCACTATACAGTATTAAAAAAAAAAAAAACTGTAATAAATAAATAACTCCATGTGGCAGAGTGACAATGCAGGGACACAACTGGGATACAAGGACAGATATTTGTCACCCTAAAACAGGAAATGCCTGAACATGGGCCCTCATATCAGGCTCACCAGGTATTATTTTAAAGTGTTACTAAACCCAGGACCCCCCATTCACTATATATGGTCTCCCACAGTGCACAGAACATGGAAATGCAATTATTTTAGTGAATATAAACTGCTAAATTCCTTTTCTCATCAGCAGTATATAGCAGTCTTGTGACTTCTATCAGTGTCTGGTTAAAGCTTGTATGAAGAATTTTCATTCTCCCACGATTGTCCTATGAGAATGCAGGACCCCTGACACTCTGCCTGGACAGTGCTGATTGGCCCTGTGCTGATCACATGCACCCCCAAGGACAAAGTCACGTGACCGGTGACGATACGCGTAAGGGAGGAAGTCAGGTGCCATTGTTTACTTCCGATTTTCGGCCGAGACCGGAAGTGCTGCTATCTACCACGCTGAATGTCGCTGTTTTTAACTGTAAGTGGATATTTTATTCAATAAATAATTTTTTAATATTACTACACATTGGAGCTCCCTTGTCCTTTTACCCCTTTTATGCTGCTTACTGATGTGATTAATTTACTGGGACTGGAGTACCACTAACCCTGGGACCAGAGTACTGACTGGGAGTTCTCAGAGGAAAAGCAGGGAGGAGAAGTTGCTGGAAAGCGAGTGATCAGGAGTACTACCAGTACATACACAGCACAACTAGGCCTGTAGGGGCCTTTGTTTGAGGTGAGAGGCTGGGGGAAACAGTGGGGTGCACCCCTGAATGAGCACGGAGCACTTGGTTTGCATGGATCAACACCGAATACTGGAACACAGAGTTGCCTGAATTTTGCATATATGTATAAGAAGATTTTTTGCGATTTTACTTTCCAGCACACATTGTGTTTTTTTTTTTCAAGTTTTTTTCACAGTTTTTCATTTTTTCACAAACTGCTGGGACTTGTAGTTCACCGAATATTTTTTTAATAATTTGTTTTTTTCTGTGTGCGTTATATTTTGATTTTATGATACGTTTAGTTATTTGCACCCTCATCTACCCATTTGTTTGAGGTATTGCAATACGGGCTTCACCCGTGCTCTATTCAGGTGATCGGTCACCCATTTTTTTTGCACATCACTTGGATCTTTGCGCTTGTTGCACATTTTGCATATTGGAAGACTGTGAATATCTTTTTGCACTTTGCACTGTGCACTTTTTTTTATCTTTTTATATATTTGAATACATTTTATTATGTTTGTTAATTTTATCCTGCCATGATTGATGAAGGTTCACATAGTCAAGGTTTTTGCATTATTTTGCACAGGAACACTATAGAATATCAACATAAATTTTTGTATTTCACTGAGGAAGAAATTTTGATATTATTTATTTAGTTGATTAATTTTTATATCCGTTACGATATATTTATGTTCGGAACATCTTTTATATTTTAGTATTTTACTCTGGTCAGCGCCACATACCCCCCTTTTAACATTACTTCATTTATTGTGTGAGACCACTTATTTGTTGGCTGCTTTCCACATATTTATTCTTGTAGGCTGAGCGCATTAGTTACCCTCCGTTTACATAGCACATTATGCTATTGTCTTGCAGGTTTTTTTTTGTTTTTTTTTTCATAGGCTCCGGTTTACTATCGTTTTAGCAAAGTTTTCTTTAAATCTTGCATCAGATGTATTTTCATACTCATACCATTTAAAAAAATGACTAACCCTTGTATTGGATTGTATTGTTGCTGTATTGTCTCCCTATATATTGTAAAGCGCTATACAAACATGGCACTGTATAAATCCTGTAAAATAATAATAGCTGAGGGTTACAAGAAGTGACTGGGTTCCTTTACTTCAATCCAGAGTTTTCACACTATAAAGATACATTGCCACGCAACTCTGCCTTAGGCCCCTTTCACACGACAAGTCCCTCTCTGCTCACTGGGCGGGGAGGGGCTTGCGAGCGGCGCTGGTCTCTATGGAGAGATCGGATGAAAACGGACAGTGTGTCCGTTTTCATCAGCTCTCACCCGATCCGATCCGCCAGCGACGGATCTGGACGTGGGGCCATACGTCTGCTTTTGGCGGATCGGACTGGGTGGGATGTCAGCGGACATGTCTCCGCTGACATCCGACGCTCCATAGACTAGCATGGAGCGCCCGTTCAGATCCGCCGTCAAAACTGACAGGCGGATCTGAACGGTCCGATCGTGTGAAAGGGGCCTTACCTTCTTCTGGAACAATAGCATTGCAAATTAAGTTGATTGATCTTAAAGTGATTGTAAACGATCACCTTGTAAAACAACGTATTCAATTTAAAATAGAAATTAAATGCAAAACATGTGTGTATAGAAAAAAAAGCATTATGAATATCTTTTTTCCCCCTTTTTTTATAAGTGATCACATTCCCTCTGTTCTCAGTGGCACGAGAGCTGGGGGGGGGGGGGGAGAAACAGCAGCACACTGAGTGAATGGCTTTGTAGGATGGGGGGGGTTCAGGACAAGACTGATCGGAGGAAAGCAGGCTGAGTTCCCAGCACAGCCAGAGAACTGTCCATCATGTGTTCTCTTGCTGAGTGTGGTCAGTTTTTAATAGGAAACTGGCAGGGACACCAGGGATTTCACATAAAGGAAGCAATACAAATAGACCAGGAGACTTTCTCATACAAGTACATGGTAAAAGCCTTAACAGGATATCAATTTAGAGTTAACCATGAATGATGGCCCTAGAATTATTACCCTCATTCCGATGTTCGCAGTGATACTTAACATGTGCTGAAAAATCGCTGTTTATACATTTGTTCACCCTACACAAATGTTTGCATTGAGGTGTGTGTGCGGGGCAATGGGGTTTCTTGATTCTTTTTAATATGCTGTGATTTTGTAACACTTTTTCATTTAACTTTATCACAGCCAGGTAGCAAGCCCCCATGTGATCACATGAGCTAATGACAAGGCCTCTTTATGGAGACATCAAGGTTCTGATAGATCCCTTTTGTCACCTCTGCCCTCCACTTCTGCTAATCAAGAAGAACGTACGCTTGATTAGCTGCTTACTCAGCAACAGCAGTTGGCGAAAGACAGCACTGAACCTGTAAGGGCCAAAATGCTCATTGCTTTTAAGGTAATTCATCACAGAGGAGATCACAATCAGACACATCTCGGGCCACCTCTGCTGGAATTCCATAAGCAGGCTCAGCCACTGTGATTTTTCTTTACATCTGGCACTTGTTTTGGGTGAAGCTTTTTAACATGAAACTGAATAAACTTATGATTTTTATAGTAGTTGGTGTGTCATCAGGTTATGTTACCATCACATCCAAGCTTTTCAAAGACCACATAATCTGGATCCAAGCCCTTTTTTGGAACTTTCTTCTCCCTGAGCTTGTAGGATGGTCTTGTCCATGTATAATTTCTATGGGCATTACTTGGGCATGGCCTTCAGATAATTTTTTTGGTATAGCTTCCATATGCAGCATTATTATTATTCTATCATTGTAACATTTTTTGTATCTATTTTTTAGTTTTAGACACACAATTTTTTTTTTATTGATGGTTGTTATATTAGGTTTTTTTTGTACCATTTATGACATACCGTATATACTTGAGTATAAGCCGAACCGAATATAAGCCGAGGCATCTAATTTTACCACAAAAAACTGGGAAAATTTATTGACTCGGGTATAAGCCTGGAGTGAGAAATGCGCAGCTACTGTAAGTGGAAAAGACGGTCAAGAATGCCCATTTGCAGCCTCACTGTGCCCATTTGCAGCCATAGGTCCCCTGAACTTCAAACTTGGTCGTTAAGGGTTTCCCAGATGCCCCCTAGCTGCAGCCAAAATTTGGTCTCTCTGAACCCAAAGGGTCCCAAAATGACATCGCTGTAGGTAAACACAGTTGACCGACTTTGGGGCCCCGTATCTCGGGGCCACTTAGTGCTAGGAGCCCCAAACATGGTGTGCAAACCCAGTGGAACTAGCACTACAACATATCCAAAGATGTTGTAGTGCTAGTTCCACTGGGTTTGTACACCAAATTTGGGGTTCCTAGCACCAAGTGGCCCCGAGATACGGGGCCCCAAAGTCGGTTCGGAAAATGTCATTCTCTGCTGCAGAAAACTGCTTGACTCGAGTATAAGCCGAGGGGGGCATTTTCAGCACAAAAAAATGTGCTGAAAGACTCACTTTATACTTGAGTATATACGGTAGTTGTTTTTTAATAGTTCTTTTAATCTGTGAGTCACTTTTTTAGAAATTTTTGTATTAATGACAAATTTCATTTTATATTAATTTGTTGTGTATTATTTCAGGTATATGTAGTATAATAGTGTAATTGCATCAACTAACCGTGTAGAATCTTATCATATTATTTCCAAAAATTAACCCATCACACATTATCACTTACTATCTGATATTGCTTTATCTTAATTTCTTTGCATGTATACATGAAGGTGTAGATGTGGGTATTTTTCAATGCACGTATCTGTACACATATGTATATGTTATCCATGTTTTGTGATTGTTAGGCTCAGGATTTTATCCATCACAATTACATTTACATTATATTATATTTTATTGTAGCCCTGATGAAGGGGGAGTTCCTTTGACCCCAAAACGCATTGGCTGTCTTTTAGCACAATACCAATAAATTAATTTGGACTCTTATCTTTTGGTCTGGCGCTCCTTCAATGTATGCACATTTTTTAAGTTTTGGTATTGGTATATGTCCCCCAGTGCACGGTTTCTGAAGCCCTTTTGTTTGGCAATGGCTTGCTCTTTAGCCCTACAAATGGCCAGAATTGCATATCAAGAATTCAAGATACATATTTCGACGGTTCGAATCTTGACTGGTTCCACAGGGACCGGCCTAGATTTGAACCATGTATGGGCAGGCAAGCCTGTCCGATTTTACATGTGATTATTCTAGAAGCTATTATAGCCACTAGAAGTAATCTTGTGTTCTCCCGGCAGGGACAGCTCCCCCCACTGGGAGAACACAATCGCTCCACGGTAGGGAATACAGTCAGTGTTGATAGAGGAATCAAGTGATTTTCTCACCTAGACTTCAAACTTTAAACAAGGGAACCCCGGCCGGTTCACTTACCCCTACACTGTTATGAGAAAAGTCATGTTGCCCTTATTTTCAATCATACAGATAGTATAGATCTTCAAGTTTACAACTAGCAGTTCTGATCTGGGGATAGACCAGCACTGTAGAATATATTGTGGACAATTTATACATTCTAAGGCCTATAGGGCTGATATATAAGCAGTAGATGGCTTTAGGTTTATGATTCCTGAAATCAGAGGATTTTAAAGGCTTATATATTGCAACTCTATCATTACTCAGTGGTGGATTATGGGTTTAAAGGATTTCATGAGATATCGGGGTTGATTTACTAAGTGCAAATTAGCTGTCCACTTAGCTTAGTGAATGAGGTGACACTCTGCTGACTTCTATCATCCAATCATGTGCAAGCAAAAATATTGTTTTCTTTTTTTTAATAGTTAATATGATTAAGTATTTTTTGCAAAGTGAATTTCTACCACAATCACTAAGCTAAGGGAAAATTCTCTTGTATAGGGAACAACCTATTTGCATTTAGTAAATTGTGTGAAAACGAAGTATACAGTTTTTGCATCCAAAATATTTTCTTGAAGAGGTCTTAATTTTCAGCTTTATTATTATTAGAGGTATAATGGTTGTAGAAGGGAGAACGTGTAAAGATGGATTTATACCAAATATTTTCAGTCCAATTTACTTCTTTTTTTTTAAGATTAAGGCTTATCTGTGCTGGGATTCTACAGTGAGTAATCCGTGCATGTTATGAAAGGAATCAGAACTCCCCTGTGGGTCTTTTGAAATTTAGTAATACATGTTACAATCTTTGTAGATTTACCAATTTCTATGTAGTGTGAGGACCTGTTTCACAATCCATTTGATTTATATCCAATCCTTGTACCTAAAGTGGTTGTAAACTTCAAACATGAAATATGAACAAAGCATATCCCTCTATAATGAGCACTAATTTCTGTCTGCTGCTTTGTTCCTCTCCTATCAGCATGAGTCACTTCTAAAAAGTTTTCCAGACACAAAGAGAATAAAGGTGACAGGGGAGGGGCCACCAGCTGATTGACAGCCTTAGCTCTGTTCCTGTCTGCTGTGTCAAGGGGGGTGTGTCTCTTCCCTCCAATCAGCTCTCAGAGCTCTCCTCACTGAGATCTGCAAAGTGTAACTTCAGCTCTCCACCATTTTTTTCTGAACACTCAGACAAGCTTATAAATTTAGCATTTTGAACGGATGTAGAAAAGAAAATAGTGCAAAGCTTCCGATCACATGACCCCTGTGACAGCTAATGACAGCAGTCACGTGATCAGAAAACCCACTTCTGCCTCCTGGCATTCAGATCCTTATGAAGTACCAGGGGGCAGCAACACCAAGGCGTTAAAGAGCCAGTTCACTCGAAAGTGATATTTAACTGCTTAAATACCAGGTACTTTTACCCCCTTCCTGCTCAGGCCAATTGTCACCTATCAGTGCTGTCATACTTTGAATGACAATTGTGCGGTCATGCAACACTGTACACATATGACATTTTTATCATTTTTTTCACACAAATAGAGCTTTTTTTTGGTTGTATTTATTCACTACTGGATTTTTTTATGTTTTGCTAATTAAACAAAAAAAAATTTGAACCCTATTTATTTCTTCCTTTCTGTTACAAAATTTTACAAATAAATAACCTTTCTTCAAAAATTTAGGTCAAAATGTATTCTTCTACATTTCCTTGGTGAAAATAACCCAAAATCAGTGTTTATTATTTAGTCTGTATGAAAGTTATAGAGTCCACAAACTATGCTATATACAGCATATCTGAAAATTGATCAATGCTGACAATCTCATTTCTTGAAGCCAGAAAATGCCAGGACAGTACAAATATCCCCAAATGACCCCTTTTTGGAAAGCAGACAGTCCAAGATATTTAGTAAGGGGCATGGCAAGTTTTTTGAAGTTGTAATTCTTTTGTCACAATTTTTTGGAAAATGAAGAAATAATAAAAGAAAATGTCACCATTTTGTTTTTACATACTGTCACCAGTGCAGTACAGCCTTATCATGTAACTAGTGTGTCAGTGATCAGGGACACTGACTGGTGACAGTATGTAAATATATATATATATATATATATATTTTTATTTTAATTTTTTTTTTTTTTTTTTCAATTTTGTTTTACTTTTTTATTACACTTTTTTTTTAACACACTGGGACCAGAGCAATACATTGTTGTCATAATAACATAGTACTACTCTGGGGAAGTGATCAGGATTTTTTTTTTTACACATTATGATTGCTTTTACCAGTGAATTTCATTGGTATAAGCAACCACTTTTACTGAATGAAACTGATTCATTCAGTGTCTTTTGTTGCGGTTAGCTGTGATTGGCCAAAACTAATCACATGGTACAGATGGGCTGTGATTGGCCTTGTCTGTACCATGTGATCACTGTGACCAATAACAGCTAGCAACACAATTGTATACAATGGATGGCATGAAAGGAAGCCATTCATTGTTTACAATTGTCATGTGATCTGCTGTGATTGGTCACAGTGATCACATGGTACTGGCAACAGGGCGGTACAGCGATAAGTTATCGGCTGTGTCCGGTGGACATAGCCGGTTGCAGATCGTACTATAGGCTGGATGGGAACTGGTTAAAATGTTAGTAAGAAAATTAAGTACTGCTAGATCACTTCATGTTAGCCCCTTTTGCCACTAAAGCTATGTAAAACATTAAAAGTAAGTGTGTATACTGTTTAAAATCCAGTAATACACTCTCACCCTGCTCTGCACATGCTCAGTTGCTCTCTATTTTTAGGCACTGTACTGAATTTTTAGAGGCCGATCTGCTGGCAGACTAATTATCTACTGCTGTTCAGGGGCTCTGGGCTGCAGCAAAATGGCAACCCCCAGCAAGAAGAGACATGGACAATGCTGGAGGCAATTTACAGCACACACTCATTTTGGTAGCATAATTAATAATGTGTAATGTACGTTTCTTGCTAAACAAAATTATTTTTATTAAGTTCTTATGGGTAAGGTTCCACTTTAACCACTTCCCGACCGGCGCACACAGATATACGTCGGCAGAATGGCAGGTACCGGCAGGAGGGCGTATATATAAGTCCCTCCTTAATGCCTGTCATGCCATCGGGAACGCGCCAGGAGCGGCAAGCTCCCGCGCCGGTCGGGACCCCCGTGAGGCCGGTTGCGGGTCCCGCGGACTCGATCGCCGCGGGGACCCCCGCGATCGCCTCACGGGAAGGCTTAACGGGGAGATGCGGAAGTACACAGCATCTCCCCGTTCTGCCTAGCAAACTAGTGACGCCGATCTCTGCTCCCTGTGATTGGAGCAGAGATCAGCATTCACTAGCTGACAGCCACCCCCCCCCCACACAGTAAAAAACACACCCCTAGGCATACCTAACCCCTACACTGCCCTCTTGTGGTTAACCCCTTCACTGCCAGTGTCATTTATACAGGAATCAATGCATTTAAATAGCATTGATTGCTGTATAAATGACAATGGTCCCAAAAATTTGTCAAAAATGTCCGATGTGTCCGCCATAATGTCGCAGTCACAAAAAAATCGCTGATCGCCGCCATTACTAATAAAAAAAAAAATTATTAATAAAAATGCTATAAAACTATCCCTATCTTGTAAACGCTATAACTTCTGTGCAAACCAATCAATAATCGCTTATTGCAAAAAATAGCGCAAAAAATAAAAACCGCAGGGGCGATCAAATACCACCAAAAGAAATCTCTATTTGTGGGAAAAAAAGGACGTCAATTTTGTTTGGGAGCCACGTCGCACGACCGCGCAATTGTCAGTTAAATCGACGCAATGCCGAATCGCAAAAAGGGGCCTGGTCCTTTGGCTGCAAATTGAAAGTGAAAGTGGTTAAGATATAACTGGAACCTGGTGAACTGAGTTAGCCCCTGGGTTCTTATATATCTTAAATACTCAGACAGTGAGATTTTACTGCCATAATTCTAGTCTCTGTTCACCAATTTTGGGTTTTCCTCCCACCTTTGTGTAATTCATTACGTCTGTAGCATTCTGTGCAATATAAAATACAGCAGAGAGAAAGAGAACCTTTCCTAATGGTCACAGCAGGTGTCCAGAGCCTGAAACCAAATCTGTCCCGTAGCTATGTTATCAGCCTGACAAGTTCTCAGAGACAGGAGATAAAAGCAGCCTGAGGTTTTGTGGGAGGTTGCTATGAATAGATTAGCACAGAGCTTGACTTCTCACAGCAGAGCTCTGCATATTACTTCCTTCCTTTGCCAATGTGGAGTGGGGGCATGTGCCTTTCCTCCAATCAGCTGTCTTGACTGTATACCAATAATCCACCCTAGGTGCTGAACAGGAAGTGAAAATATAACACAATGTGCACTTTTTAAAGGATATATAAAGCTGAAGAAGACAGCAGATATACATGTAATACTTATGTGGGGAGATTTGTTTCATCTCTGTGTATCATCTGAGGCTGTTCACTTCACTGGGTATACGTGAGGGCTTACATTTACTTTAAGGCTCCGTTCGCACCTAGGTGTTGCTGTTTTACAGACCTTTTTTGGGTGTTTTTTCTGCCGGTTTTGAAGAGATTTGCAGAATTTTTGTAGAGTCATTTTCAAGGTTAAAAGGTCACCAATGTAAAAGCAGTAAAACGCTTTAGGTGACAGAACGCTCAGATGTGAACAGGGGCCATTGAAATGAATGGGATTTGTCTTGTTGGGCGTTTTTTAGAGCTGAGGCTTACAGCAGAAAAAAGCCCAAAAATGCCTAGGTGTGAACGGAGCCTAAAGGTGTGTCCTATTATCAATTAAAGTGAGCGTAATTTTTTTTTATTAGGCTCTGTTTACATCTGAGAGTTTTTCAGCTTACACACTCGGCTCTGAAGCTCCAAAATGCCCAACAAGCAAAATCACATTCATTTCAATGGCCCCTGTTTAGATCTGAGCGCTCTGTCGCCTGTAGCAAAACGCCTGAAGCTCAAAAAAGTACATGAGCTTCTTTTGAGCAGATTACAAGCGATTTTGGCCCCATAGACTTCAATAGAAACGCCTGACTTTAAAAACGCTCCTAAAACGCTCAAATAGCAGCTATCCACCCCTAATTTTCTCTCCCTCTCCTCCCCCTAGTGCTTTCTATTGGCTAAACAAAAATGCCTAAAGCTGTAAACCACTTGTAATGCACTTCTAAAACGTTTTAAGGCCCTATTCACAACTGAGCTTGTAAAATACTCAGCTCTGAAGCTCCAAAACGCCCAACAAGCAAAATCCCATTCATTTCAATGGCCACTGTTCACATATGAGCGTTCTGGCGCCTGAAGAAGTGTATTTTTTTCTGGCTTTTTTTAAGCTTTTTTTTTCTGCTCTTTACAAGCTGCAAAAAAGCTTTAAAAATGCCCGAAAACTGCCAGTAAATCGATACGCTCAGGTGTGAATGGAGCCCAATTTTTAGATACAGTGAGGAAGGGTTAGAACTTTAATCAGGTTCATAGGGCTGTGCATATTTTCCCTTTTTTTCTGCCTTGCTGACAACATTTTACAAGACATGATGGGAACTCCCCAAAAACAGTAGAGGAGAGGATTGATTTCAATTTGTGTTGGAATCACTGTTGCAGATTAGAGATGGGCCGAACAATCGCCCCACCCCCTACCCCGGTTCGGTTCGCGCCAGAGCTCTCGCAAAAGTTTGGGATCCAAATCAGAAAAATCAAAAGTCCCCATTTTGAAAGCTTATATGCAAGTTATTGCCCATAAATAGAATATGGGGGCCCGGGTATTGCCCTGGGGGACATGTATCAATGTGTAGCGCCTATTCTGATTTTCCGGGAGCAAGAGGTAGGGAGGGTTGACATAATTCCTCAGAGTGCAGGTTATTAGGCATGGTGGGTGATGAACAAGTAAAAAAGTTGGGCGCCAGTCACTTTTATGCTTAAACAAGAGAAAAGTTTATTTCTCAAACAGGAAGAATGTGGGAGAGAGGGGATAGGGGGCAGGACACCCTTAGTAGAGATCAGAAACAGGCAGATTGGCAGACTCCTTAGACAAAAAATGGTGAGATAAGGTAGACAGCAGTACAGGAAAAAAGAGCTTTTAAGCTGAACCAGCACACCTGTGCTTTGTAGGATAGGCTGTCTCCTCTAGTAACTGAACTTTACTCACAGTGTCATACACAGATTCCCTTGGATGAGTTCTCCCTTGAAGTCCTCCCAGCCACTTCATAGACTCCAGCTCATGAAGGGTCCTCTCTATGGTTCTTCCTTAGAACTCCATCCCTTTCAGAATCGTTTCTGGATCTTTGGCAGGCTTTTCTCAGCAGAACCTTGAACACCCCGATAGGCCTCGGATAGGCCTAGCAGCCAGGAAACCTACTGACAAAACGGAGAAGCCACAACTGGAACAGGATTAGGAAGGAAGCCATTTGACCATTAAACACTACAAATTAGCCGGGCAGACTACCACCCAGCACAACTAAATTTACCTGTAGGCCTATTCTAGGATGAGGGTGCTACAAATGAAAAAAAAATGTTTTAAAAAGATCGTTTTTACAGGAGCAGTGATTTTAAAGATGCTTAAAGAGAAACAATGAAAGTGAATGGTGCCTGGGGGTCCCCTTAGCCTGCCTGTAAAGTTGCGCATCTGTAACATGTATAGAACCTGCTGCAGCACAACTGACATTTCTAAAGAGAAAAACTGATGGAAAAGAATACCATTGCCAGCAATACAAAAATGCTTAAAAATGCTGCAAAATACATATTTCCTTACCCGAGCATGCAGCTGGGCAGGTCGGGAAAGGGGGATAAGCGAGCGACCCCCCCTCCTGAACCTTACCAGGCCACATGCCTTCAACATGGGGGGTGCTTTGGGGCAGGGGGAGATCTGTCCCCCCACCCCAAAGCACCTTATTCCCATGTTATAGGGGACAAGGGCCTCTTCCCCACAATCCTAGGCAGTGGTTGTGGGGGTCTGCGGGCAAGGGGCTTATCGGAATCTGTAATCCCAGCCCCCCATGTGAATGATGTAGCGGGGTTCTACCCCTTTTTCTGGTAGAGACTACATCTCCCACAATTCCCCAGGCCCCAGGGCTGCTGACTTCCGCCCGGGAGGCTGCTGGGGGAGATTATAAAAGGGAAGAGCGGAGACCGCCTCTTCCTCTTGGGACACTTCCTCTTCTGAGGCCTGACAGGACTGGCCTGCCTCTGCTGACAGAGCGTGTGACGCGGAGACTGCAGCCAGCAGAGACACCTGTGCGGACCGGAGCTGAAGGCCTGAAGCCTGGGCCTTGCAGCAGATGGAGTGAGACTCTCACCCCTCAGAGTCCACAGCAGCGGAGCGGAGACTTCCCCTTACTGTCGGTCGGACGGAGCTGATGACCGGAGTGCAGGGCTGTGACTGAGGAGACCGGACGCCGCCATTGAAGAGACCAGAGCCGCCATTAGAGGGACCGGATCGGAGGACGGTACCCCAAGGATTGGTGAGAGAGCCTGTAGGCTCAATCCTGCATTGACACACAAGTTTTATGCCTATTGAACTTCCTGGGCGCAATTTACCTCAGAGCAGCAATGTTACTTTTTGTGGATTACAAATGACACCATTTAAAGCTACATGTGCACCACCTCTACAGATTTATTGCCGGTGAAGAACACTGTACTAGTACAAGGACTGAGCTCTATTACTAGGGATCAGGCCTGGTCCGTTAGGTAGGCGCAGATAGATTTATTGCACCTCAGGGGTGCATAGCAGACGGTCGCCACACTTGGCGCTCCGTTTCCCCATTGTTAGACTCATATACCTGTGTACATGTTTTAAAGTGCATATTGCAGGGACCTGCTAAAGTATTGTAAGATCTATGTTCAAATGCATGTTGCTATTCTTTTTCCTTACTGACAAAAGTAAAGCCAGTTATTCTTATCTCAGCAGTCTGCTTGTGAGTTCATACCAATTACACTTAGAGTATAAGCTAAGTTTTATGTGCATAGGGACGTACCCTTTGACTAACTGTGCCAGAGCGGGTAGAGCCAAATTGCCGGGGGTTGGTGGAGCTGTACTCAGGGACCCAAAACAAACCAGCGGCTCTCTTAACTGGGGGTAGCGCTACACGTGGGGGCTCGTAATCCGGGATCCTGAGTCAGCGGGAAAAGCCGCCAGAAGGTGCCGGCATGGACCCAATAGAAGTGGGACGGTGGTCCGCAACATGGGCCGCTGACCCAGCCGCAGCAGCAGTCATTGAACTGCCAGGGATGTGGCAGAGAGAGGCAGTGAAGCAGCTCATAATGTCATTATCCCCATGCCAGAAGTCATGGATAATGGACATGAGAAATGATGCTGGGTACACATACGCCTTAATAGAATGGAAGGAAGAGACTCCAGAGCAGTTCAGGAGCCACAGCATACAGGCACCGAATGGTCAGCACTACCAATTGCTGCATGCGCTGCCGCGAAAGGGAGACTACTCTCCTATGAAAGCCATTCTATCCCCAATGAAGGAGGAGCAGAAGGGCGCGGAAAGTCCCGCACCCACACACACTACTCTCAGTGCAGAACTGTGTGCTGTTCTAGGGGAAATTGTAACCCAGTGCAGAAGAGACCCCGGGGATTACCCAATGTCGGGATACAGGAAACTCCGGATGTTTTCAGGGAGGACACCTGTACCCTCGGGAGAAGAGGGATTTGAAGAGTGGTTAGATGGTGCCACGCAGGCCCTAGAAGAATGGGAGGTCTCAGAAGGCAGGAAGAAGCAAAGGATTGTTGAAAGCCTAAAAGGACCTGCCTTAGAGGCCATACGCAATCTGAAGACGAGTAAAAAGGATTGCACTGCCCAGGACTACATAGACATCCTGGAAGGTGTGTTTGGTGGGACAGAAAAAGTCACAGAACTTACCTATCAACTGGAACACTGTTACCAGAAGACAGGGGAGAAGCTGTCAGAGTACATGGGACGCATAGACAAGATCCTGCATAGGATTATCCTGAAGAAGGGGATAGATCCAGGGAAGGTAGATGAAGCCCGTGCCCAGCAGGTGATGAGGGGAGCCCAACCCTTGGACCCTGTCGCACTAATTCTACGTACCCGCCAGGATGGGAAGAGCCTGGACTACCCTGACCTCATCCGAATGGTCAGAGAAGAAGAGGCCATGTTGGAAGAGAAAAGGGAGAAGCAAGTGATGGGGTCTACAAAGTCTACAGTGGCCACGGTCAGGTCGGCCTTAACCCCTGAAAGAGACACAGAGGTAGATGCCCTGAAGTTGCTGATGTCCCAGATGATGGAGATACTGACATCTCTAGTGGCGAAAGAGACGCCCAGTCCCAAGAAGGAAACAACCAGGAGGGAATTGTTTCCAGCTGTTCCAGCACCAGCACCCCCACCTGACCACAGTGAGATGATTTGCTTTAATTGTGGAGGAATTGGTCATATTGCAGCTATATGTTCCAGTCCCAAGAAGAAGAGGGCAGAAAGCCGCCAGCCGGCGGGAAACGCCAAAGGGCCCCGGTGAAGGAGTCAACCGGGTGCCCATCACCTTCAGTGAGCTCCAAGAAGCGTAACAGGAAGAGAAAGCGAGGAGACCAAACCCCTCAGAAGGGGCCCAGGGATCCTCAACCGAGGTGCACTCCAGAGAAAGGGGGCAAGACCCCTCCGGAGAGACACAGCACCCCCAAGCGTGAACTCTTCAAAGTGAGAGATAACAATGTCCCTCAACGGGTTCACACTCCCACGAAGAGGGAGAAAATCAATGCATATCAGGCTCAAGAAAGGAGCAAGTGCAAATCAAGTGCTGGCAAAGCAAAGAGTCCAAAGAACAGGACAGCATCAACTAGGCCCTACCCAGAGGAGCTAGTTGGTCCATCCCCTACTGTACCCATCCAGGTGGAAGGAGTGTACACGAAGGCCCTTCTGGACACTGGAGCACAAGTGACCCTGTTGTACAGGGACTTCTATGACAGATACCTGAGTCATCTGCCAATACAGAAGATAGAAGAACTGGAGATAAGGGGATTGGGAACTCAGAGTTTCCCCTATGATGGATACTTACCCATCAGACTGACGTTTGACCCATCCGTAGCTGGGAAGTCTGAAGTGTTCGACACCTTAGCAGTGGTGTGTCCCCGCCCACCAGGAACCAGCAAGACTTCCCTGATCATAGGGACGAACACGGACCTAGTCAGAAGGCTTCTGACCCCCCTGGTGAAGAAAGAGAATCTTTCAACTCCCAAGATCCATCCCATGCTGAAGGCAGCCTACCAGCGGTTGGTCCTAGAGCAGAAGACCCCAAGTGAGGGATAGGAAGGGTATGGAGGCTTGGAAAAGAAGGAGCAGTGTTACAGCCTGGAGAGGTGACCTGCATGAGAGCCACGGTGAAACTTACTTGGGAGCAGCCTGGCCCCTTTGTGATGTTGGAACCTGACCCAATGGAGGGTCACTCAGGTCTGGAGGTGATACCAGAAGTGATTTCATTGAAGGACCTGAAGAAGGCCAGAGGAAGAGTCCCTGTCAGTGTGAGGAACCCCACGGAGCGGCCCGTGGAGATCCCTGCCAGGATGCTTCTGGGACAGGTGAGTCCTGCTGTCCCAGTTGGCTGGTCAGAAGTGAAGGGGACGGGTGAAAGTGAAGATGTTTGGAAGAAACTCTCCATGGAAAACCCTAACCTACCTGGAGCTTGGAAAGAGAGAGCCAAGGCCCAGCTGACCAGATGGGAGAAGATTTTCTCCAAAGATGAGTTTGATGTGGGGTGTGCGAGGAGTGCCACCCACCGAATCCGCATGCAAGAGGACAAGCCATTCAGAGAAAGAGTGAGGCGAGTCCCGCTAGCAGATCTGGAGGATCTGAGGGAGCAGCTTGCGGAATTGAAGAAGACGGGAGTGATTAGGGAGTCCAGAAGCCCCTATGCCTCCCCAATTGTGGTAGTCAGGAAGAAGAATGGGTCATTGAGGCTCTGCATTGATTACAGAACTCTCAACAGGAGGACCATTCCTGACCAGTACACCACGCCAAGGATAGAAGATGCCTTGCAGAGTTTATCTGGAGCTAAGTGGTTCAGTGTGATGGACCTCAAGAGTGGGTATTACCAAATCCCCATGCATCCAGAAGATAGAGAAAAGACTGCCTTCATAACCCCAGTAGGATTCTTTGAGTTCAACAGGATGCCTCAGGGCCTATCTGGAGCTCCTGCTACGTTTCAACGCCTAATGGAAAGGACTGTTGGAGACATGAACCTCATAGAAGTCCTTGTGTACCTGGACGATATCATTGTCTTTGGAAAGACTTTGGAAGAACATGAAGCCAGATTGGAGAAAGTACTGAAGAGGCTCAGTGAAGAGGGACTTAAACTTTCTCCAGAGAAGTGTCGGTTCTATCAGTCTTCTGTGAACTATCTGGGACACATAGTGTCTGAAAAAGGAGTGTCTACAGACCCTGAGAAGCTGGAGGCAGTTACTTCGTGGCCAAGGCCCACAACAGTTACAGAACTTCGGTCTTTCTTGGGGTTCTGCTCCTACTACCGCAGGTTTGTGGATGGATTCGCCCGCATTGCCAAGCCCCTCAACGAGCTGCTGAAGACAGAAGGAGAGGAGGATGGAATGGGGCCTAGGAGGTCCAGTGAATCAGTCCAAGACCAGTGGAATTCAAGGTGTGAAGAGGCTTTCAGAACCTTGAAGAGAAGTCTCACCACAGCCCCAGTTTTGGCCTACGCTGATCCCACTAGACCATATGAGCTACATGTTGATGCCAGCCATGAGGGCCTAGGTGGAGTACTCTACCAGGAGCATGAAGACCAGCTACGGCCAGTGGCTTATGTGAGCCGGAGCCTGACCCCTCCGAGAAGAACTATCCCACCCACAAGTTGGAGTTCTTAGCCCTCAAATGGGCAGTTGTTGACAAGTTGAGAGACTACTTGTATGGGGCCGAGTTTACTGTAAAGACAGATAACAACCCCTTGACTTATCTATTCACCACCGCCAAGCTGGATGCAACTGGACACAGATGGTTGGCGGCGTTGTCTGGATTCAATTTCAGCCTCAAGTACAGACCAGGGGCTGGAAATAGGGATGCAGATGCCCTGTCCCGAAGATCCCATGTCATGGTCGATGACTGGGAAGACTGGACCCAAGTGGCACCAGATGGAGTGCGAGCCCTTTGTCAGGGGGCTGAACTCCAAGCCAGAGGAGGATCCAGAGCTGAAGAGATAGGAGTTACCACAGTGGGAGTCCCAAAGTGTTACTGTGGGGTAACTCAACTGGCAGAAGAGTGTCTGCCGAAGCTGTCCAAGAAGGAGTTAAGGTGTGACCAATTGGAAGACCCCATGGGGAAATTGGTCCTGGAAACCCTGGAAGACAAGAGTCCAGAGGGACTTCGCCTTCACCCTTCCAAAGAAGCTCGCCTACTGAGAAGAGAGTTGGACAAGCTACAGGTGCATCAGGGGGTAGTCTACCGAAGGGGCCCTCTGATGGACCAGAAGACAAGTGGCAGTTGTTTCTCCCGGAAAAGCATCGAGAGACTGTGCTGATTGCCTTACATGACCAGCATGGTCACTTGGGAGCAGAGAGAACCTTCCAACTTGTCAGAGACCGGTTTTACTGGCCCTGCATGAGGGCCGAAGTGGAGGAGTATTGCCATTCCTGTGCAAGATGCATTCAGAGAAAGACTTTACCCCATCAAGCTGCCCCAATGGGCCATCTACAGAGTGAAGGCCCAATGGATCTGGTATGCATTGATTTTCTCTGCCTTGAACCCGATTTGAGCGGATTGGGAAATGTTCTGGTGGTAACCGACCATTTCACTCGTTATGCTCAGGCTTTCCCAACCAAGGACCAGAAGGCCTCTACAGTAGCCAAGGTACTTCTGGAGAAGTACTTTGTTCACTATGGACTGCCACAGAGAATCCATTCAGACCAAGGAAGGGACTTTGAGAGTCGCCTGATCAGGAAGCTACTAGATTCTCTGGGAGTAGAGAAGACTAGAACCACACCATATCACCCTCAAGGTGATGCCCAGCCTGAAAGGTTCAACAGGACACTATTGAACATGTTGGGAACTTTAGAGACCGAGAAGAAGCAACACTGGAGCCAACACATTTCAGCTCTAGTGCATGCTTACAATTGCACCACAAGTGATGTGACAGGTTTTTCCCCTTACCGACTTATGTTTGGGAGAGAAGCAAGATTGCCAGTGGATTTGGCCTTTGGGATTTCTTTGGACCATGCCTCAGCTGCCTCCCACAAAGGATATGTGGACAGACTGAGGCGCAGTTTGAAGATAGCGTATGAGAAAGCTCAAGTGGCCTCTGACCAGAGAGGGGCCCGAAATAAGAGGAACTTTGATTTGAAAGTTAGAGTACAGGACCTACAGCCTGGGGACCGTGTACTGCTACGCAATCTAGGGATCCCTGGGAAACACAAGATTGCTGATAGATGGAGATCAGAGCCATATATCATCTGTAGGAAACTTCCAGGATTGCCTGTCTACAAGTTGAAGCCAGAAGGAAGATTGGGGCCTTTGAAGACCTGGCATAGGAATCATTTGCTCCCACTCACTGAAGCAGTCAGAATGCCTCCAACAAGAGACTTACCTGAATCTGTTTCCATTCTGGATACCCCCAGGCCTAATACTAGGTCTCAAACATCCCAAGTTAGGAGTGGACAGGACCCCCAACCAGAAGAAGAAAGAGGAGAACTTGAATGGCTATGGCCTTCCTCAACTCCAGGAAATTCTGCCATAGATCTTCCACCTACTGAAGATGTGGAAGATAACACATTGAACCCAGAAGCCACAGAGTTTGTGCCATTCAGTGATGTGCCTGAGTGCTGGGAAGATATCCCTGGTCTCTACCCAGAACAAGAAGAAGATGTTCCAGAACCAGAGATGTTGCCAGAATGTGTTCCTGAAGAAGTTCCAAGAGAACAGAGAGCTCGCAGGAGTGTGAAGCCTCCCAAGAAGCTAACTTACCCCAAGATGGGAGAAAGTTCAGAGGACTCTGTTACCACAGCAAGGAGAAGTGCTGAGAGCCCTGACCCTTCCGCTGTCCATTTAGTGGAGGGCAACCCCAGCTCGCTCTCTGGCACAGTTAAGCAGGTCGCACACACTGAAGTGACCTGTAGACAGGACAGCTCCCCATCTCATGCCAATTGGTGGGAAGCTCCTCTGTCCAAATTATGTGAAAATGTTGTTCCCGAAAAAGTTTGTAGTTTGAACACTATCTTTGGGGACCAAAGATTTAAAGTGGGGGGAGTGTGTAGCGGGGTTCTACCCCTTTTTCTGGTAGAGACTACATCTCCCACAATTCCCCAGGCCCCAGGGCTGCTGACTTCCGCCCGGGAGGCTGCTGGGGGAGATTATAAAAGGGAAGAGCGGAGACCGCCTCTTCCTCTTGGGACACTTCCTCTTCTGAGGCCTGACAGGACTGGCCTGCCTCTGCTGACAGAGCGTGTGACGCGGAGACTGCAGCCAGCAGAGACACCTGTGCGGACCGGAGCTGAAGGCCTGAAGCCTGGGCCTTGCAGCAGATGGAGTGAGACTCTCACCCCTCAGAGTCCACAGCAGCGGAGCGGAGACTTCCCCTTACTGTCGGTCGGACGGAGCTGATGACCGGAGTGCAGGGCTGTGACTGAGGAGACCGGACGCCGCCATTGAAGAGACCAGAGCCGCCATTAGAGGGACCGGATCGGAGGACGGTACCCCAAGGATTGGTGAGAGAGCCTGTAGGCTCAATCCTGCATTGACACACAAGTTTTATGCCTATTGAACTTCCTGGGCGCAATTTACCTCAGAGCAGCAATGTTACTTTTTGTGGATTACAAATGACACCATTTAAAGCTACATGTGCACCACCTCTACAGATTTATTGCCGGTGAAGAACACTGTACTAGTACAAGGACTGAGCTCTATTACTAGGGATCAGGCCTGGTCCGTTAGGTAGGCGCAGATAGATTTATTGCACCTCAGGGTGCATAGCAGACGGTCGCCACACTTGGCGCTCCGTTTCCCCATTGTTAGACTCATATACCTGTGTACATGTTTTAAAGTGCATATTGCAGGGACCTGCTAAAGTATTGTAAGATCTATGTTCAAATGCATGTTGCTATTCTTTTTCCTTACTGACAAAAGTAAAGCCAGTTATTCTTATCTCAGCAGTCTGCTTGTGAGTTCATACCAATTACACTTAGAGTATAAGCTAAGTTTTATGTGCATAGGGACGTACCCTTTGACTAACTGTGCCAGAGCGGGTAGAGCCAAATTGCCGGGGGTTGGTGGAGCTGTACTCAGGGACCCAAAACAAACCAGCGGCTCTCTTAACTGGGGGTAGCGCTACAATGAGTAGGGGTACATTGTACCCCTACTCATTCACCAAAAAAGTGTCAATATAAAAAAAAAAACAACACGAAGCACAGTTTTTGACAATTCGTTTATTAAAAAGAAAAAAGGATAAACAATGACCCCCGAAGTAAATCCATTGTCAATCATGACACCCGCCGAAACGCTGGATACGAAAAAAGAAAAAAGAAAATGCTCTGCCCGCGAGGAAGGCTGAGCTTTGTCCAATCAGGGCTTAGAATGTGCAGCGCAAAGTGCATTGTGAGGTGCTCGGCGGGCAAGTGTGCCCCTGAAATTCGGGTGTTGGCCGAACGAGCGAACAGGTGATGTCCGGGCCGAACTTTGCTCAGCCCAAATCGTTACTAATACCATGGCAGATTTTCCCTAATTTCTTGTCTTGTAAATCCGTTATCAGCAGAACAAGAAATGAGGTTAAACCTCTAACAGAACTCTGGAATAACAGTTAAAAACTGACAGGAATTATAACCCATTGCTGGTCTATCCAAAACTAGTACAAAGAAAAATGTTTTTGGTTTGGCATATACTAGGGGCATATTTATGAACCTCGCCACCTCTTGGTTACAAATAGGTGATACTGATATTTCACATTTACCTAATTTTCATAAATTGTATTTTTTTAGTCTTGAAAAGATAGGTCACCAATTGTAGTCACTGTTTTTTGATATGACAAATTAATTTTAATCTACAGAAAGATTACAGCAATGTAGGCTTTTAGTTTTTAAATTACTTTACAGCCTAACTTCAGACATTTTTTGTTTTGCTTTGTATAGAGTGGGCAACAGTTTATTTTCTGCCAGCTTAATTTTTTTTGTCTGGGACCCCACTGGAGAAACAGGAGTTGCAGTTTTCATTGGAAGGCAGTAAGGCATTGGGGTTGATTTACTAAAGACAAATAAATCATGCACTTTGCACATGCAGTTGCACTCTGCAAGGGTATTTGCTACACAGCTTAGTAAATGAGGGGAAACTGCTGACATCCAATTTTTTTAGGTGGGTGGGGGGGGTTCTTGTTTTCTTTTTTTTATTTCCATTGCATGTGATTGGGTATTCTTTGCAAAGTGAGGCTTCACCTAATTTACTAAACTCTGGACCAAATGCTCTTCCAGAGTGCACAGTCTATTTGCCTTCAGTAAATCAACTGAACTCTCAGAAGTTTTAACACTTCACTAAAAATGTAATTTTGCTTTTGGTTTGTGTTTCCATTGGATAGTTTTTCCATCTCTTCCTGCCCTGTCAAAAAATATGAATAAGTATATTTTGATTTTGAATATTTGCTTTAATTAGCTTAATGTGGCTTTTAACATTGATACATAATATAGTATCATTAAAGTGGTTGTAAACCCTCCTGAAAAAAAAAAATCACCCTAGGCATAATGAGCTAGTATGCATAGCATATTATGAATTACTTACCCGAGAACGAAGCCCCCGCAGCCGTCCTCGTCTTCCCCCCCGGCCGGTGACATCTATCCCGGAGGTTGCTTCTGGGTATTGCGACTTCGGCCAATCACAGAGCATACGCGGGAGCCGCCGGGAACGGCACAGTACAACTGAAGCAATGGCACGTACGTGCCATTGCTTCAGATGGCTTAAGTGCGCATGTGACGCATGACTTCGGCACATGCAAATACAGGGATATCTCCTAAAACCGTGCAGGTTTAGGAGATATCCAGTGCAGCTACAAGTAAGCCTAATTATAGGCTTGTCTGTAGTTTAAAGTGGTTGTACAGGGTTTACAACCACTTTAAACTGTTTTCAACACATTGCAGCTGGCTGCTGTGGTGTTCTTACCTCTGGCCTGTAGATGTCCCTATTTACAGTTGAATTACTTCTATATTCTGACACCTTAGTTTCAGTACCTGTTCCTGTTTTATGGATGCCTGAACTTGTTGATAAAGCACTCTCTAACTATTTAAGTACTTCCAGATTGCAGAACAATACAAGATTGATAGCAAGGATGTCTCTATATCTCTACAGCAGCCTGCACCTTTACTTCCACATCCTAGTGAGCTTGCAATGTATTTTACTGCTAGGATTCCTATGTTTGAGAGTTACCATCCATTTACTGCAGTATAGTTCAGTGTGTTACGACACATTTAACGCAGTATATTTCTGTGCGTTACTGCATGTTTGACGTAGTATATTGCATTGTGTCAGTGCAGTTTTACTGCAGTATATTTTAGTGTATCAGTGGAGTGTGTCTGTGTAGTGAGTACTCAAGTGCACCAAACACCACTTTCCATTGGTTAAAGTGCATCCACGTACACATTTCCACATCTTTATTACTTTTGAGTTACACCTGAGTTAGTTGGCCACTTGTTCCTTGACGATGCGCAGTCATTACTTGATTAAGATGTTGGTTCTGAGGTTGAGGAAGGCAGCAACATGAGCCTACAGAGAGGGGAGAACAGTGGTACACAAATTGGTAGTCATGTTCCCCCAGACGCAGCGTATTGCCAAGTTGTCTCCAGTGATAATGAGAATGGAGGAGATGACGATGATGAGGTCACTGACGCAACTTGGGTGCCAGATAGAGCAGAGAAGGAAAGTGAGGGTGAGGCACAACCCCAACAATGCAGCCATCATGGAAGAGTAGAAAGCAGCCACCCTATTCCATCACATTGTGAAGCTGTTATCTCTTGGCCCACTTCCCACAGCTCAGCTGTCTGGGCCTTTTTAGCACATCTGCAGCTGATCGCACTGTTGCAATTTGCAAACTTTGGCTCAAGCACACCAATCGTGGCAAAAACACCAGCCATTTGGGCAGTGGCGTCACTAGGGTTGGTGTCACCCGGTGTGGAAAAAATTGATGTCACCCCCCCTCCACCAACTACAGTCCCCCCTCAGTATAGACCCCCCTCCCTCAGTACAGACCCCCTCCACTAACTACAGACCCCCCTCCATTAAGTACAGACCCCCCTCTCTCAGTATAGACGCCCACTAAGTACAGACCCCTCCCACAGTATAGATCCCCCTCCCTCAGTACAAGCCCCCCCACTAAGTACAGACCCCCCTCCCACAGTATAGATCCCCCTCCCTCAGTACAGACCCCCTCACCAAGTACAGAGCCCCTCCATCAGTATAGACCCACATCAGTGCAGACCCCCCTCCATCAGTGCTGACCCCTTCAGTGCTGACCCCCCTCAGTGCTGACCCCCCTCAGTGCAGACCCCCCTCCATCAGTGCTGACCCACCTCAGTGCATTGCATTACATTAAAATTCACAGACCTAAGAACAGCGTGAGATACAGCGGTGTGTCCCTCAGATTCCCTCCTCCGGTTCACACAGCGGAGGGGACCGAAGCTGCCTCCCCCTCCTGTAGATGTAAACAGAGAGGAGGGGGAGACGGCTTTGGTCATCTCCACTATGTGAGACAGCTGGCGAGAGATCAGTGTAGGGGTGAAGACCGCGCGTCCTTAGCGGTGCCGCTGCCTACAGGTGTCATCCCTTTTGGCGGGTGTCACCCAGTGTAGCCCACACTCCCTGCCCCCAGCGACACCACTGCATTTTGGGTTCCTCCTCCTTACCTCTGTCTGCCCCCCTGCAATACATCATGGCCTCTCAGCAGGCTCCACTGACAGGGATGATAGTATAGCACAGGGTGTTCCAGGTCCTTGCAGCACATCTGCCAGCAGCACCCCACCAGCTGTAGACTATAGCCAGCAAATTTCTCTGCCCCATCTGCTGCAGCGTAAAAACAAATACAGTCACTGCCACCCACATACCCAGCATCTAAATGCAGCTTGTCAAAGCTGCTGGCTCTAAAACTTCTGCCTTTCTGTCTTGTGGATTCTGCCCCCTAACGTGAATTTGCAGAATGTGCTGTACCACAATGGCAGGTTCCCAGTTGCTATTTCTTTTTACGTAAGGCCATTCCAGCTCTGTACCATCACGTGGAAGGTAATGTTGTGGCATTGTTGGGCAAAGCAGTCAGCCCCAAAGTCCATGTTACTGCTGACACGTGGTCCAGGCAAGCATGGTCAGGGACAATATATTTTGCTCACAGCACACTGGGTAACTCTGCTTGCAACTCAGAAGGATGCAGGACAGGGCTCAGTGCTGCAGCTTGTTGTGCCCCACATCTCTATACAGTTAGTGGTCATGATGCAAGATTTGTCAGCTCTAACCCCTCCTTCTCCTCCTCCTCCTCCATGCCCTCCTCTGTTGAATTGTCCTATGAACCACAAGTACCCCCTAAGCGTTCAAGGGGCTATTCAATAAATCAGGCTAAAAGGTGCCATGCAGTGCTTCAGCTGGTGTGTCTAGGGGACAGGAACCACAAAGATTATTGCAGCTCTGCAGGGGCAGGCCCAGAGGTGGTTCACGCCACACCAACTGGAGCCAGGAATGGTGGTGTGCGATAATGGCACAAACCTCCTGTCCGCCCTTAGACAGGGAAAGTTGACACATGTGCCAAACTAAATTTGATTGTGCAGCGTTTCCTAAATAGGTACCCAGGGTTGGAAGATCTGCTAAAGCAGGCCAGAAGAGTCTGTTGCAATTTCAGGCAGTCATACACAGCCCACAAACGGCCTGATTTGTGACATGCCCACTAGGTGGAACTCAACTTTGGCAATGCTGCAGCGCCTGCACATGCATCAGAGGGCTGTCAACAATTACCTGTGTGAGTATAGCACAATAACAGGCTCAGGCCGGCTCAGCTTTTTTTCGCCATGCCAATAGCTGCTCATAAAGGATGCATGCACTGTACTGTCACCATTTTAGGAGGCCACAAGGATGGTGAGCCGTGACAATGCATGCATCAGTGACAAAATCCCTGTTCCTGCTGGAGCAGACTCTGCGTGGCTTTATGGACAGGGCACTCGAGGCAGAGCAGCGCAAGGAGGGACTTCCTTTCCTCTCAAGGCCTACTTTATACAGACACCATTGTTCCTACACCACAGAACACACAAGAGGAGAGGGAGGAGGAGGAGGATTTTAGCAGTTTTGGAGACATTGAAGCAGACATACATCAAGCAGTAAGAGATGGTTTTCCATCCCCAGAACCCTTGGGAGTAGTACGTGGCTGGTAGGAGGCAGTTCCAGATACTGTAATCATCAGTGACCCAGAGGAGTCTGCAAATTTGTGGTGCATGGGCTCCCTCATGCTTCAAAGCCTGCAAAAGGACCCATGAATACGTGGCGTAAAGGAGAAGGATCGCTATTGGTTGGCAACCCTCCTTGACCACCATTACAAGGGGAAAGTCTCAGAACTCATCCTGTCCCCACAGGGAGTGCAGAATATGAAATCTCTTGAGGACACCTTGAAGAGGAGTTTATCTAACGCTTTTCCCAACTCTGGTAGGTTACAGTGTCATGGAAAACGTTGATTTGAGGCTTCTGTTGGTCAAGAGAGGAGCGATGGAGAAAGCAGCAGACTAAGTGATGCATTTCACAATTTTTTTAGTCCTCGCCACACAGGGCTGTCAGCTTCCATATCCCATTGGCAGAGTCTGCATCACATGGTAGACGATTATCTAGGGCTGAAAACAGAGATGGAGCGCTTTCCAGTCGAAGATCCACTGGCTCATGAGAATAGACCACTGGCCAGAACTTGCCCAGTATGCAATTGAGCTGCTGGGCTGCCCTGCATCCAGCGTGCTTTCCGAACGGGCATTCAGTGCTGCTGGAGGTTTTGTTACTGATAATAGAACGTGTCTCTCCACAGACTCTGTGGACCGTCTAACATTTATCAAAATGAATCAGTCATGGATTACCAGCAGCTATGAAGCCAATGATGCCGATGTCACTGATTAAGTGGTTTTGGAATGTGGAATCTCTACAGGACTTCTAGGCTGCCTAGCATTGTGGGTGTTGATTTCATCTGGAAGAATGTTTTTGGTGTAGGTTTCATGGGCACAATTTTTCCTCACCTGTTTGACAGGTGCATATCATTGCAATTTTTTTCAATTTTTGACAGCAAGGCCAATCTTGCTTTTATCAAGAGTACCTCTGATAGGGTTACGGTGTGAAGGCACCCAAAGACCAATTTTTCCACCGACACCCAGCAAGGCCAATTCTTGCTTTCAATAAGAGTACCTCTATAAGACGCCACCTATAATTTTTCCACTTACCTGTTCTTGTTCCCACAGGTTCATATGGCATTTGCTTATTGCAATGTTTGACAATTATTGCTGCAGTAGCTTCTATACACAGTTCAGATGTTCTACTTTACAGGTAGACTAATGCCGCGTAATTCTTGCTTCCAGCGGATAATCCCCTCGTGTGTGGGCGCCGGCGGACTAAGTACGTACCTCTATAATAATCCCGGTTATGGGGACGAAATGAACGGACTTGCCGCGCAAGTCCGTTCATTTAGCACGTGACTTCAGGTTATACCAGTAAATGCCGCCGCGCTAAAGACCAATGGGGGTTCCCCCAAATCCATGTCAGACCCTCATCCGAGCACGCAGCCTGCAGGCCAGGAAAGGGGTGGGGACGAACGAGCGCCCCCCCCCTCCTCAGCCGTACC
Source organism: Lithobates sylvaticus (assembly GCA_028564925.1). Classification (NCBI taxonomy): domain Eukaryota; kingdom Metazoa; phylum Chordata; class Amphibia; order Anura; family Ranidae; genus Lithobates; species Lithobates sylvaticus. The sequence goes on from CM053030.1 coordinate 71,027,697, forward strand.
AGGCCGCGTGCCCTCAACATGGGGGGTGCCCTGGGGAAAGGGGGGCCGTGCGGCCCCCCCACCCCAAAGCACCTTGTCCCCATGTTGAAGGCTTATCGGAATCTGGGAGCCCCCTTTAATAAGGGGCCCCCCAGATACCAGAGTATGGGGTACGATGTATACTTCACCTAAAAAATGTAAAGTAAAAAAAAACACCCACACTTTTGAAAAAATAGTTTATTGCACTGTAATTCTTCCGTCTTGTTTCCGCCGGACTCCCCCGCCATTTACCAAGCTCTTTTACCGAGCGAGGGGAGTGGCACTTCTTCGTCGTCGCCGCCGTCGTCTGGGGGTCTCATTGTTCGGGGGTCCTCATCATTTACCAAGCTCTTTTACCGAGACTGGTACCCCTTCTTCGTCGTCGCCGCCGTCGTCTGGGGTCTCGATCCGCCTTCGGGGGTCTTCCGGGGGTCTCTTCTGTTCTTGCGGCGGTCGTCGTCTTCCGCGCCGCCGGCGCAGCCGTTGCTTGCGCTCAAATATAACATGGGGGACAGGGTCACATGTTCATGTCACATGGTGACTTGCAGGGACTGTAAACACAAGTAATTTTTTTGGCTTTGTCCCTATTCCGGGCAGATGTCAATTAGGACAAGAAGAAGGACAAGGCGCCGGCGGCGCGGAAGACGACGACCGCCGCAAGAACAGCTCGCACCCCCAGACGAGCTCGGTAAAAGAGCTTCTATACACAGACGGCGGCGACGACAGATGCCGGACTGCTCGGTAAAAGAGCTTGGTAAATGGCAGGTAGACTAAGAGGCCAGGGTTGTCGGGAAAGAGGCCCTCCCAGGCATCCCCACCCCTTTCCTGGCCTGCCAGGCTGCGTGCTATTGAATGGATTTGGGGGGAACCCCCACGCCGTTTTTTCGTGGGGATTCCCTTTAAATCCATGCCAGCTTGCGGAGCTAGCGCGGCGGCATTTACTGCCTACGCTAGCTACGTAACCTGAAGTTACGTTCGAAATGAACGGACTGCTCCGTGTGTGGGCAAGTCTGTTCATTTTCAAAAGTCCCGCGGACTTTTGGCCGGCGGATTATCCGCTGGAGAAGTCCGTGCGTGTGTACGAGGCATAAGAGGACCTCCCAGGCAACATATTAAAACGAATGTTTCATTTTTATGCTTTCACTTTAAGCATCAATATATCACAGCTCATTTAAAAATTAATTTTTTACAAACTTTTTTCCATTGATACATGTCCCCCAGGGCAGTACCGGGACCCCTATAACCATCGTTTACCCAATTACTTGCATATAAGCCTTCAAAATGGGCACTTTTGATTTTTCTAGTTCGGGTCCCATAGACTTTTAATGGGGTTCGTTATTCGGTTTCGAACTTTCGCGATGTTCGAAAGTTCTAGTGCGAACCGAACAGGGGGTCATTCAGCCCATCCCTAATGGCTGGTTTTACATGTCTTCAGAGCATCTAGACATACAAATACACTAGCATTACCAGCTTATAAGTCCAGAACCCTTGAAATTACTAGACTCAGTACAATTTTAGCCTGGATCTCTAGTTAGCGTTAAGAATCCTAGCTTATTGAAAGAGGGACAATCCAATGTCTCCACCTACATAGACATGTTCAAAGATTTAGAAGGCTTATGTGATGGAATTAAAATGCATAGTTCTGTTTTTGAACACAACTCTTTAAATTGTTGCTGTCAGTCTTTTTCAATAGTAAAGGAAAAGACTTTTACTATGAAAAGAATATATGGTGTTCATACCTCTGTCCTGTAGATGCCACTGTTTACAGTTGTTATATGTATAATGCTTTCTGTATTCTAGCCCTATGAATAACCCTATGACTAAGCCCCGGTGGGTGGGGTGAAATGCATCAGGGTTGCGTGGTATAATGGAGACATGTTTGTTCACTTGGTCTGGTCGGGAGTAGCAGCGATCCATTTTTCCTTATGCTTTCTGTATTGTTTTGTTTTTTTTTTATTCTTTATTTTTCAAAGACATATAGGAACAAAATCATGTCAAATTGACATCAAGTAAATACAAGTTTCAGGCACATAACAAAATTATTCATAGCATTAAACAATACATTTTTATACTAGGAAATATGATGGTATTTAGAGCATAATCACTATTTCAAAAATAGTCGGCAAAGGTCAAGTAAGTTAAAAAAAAAAAGCAAGAAAGTAGCACCATCTAAGTTCAGTATTGTTAAACCATTTATTGACAAACATAAATGAGGCAACTCCCAGTGTTTTAGGTATAGTAACGCAAGTGGTGGAGGAATAATTCATCCGCTCCGTGGGGGGACGTGTTGCGGCATAGGTGTGGAAAGCTGTAGGTTTCGACTGCACCGGTTGCTCCCAGCGCTCCCTGGACACTCGAGTACACACTGGTCTGGCCGCTGATGTCACATCTGGGTTAGGGGTGGAGAGGGCAGTGCACACGTTTGGAGCATGCATGCTCCTTCATCAGGCAATTTGAGGGGCCATCTTAGAAGAAGTATAAGTAGAAGCTGACGTTGGTGGGCATACCAAGGCGGCGCTATGGTGACTGCTGAGCTGGGGAATGCATTAGACACTAGAGGGCTGAGATACCTGCTGTGAAGTTCATATGAAGTCATATGAAAAAAAGTATGTATAATGGGATGATAAAATATAAAAAATTCAAAAATAAAAGAATGTGGAAGAAGAAATTATTACTCAATAAAAAATAATAAATAAAAAATAAAAATTAATAAACAATAAAAATAAATACATTGCAAAACATGGGGAAAAAATGAATAAAAATGAAAACCATGGGGTGTGGCCTGACCTGACATGGAGATGGACGCTTAGCTCAGAAGCTCCCGCTACCACACGACAAGTTAACTGCCGAGGGAACGTGGCGTCTTCCCGCCACGGGCACTCACAGGCAACTGCTCCCTCACCACTGGGGACGCCACCCATCACCCCTCCGACAATCTCCTCAAACAGGGACGACATGGAGGATAACCCACAACCTTACCTGAATCCTCATGACCTGCGGACCATTGCTGCAGATATAAAAGATACACTTTCAGCGGCTATCTCAGAACTCAGACTGGACATCCGTGCGCTCACTGACAGAGTGCAAGCAGTAGAAAGAGTGACGGAGCGCCATGACACACAGATCAGAAAGACCACACACCATGTGGATACTCATACCGTTCAAATGAGAGACATGCAGAGACACTTGGAAGACCTCGAGAACAGGGGCAGACGCCACAATGTGAGGGTCAGAGGACTTCCTGAAGTAATTGAGGGGGACCAAATATTACCCACGGTCACAGGCATCTTCAATGAGCTCCTGAATAAACCACTCCAAACTCCCATCGAAATGGAGAGGATCCACAGAGCCCTGAGACGCAAAGGGAGAGAAACCGATCCCCCAAGGGACGTCATCTGCAGTATAGTCGATTTTAAACTGAAAGAGGAAATCCTCAGGCAAGCCAGAGGCAAACCCCAAATAGCACATGCAGGGAAGATAATCCAAATATATCAAGATCTCTCAGGCATCACTTTGCAGCACCGACGTGACCTGAGGCCCCTGTAAAGCCCCATACACACGGTCGGATTTTCCGATGGATTCTGTCCTATCGGACAATGTTGTCGGAAATTCCGACCGTGTGTAGGCACCATCGGACAGTTTCCATCGGATTGTCCGACGGACAAAGTCCTATCTCCTGCTGGATAGATTTTTTGACAACAAAGTCCGATCACACCAAATCCGATCGTGTGTAGCGAATTCCGACGGACAAAGTGCTACGCATGCTCAGATCACATTACAAGACCAAAGCTATTGGCTACTAGCCTCTACGTAGTCCCGTCGTAGGCAACAAATGTCACCACGTTCAGAATGATCGGATTTTCCGACAACTTTGTCCGACCGTGTGTATGCAACACCAGTGTCGGACTAAATCCGTCGGACCAAATCCGATGGATTTGGTGGTCGGATTTTCCGACCGTGTGTATGGGGCTTTAGACACTCTCTGCACTAGGGGAATCACCTATAAATGGAAATTTCCATTTTGCCTTTCGGCCACCTCACACGGCCGCGAAGCACTCCTGAAGGCCCAGGAGGATATCCTACAATTCTGTGATGCTATGAATATCCCGCTGATAGAAGTGCCAAATTGGTACGCGGGCTTTCGCCACTCTGCGGTGAAAAGGGAGCAACATAATGCAGAGCCTATGGAAGTACAAGACACCAGATACCGGAGGAGGCGTTCTCCCTCGACTCCAGGTGGCCGAAGTACTTCTTGCTGAGTTCAACACGATTTCCACCCCTCCAATTCTCCCAGCTTAAGGAGAGCCAGACGGGACCACTAACATCCCTTACAGGTACCCCGTATTCTGACTTTAATGTTTTAGCCATGTTCGGCAAAAAGGAGTTCTAATAAGTTCAGTTTGACGGTGTTACTTATTAACTTTATTTACATAAGTTCACTATTAGGAATCGAGATGGCTCTATGGAACTTCTCACGTTGCCCATCTGCACTCCACACAGACCCCTACTCTTTGTGCATTCGCCTCGGTTTGCAATCCAATTGTGACTCGCAAGAATTCCCTGCGACCTGCTTCCGGAACTGCCCATGATGTCATACGTACCAGAGGACCGACGCACTTCTGACCCAGCTACAGCCAGGAAGCATCTCAACGCTCATACCAGCAGGACACTGTCCACTTCCACACGGAGCGCATCGCTGGCTATAGCGTTTGAACGGAGACAGACCTTACCGAGCAGCACACGCACACACAGGAATCCTCTGCCTGCATCATCGACGATATGTGGACTATGCCACTCTACCTATTGACCTCCCACAGAATGCAAAGCAAAAAGCCACAGCGGCACATCAGAGACATCTCACCCCTTACACCGCTGTTCCCGCATAAAGTCAGACGACTCTCATGATAAAAACTACGGCATTACTGGTCAACACTAGTATTCAAAGACTTGTCACCGGAACCAATGACAACTTCCAACATCGATCGATCAACAATCAACCATGCCAGTGCCCATGGCTCATATAACTGCTTTCCTAAAACCTCTCTTATTTTTATTTATTATTTATTTATTTATTACAGGATTTATATAGCGCCAACAGTTTACGCAGCGCTTTACAATATAAAAAGGGAGACAATACAGTTATAATACAATAAAATACAAGAGGATTAAGGGGGGCCCTGCTCAGAAGAGCTTACAATCTAATAGGGTGGGGGAGGTGATACAAAAGGTTGTAACTGTGGGGAATGAGCTAATGGAAGTGGTAGAAGATTAGTTGGAGACATGATAGGCTTCCCTGAAGAGATGAGTTTTCAGGGATCGCCTGAAGGTAGCTAGAGTAGGGGATAGCCGGACAGGTTGAGGTAGCGAGTTCCAGAGGATGGGAGAGGCTCTGGAGAAATCCTGGAGACGAGCATGGGAGGAGGAAACAAGAGAGCTTGACAGGAGGAGATCTTGAGAAGAGTGGAGAGGACGGTTTGGGATATGTTTGGAGACAAGATTGGTGATGTAGCTCGGGGCAGAGCTGTGGATGGCTTTGTAAGTTGCGGTTAGTATTTTGAATTTAATTCGCTGGGTGATTGGGAGCCAGTGTAGGGATTGGAGGAGAGGGTTGGCAGACAATGAACGGTTGGTAAGGTGGTTAAGTCTGGCAGCAGCATTCATGATAGACTGAAGAGGGTAGAGCCTATGGAGAGCCAGGCCAATGAGAAGGAAGTTGCAATAGTCAAGGCGAGAGATAACAAGGGAGTGAATGAGGAGCTTGGTGGTGTCATTTGTTAAAAAGGGGCGAATTTTAGAGATGTTACGGAGGTGAAGTCTACAAACTTTTGACAGTGATTGAACTTGAGGCTGAAATGACAAGTCCGAGTCTAGGATTACACCGAGTACCCTGGCGTGAGGGGAGGGACTGATGGTTGCATTGTTGATTTTGATGAAAAAGTCATGGAGGGGGGCACGGGCGGGGGGGAATATTAATAGCTCCGTTTTAGAGAGATTTAATTTAAGAAAGTGGTGCGACATCCATGCTGAGATGTCAGTTAGTAAGTTACTCAGAACTCAGACTGGACATCCGTGCGCTCACTGACAGAGTGCAAGCAGTAGAAAGATGGACGGAGCGCCATGACACACAGATCAGAAAGACCATCCGGAAAGGACAAGACCCATTTCCAAAGAGGGGGGGAGGAAAACAAAAAAAAAAGGAAAAGGAATCCTCGCAACAGGTACTTATTCCACTTGTCATAAAATACCACTAAGCTGAAATCCTCCCTGAAGATATACCGTATTTATCGGCGTATAACACGAACCTTTTTACCCTGAAAATAGAGGGTAAATCATGCCTGCGTGTTATACGCCGATATCACCAACAGGGGGTGGGGATCGGGCAGTCCTATTGGGAGGGTGTCAGGCCGGCCGCCCCGCCTCTCCTGGCCGTGAAACAGCGCTGCCAGTAAACCCGTGCCAGCCACCTGTGAAACACCGCTCCCCCATGTAATGTAAAACTAAGCTCTGAATCGCTGTGGCTGCTCACCTCCTCCCGCTCCGCCTCCTCCCCGTGTGCAGCATTTGATTGGAGGAGGAGAGCGGTCACATGACCGTCAATGAAGGAGAGGAGAGCAGTCACATGACCGGGACCCCAGGACGGGAGAGAGCGGCGTTAATGGAGCTATGTGTGTCCCTGTTCCAGCGCTGGGAGTGCAGTCACATGACCGGGACCCCAGGACAGGAGAGAGAGCGTTAATGGAGGTATGTGTGTCCCTGTCCCAGCGCTGGGAGTGCAGGGGGGGCCTTTATAATGAAAGGGGGATGTGTATTGTACAGGGTCAGCTTGTGTTATACAGGGGCAGTTTGTTTTGTTCAGGGGCAGTTTGTTTTGTTCAGGGGCAGTTTGTTTTGTTCAGGGGCAGTTTGTGATGTACAGGGGCTGTGTACTATGCAGGGGGGCTGTGTAAAGTTTTTTTTCTAAAACTTCCCTCTTAAAGTTAAGGTGCGTGTTATACGCCGGCGCATGTTATACGCCGATAAATACGGTAGTTCTAAGGCCTTGCTCATAGGTCTTATCTCTCTCTAATTTCAACTGTTCTTAGTTTAAGTTACACTATTTGAATGGACTTTCTTGTTTTGTTTTATTTTTTCCACATTATATATTCAGGGGTATGATATGCTAATGTTTCAGATTATCAGACTAGTTACACTGAAGCCATTCCTTAGCCCCCATACTGGATCTGACATGGCTGACCTCCTCTAGGCACGGTGACAATATCCAGAATCCACTTGCACACCCTAACAAGGAAGCTCAGACCGTTAAACATACATGTTCACATTTATGTCATAATATACCTGACTTTTTCCACCTAGTTCTTCCCTCAGATCTCAATTACTTTGTTCGCCATCACTTTTGTGCAACGTCCAATCCTCCACACCCCTTAATGAAAGTATCTATCACCTCCTTCTTCTTCACTCTTGGTCAAGTGGTGGCGGGATATCCATAATTTCTGGATACTCTCTCGTGTTAGGTACTGACGTACAACCACACAGCGGCGGAACAGGGTGCAATCATACCAAATAAGGTGTGCACGTGGTCTCCGTCCTGTACATTACCGATTTCATCTTGTATCGAGGCAGGTGGAAGCGATCTTCCACCTGCCTCGATATAAGATGAAATCGATAATGTACAGGATGGTAATGTACAGGACGGAGGTGGAAGGAATCTTCGCCGCCTCATCGGTAACCTCGTAGTGTAATGTACAGGATGGAGGTGGAAGGAATCTTCGCCGCCTCATCGCTAACCTCGTAGTGTTCGCTACGCCCAACTTCAACTTACATTCAATACACCTGTACCCCTTCTCCCTTATCTGATTGTATCTTCCCCCCACTCCCATTCACCCATGGTGGAGGACATGAGATCCCCCACAACCACACACTACACGGCCCAAACTCATTTACAACTTAAGTTCTGCTCTATCAACGTCCGTGGCCTTAATACACCTGAAAAGCGATCACAACTACTCTCCTCGCTACTGAGATCTAAAGCTCATATTGCTCTTATTCAGGAAACCCACTTTAGAACAGACAATGTTCCTAAACTACATAAAAAGCGCTTCCCGACGGTATACCATGCACCCAATAAAGATGCCAAACCCAAGGGGGTATCCATTCTAATATCTAACTAATGCCCAATTAACATTACAGAGGTCCAAAGGGATCCACAAGGGAGATTTCTCTTTCTAAAAGGCTCACTGCACAATTGTAAATGTCTGCGCACCAAATACAAAACAAGTTACTCTTTTCCGCAAAACCTTCCAACAACTACTGACATTCCACTCAGGTACTCTAATCGTCGGTGGCGATTTCAATTTGGCAATGAACCCCTCCCTTGATACCTCTAACGGATTATAGTCACTGATATATAGAGCCCTACGCATGATAAAATCTCAATTCAGCGATTTGACACTGCACAAAACACGGCGTACGTTACACCAGAACGATAAAGATTTCACCTTCTTTTCCCAGCCACATAATAAATACTCGAGAATCTACCACTTCTTTATATCCCAAAATGATTTATCCACTCTCAAAAATGCCACTATTGAACCTCAGTCTGAAACACCCAGACTGAGTTGGGACAGACTATCGCTCCCCAAACTACAAGGGGGTCTGAACTTGCCAGACATTCAAAAGTACCATTGGGCATGCCACTTGACCAGAATTGTCGACTGGCACATACATGGACAGAGTAAGGACTAGATTCAACTTGAAAACACATTTACCCAGACCCCGCTAACACACATACCTTGGATCAGTCACACTCACATCCTTGGATCACTGACGTCACTCCCTTTGATCAATGCTACCCTGCAGAACTTCAAAGCTGCATGCAAACAACTTAATTTACAACCCACTCCCGGGCCTATGACCCCTTTCAACAACAATCCAGAATTTTTACCTGGCTTGGCTCTACTTAACCCAATGGTAAAACCGCGCGGTCCCCATCCCAGAGCGCAACAATTCTTTCAAAACAAGGTGCTCCTGTCGCACCAAGCCATGTCCTCTAGATTCCCTGACTTTCACATCCCCTTCTTTAAATACCTCCAAATTCAACATTTCTTCCAAACCGCTAAAACCATTGCACTCTGGAACCGGAATTACACACCCTTTGAACTTCTCTGCAATAGTGAAGAACCCCAACGACACTTAATCTCGACTGTCTATGCGCTCCTTTTCTCAACACTCAACATTAAACAAGATAAACTGACGCGAAATTGGGAATCAGACCTAAATTTGGACCTACCACCAGAGGAATGGGTGCCCATATATAGTCATATTCATAAAGGCTCCATCAATGTCTCCACTCAGGAAAACAGATATACAATATTTTCAAGATGGTACAGGACACCTGACAAAATACACAAATTTCACCCCAGTCTCCCCCCAATATGCTGGAGATGCAATGCAGTACAAGGTACACTACTTCACATTTGGTGGGAATGCCCACTCATACAACCATTTTGGTTAGAAATCCAGTGTTTAATCACCCAAATCACAACATACACCCCCGATTTCACACCCGCTCAATTCCTGCTGCACTACACATCTATTCCTATGTCAACATATAAAAAATCACTTGTACTACACCTTATTAATGCGGCTAACCTATGTATCCCGGTACACTGGAGAAGTACCTCTCCTCCCACGATTACAGAATGGACACAGCGGGTTGATAGAACAGCTGAGATGGAAAACCTTATACACCAAGCCAAAGATAACCTAAAGAAATACAGGGAAACCTGGGCATGCTGGTTACACTTTATAGAATCCTCAGACGCTAACAAGATACATACTACACCACCCCCGATCTCCTAAAGCACTCTGAAGCTGATACTCACAGCCACACCATGGTCCTCTGCCTCCCCTCCCCTCCCCTCCCTCCTACCCCACACTACCACCAAATAGTCCTACATACTATATATGTAGAACTTCTATTCTTGTCAACATTCTAAACTTTGGCCTTCATGGCTACTGCACATTAGTAGACACCTTTGGAGAACTCGTCCCACATAATATAACATTCCAGCAGTAACTAGGAGTAGAACTAAAAAGAAATGAGAAACAGAAAAAAAAAAGTGTAGGGGGGTTTGAGGAAGGTGTGAGAGGGGAAAAAGTAATCTTCCCTCTGCAGTAATTCCATGTCAAAGTTGTCAGGAGTGAGTTTCTATATAGTAACCATGGTGTCCAAGTTTTAAAATTGTCAGACTTGTTCTTAATGAATGCTGTAAGTTGTTCCATTAGTTGCATTTCTGAAACGCTTGCATACCAATGTGCTAAGGTTGGTGGGTCTGTTTTATTCCAGAGAGCAGGTATGCAAGCCTTCGCAGCGTTCAGGAAGTGTTTGAGAAGTGACTTTTTATAACGTTTGAAAGATATTTGTGTATGGTGCAAAAGGTAGACGGCTGGCGTATTTGGAAGAGACCAGCCTGTCAAATCTTTAATGGAAGTCTAGACATTAGACCAGAAGTCGGCTAACACTGGGCAGTCCCAAAAAATATGTAGGAGAGATCCCTCCATTATGAAGCATCGCCAGCATAAAGGGGACACCTGGGGATTGATTTTATGTAAACTCTGTAGAGTCTTATACCATCTCGTAAATATCTATACCCATTCTCTTGATAATTATTAACTTAAAAAATAATTTTGTCTTTTTGGGTTTGGGAGAATGTTTTGCGTAGGTCTCCAATTTAATTAAGAAATTTGGTTCTTTTTGATGTTCTCCAGAAATTAGCATGGAATATGATTCTGATAATGCATGTCTAACAGGGACAGCTTCTTCACAAAGTTTCTCAAATGGTGTGAGCACTCAAATAGTTTGATATGTATGAGGTAGTGATCTCAGGAACTCTTCCTGAGGACGTAAATCACGAAACGTATGTCGAGGCGGTACCTGGTCACGTTTTATGACGCCACTTCCGGCTTCCTGGTTGTCGCTAAAGGCCGTTTGGAGCGTACGCCATACACGGAGGTGTACGACAGGGCCACTCCATCCAGCATCTTAATCTGACAAGCCAGCAGCCCCAGTGCCGGGATAGGCACATTTTAATGTAAGGAGCCATTTGGCTACATCTTTTTAATTTTTTATACAATAAAATGGTATTATGCTATGGATGTTTTTTGCTCTCTCTATATACTCCGCCTGAGCCTGTGAGGAGGAAGGTCTCCCTATATCCCCATGCCATTTTCATGTGAGCAGGCACTATCCTGTACAAGCGCTGTTTGACTATCTTTTTAACTAAAGAAGTCAAACTGATCTGGTAAGCAGACTGCATATCCATTCACTTTTGGGTGTCGTTCGTTCAAATTTATGGTGAAGGCTTTATTCAGCTTATTTGGAAGATATCATCACTTCTTGGAAGATCTGTGTTGGTGGACTCTTACACACTTTATATTACCAACTGTCTCTTGAATGGGACTTTATTGTTTATATATACCCAAGCTGATCCACTGCTCTGTGTGTGCATTCACACATGGAGCCGTGACTCGGTCCAGCCCCTTCCCCCTCCATCTCCTGGTTGGCTCACTGGCTGTGATTACAAAAAGCCAATCAGGAATGCGAGTCCCCGGAGAGACAAGGCTCTCCTGGACATCGCTGGATCGAGAGGGGGCTCAAATAAGTATTAGGGGGGCTGGGCGGACTGCTGCACACAGAAGGTTTGGGCCTTTATAACCACTTTAAGTTGAGAGTCTGAAGAATAAAGAGGAAATTGGGGTGAGCCAATAATAGGCAAAAGTGGGCTATGGTGAGGGGAAAGAGAAGTTGTATGGCTTGTGTGGCTCTCTTTTGTTATCCCACTATATTTACTATAAGTAATACCTTACTGACCAAACAAAGACAAGAATGGAGATTTACAAGGCCCCAGGTCAAGAAAGACCTTCCCATTGCTTTCTGTATTCTGACATCTTATGCCACATACACACGACCGGACTTTTCGACAGCAAAGGTCCGACGGAACGAATCCGTCGGACAATTCGATCGTGTGTGGGCTCCATCAGACTTTTGCTGTCGAAAAATCCGACAGACTTTAGAAATAGAATATGTTTTAAATTTTCCAGCCGGAACTCCGCTGGACCCAGTTCCTATCGAAAAATCCGCTCGTCTGTGTGCTAGTCCGACGGACAAACAACGACGCAAGGGCAGCTATTGGCTACTGGCTACGAACTTCCTTATTCTAGTCCAGTCGTACGTCATCACGTTCTAATCCGTTGGACTTTAGTGTGATTGTGTGTGGCCAAGTCAGTTCATTCGGAAAGTTTGTTGGAACTCCGTCGAAAGTCCGTCGGAAAGACCGTCGGACCTAGTCCGTCGAAAAGTCCGCTCGTGTGTACACGGCATTAGTTCTAGTTCCTGATTCTGTCTTTATGGATGCCTGAACTTATATTACTTAATTTTTAAATCACTCTATAACTACAATACTCTGCCTCTCAAACTACAGCAACTGTAAAGTTGGCCACATCCACACATGGATTCTTCTTTAGATGTGGATCAGAATTTTTATTTTTGAAATAATTTTGGAAAAATTGCTACTCATCTGTTTTATTGCATTTTTGTCCAAAGTACAATTTGAAATTAAACTTTTATTCTATGTCATTCCATAAAAAAGTTTCACAAATTAAAAATATATATTGATATACACACACTGCAGTCCAAAATAAAAAAAAACTGAAACCTGTCTAAAAGTTTATTTTTCAAAAGAAGAAACTGGTTTAAAGTAATTGAAAAGTAATTGAAAAATCCCCACACACATGATCACTTTGGTTATAAGGGCTTCAATTTCTTGACCTGGGGCCTTGTAACTCTCCATTCTCATCTTTGGTTGGTCAGTAAAGTTTAGCTCTTGCAGACAATATAGTGGGATAACAAAACAGAGACATAAAACGCTTAGGCTGTGTTTTTTTTTTTGTGAGTTTATGTGGAAAATGTTCTTGTTTTCTTGGCATGTACCTTTAATATGTCAGTTGCGTTGAAGACATTCTGGTCTTCATGACAGATCATTTGTTACCATCGATGCTCTTTGAGGTGGGAAGAGCTTCTACTTAAGAGCTTATTATCAGGAACGATGCGTGGAAAGCCAAAATATTTATGTTTGTTCATGGCACATAGACAAAAGACAGTACTCAAGGGGGAAAAGGGGTTTTGATTAAGTGATTGAAAACACTCTGGTGAATGGCCTGTCTCATCCGGGAGATAACATCATCTTCATTCTTATCGCTGTTCTTGAACTTACTTTAAACATTCTGCCGCACTCATGCAATTACAGACTGTGCTCTTTTGGCATCTTGTTTCCTCGACTCGTCTCTGGTCATTTATTTCCATTATATTTTGTCAGAGGTAGCCTAGGTGCACCGAACAGAAATTCATGCAAGTTAAAAGGGATTAGCAGATGGAATGCACTTCCAGGCAACATTCAGTTTAACAGAGCCAAAGGCTAGGTTACATTCAGGAAGAATATGGGTTAATGTTCAAATGATTATGAGCTCTTGAAAACAGAGAAAGTATATCAATGGCTTGGCTTGTTTGGTGTGGATATAAAATCTGATATCTACTTGAGTCAAAAGAGCAGTATTAGCAGTTGTTATACAAAGGTCAACCCATGTATGTTCTACTTCAAGTGTACCTATAGTTAATCAATATTAAAGTGGAACTTAAAGTGGTGTTTCCACAAAAAAAAAAAAATTTGTTTAAAAATCATTAAAAAATAATTGGAAAAAACATTTTTTTTACTCACCTCTAAATGCCTGTTGCTAGGGGGTCCCTCGTAGTCTGCCACCTTCAGTGCCCGGGCACTGACATCACTTCCCCTCGGCGCCGAACAGTCATCTGGGACCTGTCACGTGTCTCAGATGACTGAGAGCCGTATCACGGCGCACCGCGCCGCTCGCGCATGCACAGTGGGTGCCCGGCTGTGGCTTCACAGGTGCCCACAGTAAGGTTGCCGGCGCGGAGCGGGGAACGAGGGGGGGCTTCGTTCCCCCGCATCGCTGACCCTGTGACAGGTAAGTGTCCGATTCTTAAAAGTCAGCAGCTGCAGTATTTGTAGCTGCTGACTTTTAAAAAAAAATCATTTTAATGGGCACACCTCTTTAACTGTATCTGAGCACCATAAAAACTGAAAACACTATTTAATCAATTTTTAATAATCATAGCAAACTCACCCATCTATCCATGTCTCCATGGTTTATTTTGTTGAGAAATCACTTTGAAAAACAACCCCTAGCATTTCTAGCCAAGGCCATCTTGAGTAAGGGCAGTAAATTCATGTAGCATTTACTTCTTGGAATCCATCTGCCCTTGGCAGGCACAAGGGTGTGCTTAGCTGAGAAAGTCCCTCCTCTCCTACTCCTACTAAAGGAAAAACAATGCCTTTGAAGTCTCCTGGGATGTATGACATAATTTTGGCCTAGGCCAGAAACCAGGAAGTAACTGAAGAAATGTAAACATTTTAATATAGGTAAATATAATATACCTTCCTGGTTATTTACTGAGGCTAGTAGAATAAGGATTCAAATAGATAACATTGCTTGAGAGAGTATAGTTCTTTTTTAGGCCCCTTTCACCAGGGCAGAGTTTGCCAGGAGTCCGTCTGCTCAGTGGGGAATCTGTCTGCTGAGCAGGCCGATGGCTGGTCTGTGTCAGCTCTGCTTATGCAGTGCAGACACAGCCCACTCTTCTCTTCAGGCGGTCAGAAGTCCGCCTGTCCATTTACACCCGACTGCCCTCTGATCTGCTAGATCAGGGATCTCCAAACTATAGCCCTCCAGCTGTTGCAGAACTACAGGTCCCAGGAGGCATTGTAAAACTCTGACATTCACAGACAGGACTAGGCCTGATGGGAATTGTAGTTCCTGAACAACTTAGGTCCCTGGTTCAGAGACACCTGCTCTAGATTGATGGGGAACCCATCCGTCTGATTTAAGCGGATCAGATTGGATTGGATGTCATGGGTATAAACGGACACATGTCCGTTTACATCCACTGCTCCATAGAGGATAATGGAGTGTCCGCCTGAAAAACTGGCGGGCGGAGTCAATCGGTCAGCCCATGTGAAAGGGGCCTTAAACACACTGCAAGAGAAGAGTAGGTAAAGCAGTCACTAAACTTCGTTTTATGATGAAGCATCATTTATGTTTAGCATTTATGCTAAAAGCTCAGCTCCTGACATTTTTTAAGACTTGGGTGAAGCAGCTTTCCTGTCAAATTTTTATTGCTGTTTGTGACCCTATTGGGGGATTTTATTGTTTATTTTACAGCATGGCAAGAAATGAGAGGAGCTGGTTTCATTGGGATATGGCGCTCAGTATTTAGCTATTCTTTCATCCCCAAATGGGCCTCAAGTATTCCCACACTAATACAAATTACTGAGGCAGAATTATCTCCTATTGATACCAATGAATGAGGTGTAAGTATTCTCCACTAACAAAATAATTTAGGCAAAAGCTTTCCCCAACTAACACAAATTACTGTAGCAAAGTGTCAACCCACTGACAATAAGGATTGGGGCACAAGTACTTAATATTGACACCAACTGGGGCATGAGCTTCCTCCAATTAACGACGACTGAGGACACTCTCACAATGACACCAATGGTTGGGGCATTTTTCCTCCCAATAACCACTGACACCATAGCATTTTCCTACCTACATACAGTACATTGGGGCACACATATGCCACTTACATTGGGACATCCTTCCCTCCTACCTACCATTGAATCAGGGGCATTATTTCTTCCCATTGACACTGCAGAATTTTCCATCCACTGACCAACTATACTGGGAATGTTTTCCTGATGTTGGGATATTTTTCCTCCAATAACCACTGACAACATATCACATTTTCTTCCATCACCATTGATGCCAGGCCATAGTATAAAACCATAAAAACGTATTTATTTAAAAGTGAAAATTGTACTTACAATGTTACCAATAGTACAAAGAAGACATCAGCAATAAACTGCCTATGGCACTCTACTCTTCCAATGAAGTCCAAGATGGTGCCTCATAATGCGTGATAAAGACACTCTGCTTGTTCAGAACTGCATATTAAGCTTTAGTGCACTTTATACACTAGACCTGTGTATATTGTCTGCATTCAGCTTTTAGGCAACAGTCCCCTGTATAGCCATTGCAAAGGTCCAGAATGCGATATCAATTTTTTTCACTGACCACCGGCGGTATTGGTAGAATTGTAAAAGACCTGTGAACCCAGAGAGAAAAAAAGGGGGCTCAGGCAGCGCGCCAGGCTAAATGGTGAATGTGGCTTTACTGCACTAATGGTGGGAGGGGGTCAAAGAGGCATGGGTAAAAAAAATCTGAGTCTAACAGACACATACAATCCCTAGCATAATCATCAATAAAAATGAAACCCCTTCATTACATAGGCTTCTCAGCCTGCCTTATAGAAGAACATCATAAAATAGTCAGGGAACGGTGGTCAGGAGTACACAACAAAAAAAGAACATGGTTTAGGAGCAGTTAACACACAGGCCAGTGTACAACCAAAAATTGGCTCCGAATTGCCACTATATCTGAAGTCTGGGAATGGGCAGAAACCAACATTGTAGTGCAGGTGGTAGTGGCACTGCAACGCCAAAGCTGGAAAATTGTCTTGTGGCTGTGGTCTCGTGTCTGGGGCCCCGGACTCGGGGCACTCATGCTGACCACCAACTTCATTATTTCCCCACATTGACCACTGACATGGATTTTTCCTTTTCCTGAACACTAATATTGGATCTGTTTTCCTCCCTCGGACTACTGGTGTTGAGTCATTTTTCCCTTCAATGACCTCTAAGCATTTTTCCCTTCTACTCACCACTGAAGCTGGCGCATTTTCTTTTTCACTTACACTAATGCTAGGGAATTATATTTTCACTGAAGGCTTCCACTGACGAGTCATGCTGATTTTTCCCTCCACTAACCACCGATATTAGCGCTATTTTCCTCCCACTGCCAACCATTGCCAGGGCATTTTCTGTTCCCATTGATGCTACTAATAATGTAAAGGGCAGTATGTGATATAGTCCTGATTACTGCATTCTATATGCTACATATGCTATGCTATGTGTTGACTACTGGAATCCATTCAATGTGTTGTATGTTATACAGTCTTGAATGTGTACTCTGTAAGCTATGTTGTACATTACATACTTGACCAAAGTATTAATTGTATTAAGAGTAGCTGGTTGCTATGTAGTTCCTGTTTTGATTACGTTTTTGTTTTAAAGTGGGCTCAGGCAAAGTGATAGCACTAAAATTATATTTTGTTTTAAGGTTCATACAATCTGTTTTTTCAAGATTCTTGCTTGTTTTACCAGGTCCTATTTAGCCCCACCTAGTTTAGTGCAATGTAACCAAATATAGGCTTTGCTACAATACGCATTTATATATACTGTGGCATGGCAGACCTCCTACGCAAAATCACGTACCTGTACGTGATTTCTAGTCCGGGTCTGGGGCACACATGCGTGCCACCAGCGACCCGCTCCTGCTATGATTGGACACAGCGGGAGCCAATCAGCGGGTCCAGTGGACCCAATGTTCTCCAGCACACCACGGTCATTCCCGAGAGAGGCAGAATAGTGGTCTTCCTATGTAAACAAGGCAGATCGCCGTTATGTGAGGGGGAAGATGTAAATCCTGTGTTTCTGCTAAGCAAGAACACGGATCTCAGTCTTCCCTCTGTCAAAGCACCCCCACACAGTTAGAGCACACCCCCTAGGGACACATTTAACCCTTTGATCGACCCTGATGTTAACCCCTTCCCTGCTAGTGTCATTAGTACAGTAACAGTGCATTTTTTTTAGCAATGATCACTGTATTGATGTCACTGATCCCCAAAAAGCATCACTTAGTGTCAGATGTGTCTGCCGCAATGTCGCAGTCCTGCTAGAAATTGCTGATCGCCGCCATTACTAGTAGAAAACATTTAAAAAATAAGAATTCCATAAATCTATCCCATGGTTTGTAGACGCTATAACTTTTGCACAAACCAATCAATATCAGGCTCCCTTCTGCATAGAAACCAATCAGCTTCTAACACCAGCTTGTTCAATTAAGCTTTGGTAATAAAACCTGGAAGCTCATTGGTTTCTATGCAGAAGTGAGCCTGATTTTGCACTTTCCAACTTTAGTAAATAAACCCCATTGTGTACTTAAAAGTGGGGTATGCCTGTATTTAACTTCTATGTATGTAAATATCAGCAAAAAGGAGCTAGTGCAAACACAGTCTTGCACCAACACTCCACTGCCATTGCATGCTTATTTATATCTTGTGGCGCGATGCTTCTGCATAGTTCCCACTTCTGGCTGCCTTATGGCAAGGCAGAGATACAAACAATTTCAGGGTGATTTTTCCGCAGGACTAGAGAGAGAATGAGAACAATTCTGCCAGGTAATGAAACCCCTTTTCAGGGACTTGGCCTAAAATCACATGCTACTGAGAGATTTAAAATCTCCTCTGTAGATTAAGCAAAACATACAAAAGGGGCATAATATAAACAGAGTCAACTTGGACATGTTTGCATGTGGCCTGACAAATTAAAAATGTAAAATTTGCACCACATATCGGTAACAACCCATGCAATCCATACATACAAAGAAACCAAAACAAATAAGTTCAGAAACAAAGTTATGTGTAATATAATGGAATGACAAGGGGAAAAGATATTGAACACATGAAGAAAGAGAGGTGCAAAAAGGCATGGAAAGCCAAGACAACTGCTGAAATCTTTTAGTAATTAGAGAGCAATCCTTCCCCCTGTCAGTGCAAATTAATATCAGCTAGTTCAGTCTGATCTGATGGCTTATAAAATGGTGTTTCATTACTAAGGTGTCACAAAAGAAATCAAAGAGCTCTCTCAAGACTGTCACAACTTTATTGTTGCAAAATATTAATGGCAGTGGTTGCAGAAGGATTTCTAAACTTCTGAATGTTTCAGTGAGCACGGTTGGGGCCTTAATCCGGAAGTGGAAAGAACATAATTTCGCCATAAACCGGCCACAACCACCAGGTGCTCCTCGCAAGATTTCTGACAGAGGAGTGAAAAGAATTATCAGAAGAGTTGTTAAAGAGCCAATGATCACTTGTGGAGAGCTTCAGAAAGACCTGGAATTAGCAGGTACCATTTGTTTCAAAGAAAACAATAAGTAAAGCACTCAACTGCCATGGCCTGTATGCACGCTCACCAAGCAAGACTCCATTGCTGAAAAAGCATGTTGAAGCTCATTTAAAGTTTGCTGCACAACATTTAGACAAGCCGGTGAAATACTGGAAGAATATAGTCTGGCCAGCTGAGACCAAAATTGAACTCTTTGGATGCCATAATACACACCGTGTTTGAAGGTCAAATGGCACTGCCCATCACCCCAAAAACACCCCCATACCAACAGTGAAGTTGAATACTGGCAAAACTGCATGTCATTGAAGGAAGGATGACTGGAAAAATGTATCAAGACATACTTGATAAAAATCTGCTGCCATCTACCATGATGATGGACATGAAATGAGGGTGGACATTCCAGAAAGACAATGATCCCAATCACAAAGCCAAGGAAACTCTCAATTGGTTTCAAAGAAAGAAAATAAAGCTGCTAGAATGGCCCAGCCAATCACCTGACTTGAATCCAATAGAAAATTCTATAGAAAGAACTAAAGATCAGAGTTCTTAGAAGAGGCCCACAGAACCTTCAAGATTTGAAGACGGTTTGTGTCGAAGAATGGGCCAAAAGCACACCTGAGCAATGCATCCAACTTTCTCCATACAGGAGACGTCTTGAAATTGTTATTACCAACAAAGGATTTTGTACCAAATATAGGTTGGTACAAAATATAGGTTGGTACAAAAAAAATACATTTCAGTTAGCGATTTCAATACTTTTTCCCTGTGTCATTTCATTTTATTACACGTAACTTAATTTCTGAACTTATTTGTTTTGGTTTCTTTGTATGTATGGATTGCATGGGTTGTTACCAACATGTGGTGAAAATGTCATGCCAATAGCACCTTTAGAAATATATTTAGGGGCGTGGCCTAGGCATGGCAGCGTGAAGACGCACTTTTACAGGGCTCCCGGCCAGCGGCTCTCCTACAGCCTAAACCGGACAGTGCACAGCGCATTACCCGCACTCACCAGCCTCCTCGGACACTGGAGGAACCTGATCGCCACTCACCCGCTCCTTAGATCAGCATGGATCGCTTTTTAAAGCCACTTCAGCCGGCGGCCTCCACTCCAGCAACCGCCAAGATGGCGCCGGCCCGCCACACACACAGCGCGGAGGTCTCCAGCGCGCCTTACCTTCCCCCACAGGCAACGGAGGACCACACAATGCCGCCCTTTTCTCCCCCAAGTGACCTCTCTCCTTGTCTCCCCAGATCGCTGGCAGCCTCCCCAGACATGGAAGACACTTTGCTCAGCCCAGGGCTCTCAGCATCTCCTTCAGCTCCCATCCCATCCAGCGCTCTATGCTTCAGCATGACAGAAATGGAGGGACAGAGGATGACATCTCCCCATCAGACCACAGTGAGTACCCTCTATAACCCACCACAAACACAGGGACTCCCTCTCAGTGCCTCCTCTGAACAAAGGCTGTGGACTTTTTTGCAGCAGTTACCCACAAGGTCTGACATGGAATCCCTTGTTCAGAGAATGGAAACAGCCATGAAAAGTGAGATACACACTATTAGGCAGGAAGTGTCAGTGCTTGACTCCCAGATTACTGTAATAGCACAGGAACAAAGCATAGTGTCACAATCTGTGCAAACCCTGCAATCTTCCCACTCGGAACTCACTGATCAAATTATTCAGCTGCACCTACTTCAGGACGACTTGGAGAATCGCAGCCGCAGGCAGAACATCCGTTTGAGAGGCATACCCGAAACGGTCCCACAATCAGAATTACGCCAAACAGTGGTTAACGTCTTTAACCGTTACCTAGACCGCCCGCCGGATTCTGAGATCATCATTGACAGGGTCCATAGAACCCTGGGCCCACGATCAAACCCATCTGACAGGCCCAGAGACGTCCTCTGCTGTCTACACTCATTCACCCTTAAGGAGGACATTTTACAGCGCGCCTGGCGGGTAGGAGTACTGGAATTCGATGGCGCAGCAATCCACCTCCTACCGGATGTCTCCAGGAAGACCCTCCTAATGCGACGATCACTCAAACCTCTCCTAGACGGCCTGGGAGAGAAGGGGCTCACATACAAGTGGGGTCACCCATTTCACCTCATTGTCCGCAAAGGCTCAGACACCTTCCCTCTGCGCCACCCTTCGGAGCTTCCAGACCTGTTCGCCTTTGCCGACATGGATCCAATCCCAGTACCTAACTGGCTGATGACTGTTGTCGCCAAGGACCCGCAACGTCAAGCCCCTCCGGGTAGACCACAGAGGGCTCGCTATAGCAACCGTGGTCGCGGGAATTACTCACGAGCTAGGCGAGCGGGCAACCC
Source organism: Lithobates sylvaticus (assembly GCA_028564925.1). Taxonomy (NCBI): domain Eukaryota; kingdom Metazoa; phylum Chordata; class Amphibia; order Anura; family Ranidae; genus Lithobates; species Lithobates sylvaticus. Next base: position 71,049,206 of record CM053030.1, read on the forward strand.
CCGTCCACAACCACCGAATGAAGAAGTGGCTGGCTGATCCTTCACATGTAGTCTGCTACCACACCCAGCTCAGCGGTTACACTTTATTCTATTTTACTTTTCCCCATGTTGATCTTAGTGTCAAACCTTGAATGCTATCTACGGGTGGTATGCACCGAAGAACGAAGTCCTTCCTTATGCTGTGAATGTACCACACGAGTGTTGGTTTATGTCCTGGGGTTTTTTTTTATTTATTTTTTTTATTTAATTTTTTTTAATTTTTTTTTTTTTTTTTTTTCTCTCCCCCCTGTTGACAAGACTCAGTGTTAAGCCTGCCATCCTCATTCCTAGACGGACACCTCCACGTTGGCATGTTCCGAACGCCACGAGGGAGCAATTGCTACCAGACTATGCCTAAGAGCAGTGGCCATTTCTGGGGTTGAGCTTAGCTACCGTGCAACCCCACACCCATGGCATCTTGTTGACGTTCTCCCCCCGGGCTCGGGGTATTGTACCTGCAAGGGAGTAGCAGTGGTTGGCTCATTCAACTACGACCTACCAGTAGACTATCGGCCTCAAACACCTAAAGTTACTATAGTGTTCATAATGTTCCTACGATTATGTATGTTGGGGGGCAGGTGTCTGTTTGTATATGTATGCGCATGCACGCATGTGTGTATGCGTTCATGTGTGGGTGGGTACATGCGTGCATACAATTTCTTAACTACTGTCTTTCCTTAGAGTTAACAATGGTAGACGCCATGTGTTATCTAGTTTTTTTTTTTTTCAGGTACCACTTGGATGCAGTAGTGCCGCCCGGGGGGGGCCCGGCGACCCGTGGCATTCTAATTCGGGCGCCGGGTCGCCTCGGGACCGGTGCGCTGAGCCAGTGTTGATCCCAATCTTACCCAAGGGAGACCCCAGTTTATTGCTGTTGCAACCACTTTGTGATCTCGGCTCGTGGGTCCGTTTTAACCACTTCGAGAGGGGAGGGGGAGAGAGGAGGGAGGTAGGGGTGTGTGTATGTATGTGTGTATATGTGCATGTGTGGGGGTACGCGAGTTTGTGTATGCATGTATGTGTGTATATATATATGTATATGTGTATGTGTGTGTATATATGTATATGTATACATGTTTGTATGTGTGGGTGTATGGTCATGTATGCGTATGTATGTATATATAGGTGTATACATGTATGTGTGTATGTATGTATGTATGTGTATGTGTATATATGTATATACTTATATATATGTGTGTGGGTATATAGGCGTGTAATTTTTGTTTTCCTCCCATCCCGGATAACTTTAGCGCCTTTTAAACACGTGATTACGATGGCTGTGGGAGCCCCAATGGCCGGGGCCCAGAACTTAGCTGTGCCTTACCACTCCTCGCACTAGGAACACTCTGCCCTGGTGGCAGTTGTCTCTCTCTGCGGAGCCTACATTCTTGATTAGATCTCTTCTTGCCTTTTTTTTTTTTTTTTTTTTTTTTTTTACCTTCACTCTCTCTTACTTTTCTTTTTTCTTTCCCCCCCCCCCTTTTTTTTTTTTTCTCTTTTTCTCTCTCCTTTTTCCTTCTTCCCTCCCCTCTCCATCTCCCCCCCCCCCCCACCACATCCCGGGAGTCGTAGTGAGTTGACATAAAGTTTGACAGCATGACTGTCAAGATCCTCTCTTGGAATATTAAAGGGTTGAACTCCCCAGAGAAGCGCACCAGCTGTCTCGCCGAGTTATGGAGACAGAGGGCGCACATTGCATTTCTCCAAGAGACGCACTTTAGGGCAGACAAGATCCCCAGACTAACGAACAAACACTTCCCGACAGTCTACCACAGTCCGTCCCCATCCTCTAAATCTAAAGGGACAAGCATACTCATCTCCAAGTCCCTCCACTGGCAATTTCTTGATGAGTACCGCGACCAAGAGGGCAGATTCCTGCTCCTAAAGGGGAAAATTTATTCTCAGACCTTCACTCTAGCGAACATATACCTCCCGAATTCCAACCCCCTTCCCACCCTCGAGGCTTTTTTGGCCACCCTCGACTCTTTCCTTGAAGGAACCCTTGTCATAGGAGGGGACTTTAACTTGACTTTGGACCCTCACAGAGACTCCTCTTCAAACCTGTCTCCTCTTACACGGAGAACCAGACTTCTCCTCAAAGATCTCTTGCACTCCCACCAGCTAGTCGACATCTGGAGAATAGTCCATCCACAAGAGCGGGACTACACCTTTTACTCCGCCGTCCATGCGTCTTACTCCAGAATTGACCTTTTTCTCCTAAAACACTCAGCAATTCCCCTGGTCACCAAGACAGATATAGGCCACATCGCACTCTCCGACCATGCCCCAATCCTGCTGGAATTGGCAATCTCGCAAGCGTCCCCCAGGACCTCTACGTGGCGACTTAACGAGGCGCTCCTAAAAGACCCAGAGATAGCCGCAGACATCCTTAAAGAACTTAAGTCCTACCTCACTATCAACGTTGACTCTGTGAACAATCCAGCCTCAGTGTGGTCAGCGCACAAGTGTTTTATCAGAGGCATTCTAATCAAACACGGTCACGCGACCAAGCAACGGCGTGTAAAAACCCTGTCCGACCTCTTGGCACAACTTCACACTTTAGAACGTAAACACAAGACTCAACCAGATAGTGCCACTGAAACGGAATTGGTCCGTCTTCGGGAGGCTATCCGAGGTCATTCCATGTACGAAGCAAAACACGTACTATTGAAAGCCCGTCGTTCATTCTACGAATACGGTGACAAATGTGGCCGGCTATTGGCCAACGCTTTACGCGCCAAGCGTTCTCAGACATACGTTCCCACTCTTCTCTCGTCATCGGGCACCAAAGTCCATTCATCCCCAGAACTCGCGGAGACTTTCCGCGCCTTCTACTCCAACCTATACAACTTGGATCCGCTGTCCACCTCCCGGTCAAAGCCCCAAAAAGCCCTAGATATCCGCAATTATCTTCAGGAAACCAACCTCCCTAAGCTGTCGATGGAAGAGCGAGAAGAACTGTCTAAGCCCATTACTACAGAGGAATTCACAGCGGCCATAGCAGACACCCAGTCCGGTAAAGCTCCCGGGCCCGACGGATTCACCCTCCCCTATTACAAAATGTATCAGGACTCTCTGGCACCTTCCTTCCTTGCGGCCTTCAATGCTGTGATCAAAGGACACAGCCTTCCTACAGACATGCTGCGTGCCTCTATATCTGTGATCCCTAAACCGGGCAAGGACCCACTACTATGTGCGAGTTACAGGCCCATTTCACTTCTGAATTGTGATGTGAAGCTATTCACAAAAATCCTTGCCTCTAGGTTGAACGCCTTACTACCCCGCCTAATTGTAACCGATCAAGTCGGTTTTGTCCAGACTAGAGAGGCAAGAGACAACACCATTCGGACACTAAACATTATAGACAAAGCAAAACAATCCCGTGTGCCTATGCTGCTATTGTCCACGGATGCCGAGAAGGCCTTCGACAGGGTGGACTGGTCTTTCCTCCAGGAGACACTTAAATTCGTAGGAATGCCAGACCCCATCCTGTCATGGATATCGGCCATCTATGATAATCCCACAGCAACAGTACGGGTAAATGGCTATGACTCCAGCCCTTTTCCCATCTCGAATGGCACCAGACAGGGCTGCCCCCTGTCCCCAATACTATTCGTCCTTTCCTTGGAACCATTTTTACACCATATCAGAGGCAATCAGTCCATTAGAGGCATTCAATCAGGGAAATCCCAACACAAAGTCGCAGCCTACGCGGACGACCTTCTATTCTACATTACCGAGCCCCTTACCTCCCTACCCTCCCTGTTACAGGAGCTAAAGCGCTACGGTACCCTGTCTAATTTTAAGGTCAATCTACAAAAATCAGAGGCCCTGAATATTTCTTTATCAGAATCTACTATCTCTAACCTACGCCCCTTCTTCCCGTTCAAATGGGCTACCCGCTCAATTCAATACCTGGGAACAAAAATTCCTGCAAACCTGCACGACATTTTTACCCTCAATTACCAGCCCCTCTTATCCACGCTCTCTGCTGATCTTAAAAGGTGGGACTCGCTGGCCCTCTCCTGGTTCGGCCGCTGTAATGTACTGAAAATGAATACAATGCCCAGACTACTGTACTTACTGCAGGCTTTGCCTATAAAGATACCTCAGACGTTCTTTCACGCTGTACGCTCTATATTTATTAGATTCATCTGGCGCGGTAAACACCCACGTCTCGGCAGAGCATTACTACTACGTCCAAAGATCAGGGGCGGCCTCGGGTTTCCAGATCCTGCTCTATACTACACTGCAGCACATATGACCAGAGTGGTGGACTGGTGTCGGCACAGTGACCTGAAACTCTGGGTGTCGTTGGAACAGGAGGCTGCCCGGGCCCCACTTGCGGGTCTACCCTGGGCAGGGAAAACTTCTGCCACCCACTTGAATACCCACCCACTGATTGGACCAACTCTTACAGAGATGAAAAGGTTCTTCCGTTTATCCTCACTAAGAAACTTCCCATCCCCAATGACGCCACTTGTTGGCCACCCGGATTTTACACCTGGCCTTACAGACCCATTCTTTCTCTCGCAAGCTCAGCAGGGACTCATGAGAGCCTCTTCGTTATTATGTTCTTCCGGTTGGCTCTCTACTGAGAACTTGCTTGGTGGTCGGGCCCCTCTCCCACTAGATCGCTGGAGGATTAATCAATTATCTCACTTCCTTGGCTCATTGCCCAAACCAGCCCATTTTATCAGAAAGCTCCACTCTTTTGAGGAACTATGCTCAGGTGAAGGACCGATCCGGAGGTCCTTGTCAACCTCCTACAAATTCTTGCTAGACCTTCACGCCACTGAAGACCCCCCATTTCTGGCAAAATGGGAGAGGGACTTGCAAGTCACCTTCACAGAACCCCAAAAGGACCGTATCCTTTTTTTCGCACAGAAATCTTCTCTATGTAGCAAATACCAAGAGACCACATACAAAATAGTAACGCGCTGGTACAGAACCCCCTCCGTGCTGGCTAAGATATTCCCTCAGCAATCTGACCGCTGTTGGCGCTGCGGCCTACCCCGTGGCACCCTCCTACACATTTTCTGGGAATGCCCTGTGCTCCAAACTTTTTGGCAGCCGGTGCTCAAGCTTATACAGAAATTCACAGACATCTCCCTACATGATAACCCGGCTGCGGTCCTCCTCAACCTTACCCCCCTATCAAGGAAACGTTATCACAAATCTCTTCTCAAACATCTCCTTAATGCTGCACGGGCCAGCATCCCACCCCTTTGGAAGCAACAGTCCGCACCAACGGTGGCCCAATGGTTCGCGAGAGTGAAGGACATTGAGCAAATGGAAGATCTGACCTCTGCCTTGCGAGATAAGTCAGAGGAACATAAGTCCAGATGGTTCTATTGGGATCTCTTTCGCTTCTCTGACGAGTTCCACCAATACACACTGGGATCCACTGTTTAGGTTCCCAGCCGCCTATTCCGCACTATCAATCACGACTCCCGGGGGGTGTCCCCTGCCCCCGTTTGCCCCCCCCCTTTTTTTATTTTATTTTTTTTTATTTTTTTTTTTTTTTTTTTTTCTCTCTACCTTCTTGCTCTCTCTCTCTCCCTCACTCATCCCCTCTTTATTTTCTTTCTCTCTCATCTCCAACTCTCCTCTTCAATTAAAAAACAAAAAAGTGATGGGCACAGAAGCTTATACTTTCCCTGTATTAAACTTCAATTAGTAGAACGGGTCAGATTGATTGGCTCCTTTCACTTACGAGCATTTATTTTGTTTAGTTAATGTGCGTGTCGCGCTTACCACAGTCTATGTGCAATGTTTATTTGTAATGTGAAGTTGTCTTATGGTTTATATCTGTGTCACATCTTTAAATAAAGAATTAAAAAAAAAAAAAGAAATATATTTACCTAGAAAAATGGTGCGTGTTCAATAATTAGTTTACCTGCTGTATATGGCATGTTTCAGAATGGACAGCAATTTATTAATAAAGTAATGGTGGTACAACCATACAAATGAAAAATCAAGAACATTGCCTCGTAAACAGATACCAGAAGACAAAAATATGGCTATGCAAGTGCCTCCCTCATTTTTGCTGTGTCCTTTTAGATATATTTCCCTTCATCAGAAATTTAGAGAAAATTTTTCCAATGTGTGGTATGTTTAGTAAATGAAAAGATTACCCTTCACCACCTGTTCGGGTGACAAATGTAAAAGTCAATGGCATGCAAAAGACAATGATCTCAAGGACAAAAAATGAGGATGAATCTCTCCAGGGTGATGCACACACCAGTGAAAACCTACAGGAGTTCTAATCTTTTCTTGCTCTATCCAAAACTTTGTAGGTGTCTCCAGTCTTACCTGTTTGCCATGCTATCTGCTTCTGCCTTTGGTACTTTTCCTTCTCCCTTCCTCTTGTGTACCTCAGAATTTTCACTGAAGGGCATTTCAGCAGGCCCATCTTCTGTCCACAAATGCCCAGCTTCCCACAAGACCCACTGACTATCTTGGACATGCCCCCCTGGGCTTCAGGGGTGTCAATAACTGCTGGTGTGTCCTATGTGGTGCACACACCTTCCACTGGGCCAGTTTTATCTGGTTGATAAAAGAGTTATTACAGTGCCTGTCCGCTCTTCCTGCTAAATCCTACCTAGGACTTGAGAAGTGCACATAGCAATGTAATATACTGACTGGTGTCCTATGCTGTGCAGTGTCATCTCGACTTCAAAAATTTGTATCATACTGAATCTGGTTACCCTCTTATACTATTCACATTTAGGCAAAGCTATGTGTATTAGTTTAGGTAGGCATGTCTCTGTGTTTTCTTTCTGGTTTTAAGGTGGAAAACCTCAGACAAAAATTGATATAGGGAAAAAAAATACATAGGATGCAGGAGGGAATCGGTAGGGGGATTATAGTCAAAATAGAGATAACAGCTTTATAGAATTTGCCTTAAAATACTTTCATTTAATTTACAAAAACAAAACAAAATGGAAAGGGCACACACACCTAGTGCAATACCAATGACATTTATTGAATAATAAAATCAGTAAAAAGTGGGTACTCACAAAGTAGCAACTCTCAATGAGCCATAAAACCACACAATTGTTTTTATTTAATATATATATATATATATATATATATATATATATATATATATATATATATATATATATATATATATATATATATATATATATATATATATATATATATATGGTATACTGTATATATATATATATATATATATATATATATATATATATATCATATATTTTTTATATCCTGTTTGTATGAATGGTTGAGCACCCTGAACTTCCGCCATGGACGAGTGGTCTCGGGGCTTGAGAGTTTTGTTGGTGCCGACTAAGAGGAGTCCCTGCTCTGGCGCTTCCGGGTATGGATGCACCTGTGCATCTGCCCTCCAGTTATTACCGTGCGACAGAGGGATGTCTCCAGCGTTTCAGGGGTGATTTTTGCTGTGATTTGCATGGATGAGGGGTGAGTCATCATTTGGATTTCATATTCACAATTAATTTATTATTCTCATATAAGTGAGCCTTTGTTCCCTATCAACCATTATTATTTTTGAAGCATCCTTTGAATCATTTAACTGTGCAATCATATGTGATATATATATATATATATATATATATATATATATAGATAGATAGATACATATAGACATGGATTATATATACAGTATATATAATTATATTTTTTTTTTTTCTGCCCTTTGGGTCTCCGCCCCCACTTTTTTTCTTTTTCCTTTACAATCACTTCAAAGTCAACGGAGAAGGCTCTAGATTTTTTCAGTTTTTGAAACAAAAATGTGTCTATTTTTTCTTTATGTGCATATTATTTTTTTTGTAGTTATCATGATCCAGCATGCAGTAATAATAAATATAATAGCAACCCTCTCAAAAACTTAAAATATACAAATATATACAAAATGTGGTGCCATGTTTTTATTCTTTAAGTATTTTGATGTTTGAGTTTTTTAAGCAATGAGAAAAAAATTAAGTTCAAAAAGCAACTTCGATTTTTTTTTTATGTTTTCCGTTTTCGCCTATTTTAGTGCTTTTTTATGTTTTGTAAACTATAACAATAAAATGTACAAGCGCAAAGGAAGACAACAAATTATGCATTGACTCTTTAACTTTTTCAAGTTGCTAAGACTTTTATCTGTTGTCTAAAAACCTCAGAAAACAACAAATTACAAATAAAAATATATATATATTTTTTTTAAATGTACTTTTTTGGAACGGGTGGGGGGGGGGGGGGGGCGGAGGTTATTTCATTTTTTATCACAGTATGCATGATCTTGAACTTGATAACTGAAAAAAATAACATGCAAATACATTCTTTGAAAATATTAGGTAGAACATTTTTATATTGGGACTTTTGTGTAATTTGTTGTTTAAGGCAATAGGGAAAAGTAGGTCAAAATAGCAACTTTTTTTACTTTTACTACTGGCTACATGCTTGTGTTACTGTCTCTTTTTTCTACTTTCTGAAAAACATTGAAAACTGCAAGAGATACTAAAAATATGTCAGAAAGGAAAAAGACATATGTACTTTTTTTACCTTTATACAACTGAAAAATGGATTTTCCTGCTTATCCGCAAAGCCAACTAAGTGTAAAAACACTACCCACTGAGTCATTCACGTGTCCTCATCTTACCTTCTCAGAATGTGGTTAGTTAGTTCTGTTTACTATACAACTGATTGATAAGGAAATGCATTCACAAGAAAAGAAAAAAAGATTTTTATGAATCAAATTCTTTATAACTGAGCTATACAATAACAGAACTCTCTGCTAAAATATGAAAAATATGCAAAAACAAGAAAAAGTAAATGTTAGTAGATTTTAGGAATATTTACTGTTATATGTAAGTTATATCAAGTAATAATCAATAATAACCATAATATAATAATAATAATGATATACACCAAGTAAAATGAAAAAAAAAAAAAAGGTACACTCACCATTTTACAAGTTGTTATTTGGACAACATTTTTTATCCATTGTCTAAAAATAAACCCCGTAGTGACAGAGGGCAAAACACATGTTAATGCCTGAACACAATTGTGCAACTTTGACATGTGTTAATAAAACTGTACATAACTTTCAATAAAAATCTATTGGAATAAAAAAAAAAAAAAAACTGTACATAACATTGTGTATCCCAGTGGATTCTACCTTGTTTTGTTTTTCAGGACAAATTGGTCTTTCTTTTTGGTGGCAAATTATACCATTAATCTGTTGCACAAAAATACAAGTTTTCTTTGATTTTGAAAACAAGGCCTTACCTCATCCATGGCTATATTTCTCAGATCACTTCAGAGACTCCCTGGTATACAGACACAGACAGACCAGCCAGTAAGACACAGGAAGGAGTTTGCCAGGTGACCTCATTAGCACACCTTCACCCATAAACTAAGTTTTCACAGCACGCCGGCATTCCTCCATGTGTGCATTTGCCTGACTTCCCCAGGGTCCTTCCAGACGGGCTCAGACTGCATGCTAAATTCCCTGGGGCCACATGCAGCCCACGGAACACACCTGATATAGTGCAAGAGCCTACCTGATTGGATACAGAGTGATTAAATTGATGGTGTGTCCTCCTATTATATAGGTTTGGTAAATATAAAGGAGATTGTACAGAAATTGTACAATCAGATTGTATAGTGTATGGCCACATGATACACCTAAAATTACCTATTTGCACCTTCAGTGTCATCATTTGTTAACGGCACACCAAACACAGAAGCAAACACACATTTAGCCACATGAAAATACATGTGATGAATGCAGTAAAAAACGTGCAAAAGTGTCCCATGAGCTACTTTGCCAGGTGTAGCACAGCCCATTGAAATCAGCAGTCTGCCCTATGTGTGTCAATGGAAAAACAAGCCAAAAAAACATGCGCTCCCACTACTCTAGGTGTGAATGGGGCCTGAAAGTTAAATTGATGTGTTTACACAAGAACAATGAGGATCCATTCACATCTGTGCGTTTCGAAAACACATGGAAAACTGCACAGAAAATGCATGCTTCGCCATGCATTTCAGAAATTCTGCAAATGTGCATCATTTTTTTGTTTTCATTACATGTTAAAGGCACCCAAGTGCGGCAACCGCACAGAAAACTGCGGTAACGCACCATGCTTTGCTCCAAAAAAAGTTCTGGAGCTTCTCTGGGGCGATTATCGTATGTAGGGCAGCTCATTGTGTGACGAGTGAAAACGCTCCAAAAAAAATGCATGCGGGAATGTCAGTGTTCACTACGTGGAGATGTGAATGAGACCTGACAACTGAATGTCTCTGTCCACTCCCTCCTATGTACTTGTATAAAAATGGCCATACACTATGCAATCTGATTGTACAATCTCTGTACAATTTCCTTTAGATTTACCAGAACTAAGGAATAGAAAGACACACCTGATCAATCCATTAAATTTGTATACAATCAGGCAGGCCTTGTACTACATAGCTGATGGGAGATCTAAAGGAGATTGTATAGGGAGACGGTGGAAGCTGGTAATGTAATGATGGAGGTGTGGTGAAAACAACCTATCCCGCCTTCTTCTGTGATGCAACAAGGAAGTGAAGGCTTCTGGGAGATGACCTAACAGGAAGTGAATGCTGATACAAACTACAGGAAGTGATGGAATCTGAAAATCCATTCAAAGGTACGAAAAGACTGACAGGATTCTAAACATCCTGTGGATGAGGTAAGTGAGAGAAAAGCACATTGGGGTGGCCGGACCAGAAATGGTATTGGAAAACACTTTTATTTATTATGAAAAGTGAAATTCTGCCCAAAAAGGTGAACTTATCCTTTAATACTAACCCTGGTACTGACCTAGATCAAATCTTTAGCTATTTAAAAAAAATAAAAAATTAACACACATTTGTTCATTTGTCATCTTACTCTCCTGCAAGCACAGAAAGATACAATGTATTTTTCTCTCCATTCAGAAGAGATAGTAAACACATGGACGGGCTGCAAAGTGAATTATCACTGTGCTAGCCAATCAGAGCCTATCGCTGCAATCGGGTGACCTGAACTGGGAGTCCTGGGTCCCGATCGTTAGAATAAAAGCCAGGGCTCTCTGTGCGCTCCCAGCACAAAGACATGTATGCATATATGTGGCCTCACAAACAGGGTGGATAAAAATTTATGATTTTTTTTTACAAAAATCAAAAAAATCTGATTTTTAATCCGATTTTTATTTATTCTAAAGATAGTTTTGTATTTAAGATACATTAATAATTTAGTTTATTCAGTATGAAATGGAGCTTAGTTATATAGCATGATCTGTATATTCTGCAATATTTACATTTTTGGTAAACTCATTCAATAAATCCAAGCTCTGCAAGCTGAGATAACATGCACTGCATTGATGCATTCACACAATTTCACAGTTACCATGAGATAAAACAAAGTTCAGGAATATTCCTTTATCCCATTGTTTTGCAAATCTACAGTGGTGTGAAAAAGTGTTTGCCCCCTTCCTCATTTCCTGTTCCTTTGCATGTTTGTCACACTTAAGTGTTTCGGAACATCAAACCAATTTAAACAATAGTCAAGGACAACACAAGTAAACACAAAATGCAATTTGTAAATGAAGGTGTTTATTATTAAAGGTGAAAAAAAATCCAAACCATCATGGCCCTGTGTGAAAAAGTGATTGCCCCCTAAACCTAATAACTGGTTGGGCCACCCTTAGCAGCAACAACTGCAACCAAGCGTTTGCGATAACGTGCAATGAGGCTTTTACAGCGTCCTGGAGGAATTTTGGCCCACTCATCTTTGCAGAATTGTCCTAATTCAGTTACATTAGAGAGTTTTCGAGCATGAACAGCCTTTTTAAGGTCATACCACAACATCTCAATAGGATTCAGGTCAGGACTTTGGCTAGGCCACTCCAAAGTCTTCATTTTGTTTTTCTTCAGCCATTCGGTGGTGGACTTGCTGGTGTGTTTAGGATCATTGTCCTGCTGCAGAACCCAAGTTCGTTTCAGCTTGAGTACACGAACAGATGGTCGGACATTCTCCTTCAGGATCTCTTGGTAGACAGCAGAATTCATAGTTCCTTTTATCACGGCAAGTCTTCCAGGTCCTGAAGCAGCAAAACAGCCCCAGACCATCACACTACCACCACCATATTTTACTGTTGGTATAATGTTCTTTTTCTGAAATGCAGTGTTCCTTCTACGCAGATATACTTGGACACACACCTTGCAAAGAGTTCCACTTTTGTCTCATCGGTCCACAGAATGTTGTCCCAAAAGTCTTGGGGATCATCAAGATGTGTTGTGGAGAAATTGAGACGAGCTTTGATGTTCTTTTTACTCAGCAGTGGTTTTCTCCTTGGAACTCTGCCATGCAGGCCATTTTTGCCCAGTCTTTTCCTGAGGGTGGAGGCATGAACGCTGACCTTAACTGAGGCAAGTGAGGCCTGCAGTTCCTTGGACGTTGTTGTGGGGTCTTTTGTGACCTCTTGGATGAGTCGTCGCTGCGCTCTTGGGGTAATTTTGGGCGGCCGGCCACTCCTGGGAAGGTTCACCACTGTTCCATGTCTTCGCGATTTGTGGATAATGGCTCTCACTGTGGTTCGCTGGATTCCCAAAGCTTTGGAAATGGCTTTATAACCCTTTCCAGACTGATAGATCTCAATTACTTTCTTTCTCAATTGTTCCTGAATTTCTTTGTGTCTCGGCATGATGTGTAGCTTTTAAGGATCTTTTGGTGGACCTTACTGTGTCAAGCAGCTCCTATTTAACTGATGCCTTGATTGTGAACAGGTGTGGCAATAATCAGGCCTGGGTGTGGCTAGAGAAATTGAACTCAGGTGTGGACAACCACAGTTATAGTATGTTTTTTTTTTTTTTTTTTGTTTGTTTTTTATTTTTTTTATTTTTTTTTTCCACTTCAGAAAGAGCTTCGTGAGGGAGTGTCAGCTGAGCCCGCATCTCCTTCCCCCTTTTTGTCTTAGCATCATTTGTGGAATATTTTATGCTTCGTTTCTTTTTTTTTTTTTTTTTCTTTTTTTTTTTTTTACCAGGGGGTATACAACGAAAAAAACGAGATGGAGGGGGACTGGACTATTGCCAATCCACCCTCAAACAGGTTCCTGGATTTAGGCTCTTTTCCCTCTTTATTCTTCCGCCATTCCGGATATAACATTCTCGAGTTACCCTCCTATTTTTTTTACCCCCCCTTCCCATTACACACATTCCTTTTCTAATAATTAGTTTAATTGCTATTCCCCTAACCCCTTGCCCCCCCCCCCCCCCCCCCCCTCCGATACTGAGACACGGCCCTTTTTTTTTTTTTTTCCCCTTCCTCCTTTTTCCCTAATTTCCCTTACCCTATCAGTTCTGTCCCCTCAAGCCCTATTTTCTCCTTGCTGGTACTTGCTATTCTGTCTTCCTTTTTCTTGGGTGTCTATGGTTGAATCCTTAGAACCTCAGTATAGCTCCATGTTTTCTTAAATTTCCTCCAACACTCCCATTTTTCTTTCATTGCCTCCCTTTCCCCCTCTATGCAGTTAATTACGCACTCCATTGTATATGTGGATTCTACCTCGTCTACCCATTCCCACAAGGGGGGGCTTTCTTGGTCCATCCACCTCCTCGGAATCACCCTTTTTGCTGCGTTGAGGAGATGAGGGACCAGTGAGCCAATATATTGCCTAGTTCCACTCGCAGTTGCATGCATGAGAACTACCCAGGGGTCGTTTTTCACCTCAACAGTTGTTATTACTTTGATATATTTTAAAATAGTCTCCCAGTATTTTTTTATTTTGTGACATTCCCACCATAAGTGGCCCATAGTGCCTCTTTGCTCACAACCCCTCCAGCAATTGGCCGAGGTGTCTGCTTGAAATTTGCTTAACCTGTCTGGGGTCCTGTACCACCTGGCCATACACTTAAAGTTCATTTCTGCAGTCTTGGAATCAACTGCTGATCCATGGGCTAATTTTAAAATTTTCTTAACAGTGCCTACATCTAATTGTGTTCCTAAATCGTTCTCCCATTTCCTGAAGTATGGGGGTACCTCCAGTCTGTCCTTTTCCAGTAGTAATTTGTAAATTTTCGAGATTCTCTTCTTAGAGTCTTCTGCCGTAAATATACTCTCTAACTTCGTCAGGGCGTCTACATCCCTTAACGGCCTTGGGAGCGAACCGACAAAGTGGCTTATCTGGAGGTACCGCCATCCATCCAAGGAAAAAAACTCACCCTTACTCTGTAACTCCTGCAGTGCCAAAACTTTCCCCTTGCTAATCACTTCCCCTAAACATGTGCTGTCCTTTATAATCCAGTCGCCACCTACCCCTTTTTTCCCAGGCGGGAAAAAGGGATTTTCCTTTAGTGCAATTAATGGTGAGTTGTAATTCTTATTAAACGTTTTATAAATCTTGTCCCAAATTTTAAATGTGTTCCGTGTAATTGTGTGCGTTTTTTCACCGAGTGATCTAAATTTTGGGGGGTTCCAAACAATCCTCCCCAATTTAACTTCGCTGAGTGCTTCTTCCAAACTTACCCATCTTTTAACATTGTGTATTTTGCCCCATTCTGGGATTCTAAGTAACGCTATCGCGTTATAGTATGTTTTAACACGGGGGGCAATCACTTTTTCACACAGGGCCATGATGGTTTGGATTTTTTTTCACCTTTAACCACTTCAGCCCCGGACCATTGGCAGCCAAAGGACCAGGCCCCTTTTTGCGATTCGGCACTGCGTCGTTTTAACTGATAATTGCGCGGTCGTGCGACGTGGCTCCCAAACAAAATTGGCGTCCTTTTTTTCCCACAAATAGAGCTTTCTTTTGGTGGTATTTGATCGCCCCTGCGGTTTTTATTTTTTGCGCTATAAACAAAAATAGAGCGACAATTTTGAAAAAAAATGCAATATTTTTACTTTTTGCTATAATAAATATCTCCAAAAAAATATATAAAAAAACATTTTTTTTCCTCAATTTCGGCCGATACGTATTCTTCTACATATTTTTGGTAAAAAAAATCGCAATTAGCGATTATTGATTGGTTTGCGCAAAAGTTATAGCGTTTACAAAATAGGGGATAGTTTTATAGCATTTTTATTAATATTTTTTTTTTTACTAGTAATGGCGGCGATCAGCGATTTTTATTGTGACTGCGACATTATGGCGGACACATCGGACATTTTTGACACATTTTTGGGACATTTGTCATTTATATAGAATTCAGTGCTATTTAAATAGCACTGATTCCTATGTAAATGACAGTTGTAGTGAAGGGGTTAACCACTAGGGGGCGGGGATGAGTCAGTGTGACGTGTTTTGTTTATTTTACTGTAGGGGGGCGTGGCTGTACGTGTGACGTCATTGATCGGCGTTCCCGATGACAGGGAACCGCCGATCACTGACAGTCAGTGTAGGAAGCGCGGGGAGAGGTTTGTTTACACAAACCTCTCCCCGTTCTTCAGCTCCGTAACCCGATCGCGGGACACCAGCGGCGATCGGGTCCGCTGGTCCCGCGGCCGGGTCACGGAGCTCCCGACCGGGTCGCGAGCGCGACCCACAGGCAGGCACATGCACGATCACGTACAGGTACGTGATTCTGCCTGCCCGTGCCATTTTGCCGACGTATATCGTCGTTAGGCGGTCGGGAAGCGGTTAATAAACACCTTCATTTACAAATTGCATTTTGTGTTTACTTGTGTTGTCCTTGACTATTGTTTAAATTGGTTTGATGTTCCGAAACACTTAAGTGTGACAAACATGCAAAGGAACAGGAAATGAGGAAGGGGGCAAACACTTTTTCACACCACTGTATGTACACTACAAACTGTATGATTGAATCGTTTCTGATATCGCTGTTTTACCAACCTGACAGCTTATTATTCTGAATAGGAAATCTTAATTTTTTTTGCAAATATTAAACATTCTAAATACCAGCAAGAATAAGTCCTTACATTTAAAGAGCACCTGTCATTTCAGATCCATCATGGCAGCGCCTGTTAGCGGGCATCCACTCACTGCCTCATCACCAGACATCCCATTAAAATGAATGGGACTGTCGGTGAGTCAACAGCGGGTCAGAGGAGGAGCCGCTGCAGGACAGAGATGACAGTTGCTCTTTAAAAAATATGATTTAAATCAAGTTGATTTAAATCAAGCCTTTTTACTAGTGATTTAAATCATGATTTAAATTGTGATTTAAATTGACTTGATTTAAATCAAGTCCATCCTGATCACGGATTTATACCCAAGTTGCAAGTTGGCACACTCTGTTTGCAGCAGACTGAGATGATGAGCTCACATTGCCTCTCACTTCTTGTCAGAGGCACTGAGCTCAATGGATATCTTGGAGCCTGTGACCAATTGTAAAGGACCATTGGCCCAGGCTATCCAATAAAAACGCTGCAATGGAGGCTGGCCTCTCACTGCAGTGTCATAGAAGGGGGCGTGTGTCTAAAAGACAAATACTCCCTTCCAGCCCAGCCCTCTTAACTACAAGGAAAAAACATAGGTTTATGGGTATAAGATTAACCCATAATCCCATGTTTTTCTCACACAGTTAAGAGGGAGAATGAGAATCTGCTGCTGTTGAAAAGGTACTGTTATAATCAAGATAAATGATAAATTATTATGCTATATGTTATAAGATAATCATTTATTATGTATCTATTTACTGTGAAATTTC
Organism: Lithobates sylvaticus; assembly: GCA_028564925.1. NCBI lineage: Eukaryota > Metazoa > Chordata > Amphibia > Anura > Ranidae > Lithobates > Lithobates sylvaticus. Next base: position 71,065,898 of record CM053030.1, read on the forward strand.
TGGTTTGAAGTTATAACTTCAAACTTCAGTAATTTGTCAATTAAGCCACTTGCTTGAGTACAGTTTTTGAAAATATAGTAAATTACCTTAATAAGAATATATAATATTTTTTTGTATATTACTTATGTGACGGAACGTCCCTACACTCCTCTTGAGTGCGTTCGTCATATATCACTTCCTCTCAGTCTGGATATAGGTATAAGATATTCCAACCGCTCCCAAGCACCAAACGAGACAACACTTGCTTGGTGCCAACATGGACTGAAGATTTATATTATATATTATTCTAACAATACACTTGTAACAACTTAACATAAACTAATTAGCTAATTCCTTTAAGCAGCTGATGTGACTCAGGATTTCACTACAAGTCAAACTTGTGGTCACCGAGCTAAACAGAGTTGATTATAAATTATCATAATTACCACCACAAGACATCTCATCACAATAGCAGGAGACCACCAGTAACAGACGGAGCGTCTCCTGCATTGTGTAGAGGACAATGGGATCAACTAACTCAATTAACATCTTGAGTTCATGACACTAGCATCAGAGTGTAGGTCCCAACAGCATAAGACCACACACATTATATATATACATATATATACAGCATTGAATGTTCTCCTTCACCCTGTGCCCCTTAAAATCCAGGGCCCATGATCGGTGGGCAGGAGGCTCGTAGTTAGTCCTCTCAAAAAGCCCGTGTCCTGGCTTGGTCTGTCACATTTCTCCCCTTTCGGCAGGAGACTAACACAGGAGGAGACCCCAGACGGGTTGACTCCGAAGTTAGCCCATAGTTCCAGTCCTCTAATGCCTGTACCCACACAGTACCCCAAACAAATTGTTTCAAACAGAGCACTCACCCAGCCAACCTCTGCCTCTCTCATGGAACATAAGAGGCCTGGACTGGCCCTTCTCCCTGGAGTCTTTTCAGCCACTGGAGAGAAGACAGGGTGCCGAAATCTCGTGAGATTTCGGCAGATGCCTGGGGTATACAAGTGGGGACTGAAGTCCCATCCACCGATATCAGCTCAAGCTGCAGAGTCTTCTGCTGCTGCTCGGGAGTGACCACCACCTCCTCACCCTGGGCCTCCAGAACTGCCACAAGTGTGGGGCAGAGGTCTTGGACCCTCTGCCCGGTTGCCAGCACTTTAGCTGGGTTGGTGTCATCATTCTGGGGCGCCGTCTGCTGCTGGACAGTGTGACCGATTGCCCCAGCTTCCTGAAGCTGTAGAGACACTGTAGGTGCTAGGCAGAGGCCAGCATCCCTGGGGTATACAAGTGGGACTGAAGTCCCATCCACCAGCGTCGCCGGACAGAGGGGCCAACTGCCCCGGCTTCCTGGAACTCCACAGATGCCTGTTGGTGCTGGGCAGAGCTCAATGAAGTTTGCCCACAGGCAAGATGGAGGCTCATCAGGCAGTTTTTCCTCAGCAGAAAAGTCTATTAAATCCCCTGTCTCTGTAACTGGTGTCTGGGGATATAGATTCACCATCTCCTGTCCATGGAACCCAGAAGATGCTATCAGTGCTGAGCAGAGGTTGGCAGAGCTCTGGCCGGTTGTCAGCACTTCAGTTTCTGGGGTGGCAATTTCCAGATTTTCCACTGCCGATTCCCTGGCATGCTGCTGGACAGGCACATTCCTCAAGATCATCCATGCAGAAACAGGATCATCAAGGTCAGTCAGCACTTGCTGCATCCGCCATAAGACCTCTGCATCCATAGCTGCAGGGGCAGGTTGGCAAAGCACACTGTTACTCTGCCACATTGCTGACTCTTCAGCCAGGATTTCCGAGTTGTCCATTGGCATTTCCTTATAGTCCCAGGCAAAGGGAGCCCAGCCCTGGCACTGAGCAGAGTCTAGCAGCCGTCTGTAGGCAATTTCCAGCTCCCATTCCTGATCGGCCAGAAACTCCAAATCTTCCAGTGCCCAGTGCACTTCCGAGACGTTCAGTAGCCCTTTTCTGAAATCCATGATTTCATCCAACCGCCACTCCAAATCACTCCCAAAGTTAGAGTCTCCTGTCAGCTTCACATACAACAGTCCCAGGCCGCCGTAGCTTAAGCCTTCCGTTGGGCTGTCATCTGCTATCCAAGGGCATGCTTGGGATACATGCCACCGGAGGGCTCTGTAACTCTCATCCAGCTTCATCTCTGCCCAGATCAGCCTGCTTAATTCAGCTGTCTGCTCCTTGTGCGGTTTTTCTCCCAAAAACAGCACCCGCAATCCATACTGCGGCCAGTACCTTTCCTGGGTGGAGGGGAGAACTTTTCCCTGGTGACGCCGCTCACGGGCTAGCGCTTCCTTCCAGAGTTCGCAGCGAATAGAATCAAACCATCCCAGCAGGACCTGCTCTGATACTGGTCCTCTGTGCTGTAGCTGCATCTCTCGCAACCTCCTCCTGAATTCCTCTTCCATGGCAGCTGGTATCTGTACCTCTCCTCCTCTCCTGCTATCCGGACCTTGGATCCAGGTGGAGGTTTGGATGTCCCAGACTGCAGGAAGTATGGTCCCACTGCTTGCCAACAATGTGACGGAACGTCCCTACACTCCTCTTGAGTGCGTTCGTCATATATCACTTCCTCTCAGTCTGGATATAGGTATAAGATATTCCAACCGCTCCCAAGCACCAAACGAGACAACACTTGCTTGGTGCCAACATGGACTGAAGATTTATTACAAAGATGACATTTATATACAGTAGAAGAGGAGATCCCCCCTCCTGCTCATATTATTCTAACAATACACTTGTAACAACTTAACATAAACTAATTAGCTAATTCCTTTAAGCAGCTGATGTGACTCAGGATTTCACTACAAGTCAAACTTGTGGTCACCGAGCTAAACACAGTTGATTATAAATTATCATAATTACCACCACAAGACATCTCATCACAATAGCAGGAGACCACCAGTAACAGACGGAGCGTCTCCTGCATTGTGTAGAGGACAATGGGATCAACTAACTCAATTAACATCTTGAGTTCATGACACTAGCATCAGAGTGTATGTCCCAACAGCATAAGACCACACACATTATATATATACATATATATACAGCATTGAATGTTCTCCTTCACCCTGTGCCCCTTAAAATCCAGGGCCCATGATCGGTGGGCAGGAGGCTCGTAGTTAGTCCTCTCAAAAAGCCCGTGTCCTGGCTAGGTCTGTCACAACTTACTTGTGGTAATTAACCCCTTGCCACCCAGGCCAATTCTGACATTTCTCTACTACATGTAATAATCATCATTACTCAGAACCCCCAAACATTATATATATTGTTTTAGCAGACAATGTAGGGAATAAAATGGTGGTCGTTGCAACTTTTTATGTCAGCAATTTTTCAATCGCCTTTTTATTGGAAAGAAGCATAAAAAATAAATTAATAATAATAAATAAAATAAATAAATAAAATAAAAATAAAAAAAACGCTAAAGTTAGTCCGATTTTTTTTGTATAATGTTAAAGATGTCGAGTAAATACATACCTTACATGTCACGTTTTAAAATTTCGCACACTTCTGGAATGGCACCAAACTTGAGTACTTAAAAATCCCCATAGGTGGCGCTTACATTTTTTTTTTACAGGTTATATGTTTAGAGTTACAGAGGAGGTCTAGTGCTAGAATTATTGTTCTCGCTCTAACATTCACGGCGTATGTAACCTGTGTGTATCTGGCTCTGATACTTGCCAGTGCCTCACCAGCCACTGACCTCACCGCACATCCCTGCTTCTAGATGATATGCAGCTTTTGTTGGGTGAGTCCAGGAGTATCTCTAGTGGAAAAGGTGAACCTGTCTATTGCAGGTTGAGAAGCTACACTGCTGAAGCTTACAAGGAAGAATACTGGATAAGCAAGTACATCATTTTACCTAAGACTTGTGCATAAAATCAAGTGTGGTATGGCTGATCTTCTTGCTACTTCATCAGAGGAATGAGGATCCTAACTCTGTCATTTCATTATAATGTCAGCCCATGATTTTATTTCTTGTATTTTACTTATATCTGGTTGTAATGTGGGGGTGCCTAAAGTGTCACAAATTCCTTTATGTGGCTAAATTGTGTAATATATAGGAATGATGGTGCTTAAAATAAATACTGTATTTCTCGGCGTATAACACGCATATTCATTTTAAGAGGGAAGTTTCAGGAAAAAAAACATACATTTTAATGAAAGGAACTTTGAAGCAAAAGCAAAAGCAAAAGGGTCAGTGCCCATCTGCAGCCTCACAAGTGCCATTAATGCAGCCTTGTCAGTTCACATCAATACAACAGCCTCACCATTGCCATCAATGCAGCAGCCTCACCATTGTCATCAATGCAGCAGCCTCACCATTGTCATCAATGCAGCAGCCTCACCATTGTCATCAATGCAGCAGCCTCACCATTGTCATCAATGCAGCAGCCTCACCATTGTCATCAATGCAGCAGCCTCACCATTGCCACCAATGCAGCACCCTCACCATTGCCATAAGTGGAGTCTGATCGATGCCCATCTGCAGCCTAGAGGGGACAGGGAGGAGCGTGGGATGAGCACATAGATTACATACAGTGAGAATCTATGATAGACAGAACAGTGGTCCAATGGCGGCTCAGGGGACGGGACTTCCTATTACAGAGGCCGCCAAGTAAACAGTATATAATATATATATATATATATTACCCTCATGTATTAGATTGATTTATCAATCAAAAACTCACCTGACCTAAACCCCATAGAGAATCTGTGGGGTATTGTCAAGAGGAAGATGAGAGACACGAGACCCAACAATGCAGACAAGCTGAAGGCCGCTATCAAAACAACCTGAACTTCCATAACACCTCAGCAGTGCCACAGGCTGATCGCCTCCACGCCACACCGTATTGATGCAGTAATTCATGCAAAAGAAGCCCCGACCAAGTATTGAGTGCATATTATACTATACTGTACATGGACATACTTTTCAGTAAGCCAACATTTCTGTTTTTTTTTGGTCTTATGTAATATTCTTATTTTTTGAGATACTGAATTTTTGTTTTTCACTAGCTGTAAGCCATAATCATCAAAATTAAAAGAAAGAAATGCTTGAAATATATCACTCTGTGTGTAACACATCTATATAAAATATACGAGTTTCACTGGTTGAATTGAATTACATAAATATATTAGCGGTACGTTTTTGATGATATTCAAATTTTATGAGATGCACCTGTATACCCAGCTTAACCAGTAGCTGACCGCCGGCTGTCTATTGATGGCCAGGCGGCGCAGCTCTCAGGGCGGGAGGACGTCATATGACGTCCTCCCCTTCACGGCCCTCCAGGGAGCGCGCGCACCGGCCGTGTCACTGGGCACCCGGTGCGCGTGCCCAGCGGCCGCGATGTCCCCTGGGCCCCCGCGATTTCCCGGTAACACAGCAGGACCGTGGATCTGTGTGTGTAAACACACAGATCCACGGTCCTGTCAGAGGAGAAGAGCCGATGGTGTGTTCTCTGTACAGAGAAACACCGATCCCCTTGTGAGTCCCCTCCCCCACTGTAAGAATCACTCCCAGGGAACATGTTAACCCCTCCCCGCCCCCTAGTGGTTAACCCCATTCACTGCCAGTGTCATTTACACAGGAATCAATGCATTTAAATAGCACTGATTGCTGTATAAATGACAATGGTCCCAAAAATGTTTCAAAAATGTCCGATGTGTCCGCCATAATGTCGCAGTCACAATAAAAATCGCTGATCGCTGCCATTACTAGTAAAAAAAAATATTAATAAAAATGCTATAAAACTATCCCCTATTTTGTAAACGCTATAACTTTTGCGCAAAGCAATCAATAATCGCTAATTGAGTTTTTTTTTACCAAAAATATGTAGAAGAATACGTATCGGCCTAAACTGAGAAAAAAATTTTTTTTTTTATATATATTTTTTGGGGATTTTAGTATAGCAAAAAGTAAAAAAATATTGTTATTTTTTTAAACTTGTCCCTCTTCTTTTGTTTATAGCGCAAAAAATAAAAACCGCAGAGGTGATCAAATACCACCAAAAGAAAGCTCTATTTGTGGGGACAAAATGATAACAATTTCATTTGGGTTCAGCGTTGTATGACCGCGCAATTGTCATTCAAATTGCGACAGTGCTGAAAGCTGAAAAATGGCTTGGTCAGGAAGGGGGTGAAAATGCACTGTACTAAGGTGGTTAAAGTGGTTGTAAAGGCACAAGGTTTTTTACCTTCATGCATTCTATGCATGAAGGTAAAAAACCTTCTGTGTGCAGCAGCCCCCCTAATAGTTATCTGAGCCCCCTATCCAGCAATCTCCACGAGAGCCTTGCCTTTGCCGGGACCTCTCACCCGAGCGCACCAGGAGCGCCAGCATGGGACCACTGAAAGAACCGAGAAGAGGAGGATTCGGGCTGCTCTGTGCAAAATCATTATGACAAGTTTATTATTAAAAAAGAACAAAAAAACAATATATCACTTTAAGTCACAAGTTTCGTTTAGTTCCTGCTTTTGTAGTTGCCTTTGTAGATACAAGAAATTTTAGAACGCTACACTCATTTGTGATGTAGACTTGGCAGGCTGAGCTTCTCTTCATAAAAGTTTAGCACTTTGAAAGAACTGTCACCCATATTTTGGAAGAAAAGTAAAGTTTCTTTCTGCCGATCCCTGTGCCTCCAACAATTAGAGCTTCTAATTTGCAGCCAAGAGATACAGGGCTAAATTGAAATATCAATTTCAAGCAAACGTTCTACTCGGGACACTAATTGATACTGTCTGACTGAGCATGTGCGCTTGTCAGCTGACTTTAGTCCAATTCAGCAGAAAAAAAGTTGGCACCTCAATTGGGATTTCTTGAACAGAATTTTCTGTTTTGATTTATGAATGTTTTCAGGGTTTTTTTTTTACATTGGGAATGTTGTTTCACCTGTGAGTGGAGATACAGCCCGCTTGGCTAACTGCCTTGAAAACACACGTGCCTGCCAGAGTCATGAATAATTCTGTGTTTAACGTGCTAAATTTCTGTTCCAAATTATGAATTTTCTACGAGTTGCATGGAAATATTCAGATAAGTTTCTGCTGTTCCTGTTGTCTTCTTGAAAGTTTAAGCTGACTGAAGTTATCAATTGGTTCTGGAAATGAAAATAGCCATAAAACATTTTTAAGAAAGAACCTGTCAATTTTCTACTAAAATGCTTATTTACATAATTGGCAACTTTCTTTGGCCTAACATGCATGTTATATAGGACAACCAGGCTTAACATAAAGCTTAATGGGAGAGAGATGGTTTTAAAATAGACATACATAGAAGTACTTTTTGATGTGATTTTTTACATTTTTACTTGCTTGTGAGGCTGTTTTTATTAATGCTGTTTCATATACATAGATTCTCCCTCTGCATGTGTCAGAATCTTTGCTGAATGACTGCTGAAATAAAATCAAATACAGAATACGTAAACTAGTTATTGTATTGTATAAAATAAAAGTTTGTAGACATGAGCAATTCGTTTCGTTTTTATTCGTTTTCCGTTAAAATTCGTTATATTCTTTCATTCGTTATCGTACGAATGAACGAATGCTTTGCTAAAAATTTTAACGAATTATCGAATCGAACGAATATGAAAAACAACGAAAATCCGAAATAACCAAATTAGAAACAACGAAACTACGAAAGAAGAAAATCCGAAAAATGAAAACAGGAACAACGAAAATCAAAATGAACGAAAAAATTCGTACATTCGTAACTTTTTTTTTTTTGTTGAATTGGTAATTTTCCGTATCCCTTACAATGGCGCTGTTTAACGTGCTTCGAATGGATTGAACGAAAAATTTCGAACATTCGTAACTTTTTTTTTTTTTCGATTCGTAATTTTCCGTGTCTCTTACAATGGCGCTGCTTAACGTGCTTCACATGGATTGAACGAAAAAATTTGTACATTCGTAACTTTTTTTTTTTTTTCGATTCGTAATTTCCCGTGTCTCTTACAATGGCGCTGCTTAACGTGCTTCGAATGGATTGAACGAAAAAATTTGTACATTTGTAACTTTTTTTTTCAATTCGTAATTTTCTGTGTCTCTTACAATGTAATAATAGCATACACATTACATAAAATTATGAATTATGCTCCGATTACGAATCTATGAAAACAATGTTACGAAAGTACGAATAAATCAATCTAACAAAAGTACGAATGTAACTAAATCTACGAAATACGAATGCGTCCGAATTTTGAATAAACTAAAATTAAACGAACGGAAAAACGAATCAACGAAAAAATAACTCTTACGAAAATACGAATCGTTACGAATACGAACACCGACGACTTACGAATTTACGAATCGTTACGAATCAACGGAAATGAACAGAAACGAAACTAAACTAAACAAATTTTTCTATTGTGCACATGTCTAAAAGTTTGGGACTTTATATGAGGCAATGTCCTAGTCACATGCCTCCTCCATCCCTGTCAGTATGAACAAAAGAGAAAAGGGAGAAAGTGGGACTTTAATATCAAGTACGTGGTTGCAAAACAATGAGTTAGTAAATAAAAATTATATTTATTGATACATATAATATATACAATCCTTACATTGGTCTGTATCAAGGTACAATCATACATAATAGTAATAGTATTAAATACAATTCATACATACATTACAAAATAATACCTAGGTATTATCTCTAATGCCTGTCATTGTTGTTGGATAAAGCTCATAAAAATGGCGCCGTTACGCCGGTGTTTTAACATCCACGAGCAGGTTTTGGCGCCAATTGACGGGCAGCTTTAATTAACTGCTCAGGTGATGACGTCTCCTTCTCCCTTTGCACACTTGCATGACATTGGTGGGTGGTCTTCAGCGGTGCCTATATAGGCACTGTCCCTAGGTGGTTTAGTGAACCACCTAGGTCTTTGCTCACTTTATCTTTTTCTGGGACACCATACATGTCCCTGTATCTCGTTCTTCACATTGTTCTAGTATCAGGTATCACTTCGAATCACTGTTGTTATCTAGATCTGCCTTTCCTTTCGTTTCGTTTAATCTAGGATGGAAAAGGACCTGGGGGTCCTGGTAGATGATAGGCTCAGTATTGACATGCAATGCCAAGCTGCTGCTAACAAAGCAAACAGAATATTGGCATGCATTAAAAAGGGGATCAACTCCAGAGATAAAACGATAATTCTCCCGCTCTACAAGACTCTGGTCTGGCCGCACCTGGATTATGCTGTCCAGTTCTGAGCACCAGTCCTCAGGAAGGATGTACTGGAAATGGAGTGAATACAAAGAAGGGCAAAAAAGCTAATAAAGGGTCTAGAGGATATTAGTTATGAGGAAAGGTTGCGAGCACTGAACTTATTCTCTATATGATTTCAATAAATTATAAATACCATACCAGTGAACCCACAATAGGGATAAAACTTTTTTGTGGGATGGAGTTTAACAAGGCACGTGGCCACTCATTAAAATTAGAAGAAAAGAGAAAAACCTTAAACTACGCAGAGGGTTATTTACTGTAAGAGCGGCACGGATGTGGAATTCCCTTCCACAGGCGGCGGTCTCAGCAGGGAGCATCAATAGTTTAAAAAAACTATTAAATAAGCACCTGACCGACCACAACATACAGGCATATACAATGTAATACTGATATGTAATCAAACACATAGGTTGGACTTGATGAACTTGTGTCTTTTTTCAAATAAATACAGGAACCAACTTTTATGGCCAAAGCTGAAGCTTGTCCACCATTTCCTTTCTCCTTCACACATTCCTATTAGCCAGTGAAGTAGCCCATCACAGTGTGGGCCAATAGCAGTGTGTGGGGGTGGGCGGTAGTAGCAAGCTACCACTTCACAAACAATTACAGGCTTTGCCTGTCAGATTTGGCTATGAAAGTTTGCTCCAAGTATGTGCAGGCAGCCCTAAGGCCTCATGCACACAGACTTTTTGAGGCTTGAAATTTGGTCTTCCATAAAATCCAAGGGTTTTTCCCTGTTAACTGAGCCACAGGTGGTGTATACAGTCCATCATAAAAGTGAATGGCTGTACCCAGCCGTACTAGGGTATACTTCGATGTTTTCGTGCATCACCATAAATGTTCTGTGTATGAGAATTACGTCATACAGAGATATACCCCAATCATCCTGGATTTGGCGGGACCAACCCAAGATTTATTTTAAATCCCATTAGTCTGTGTTTCCTGGAGCTCAGTGCCAGAACAAGTAGCAGCATTTAGCTCCACTAACTCACCTGACAGGGGCACTATAGTGCGAGCACCTGGGACAGCTGCACCACCCTATAGTGGAGGAGATTGTGGTACTGGGCTCTTGGACTTTGGGATGCAGGGGACGGCCACAAGCCTGGAATAGGGACTAGGGAGGTTAAGGAAATGACTGCACTATTGTCTGTATAAGTCATCATGTTAATTTACTAAAATTAAGCGTTTGAAACTCTGACTGGTCTGAAGTCACTCAAGGGGTGTAATGAAAGTAACCGGCACATATAGTTACATCTCTGGTCACTAAATACATAAGGGTATGAAGATAATGGTACAGGAATCCATACAGTGTGAAGATGCAGTGGTTACCAAGGGTAACTGAGGTCTCTATAGGAGCATGTCCGCCACTGATGTAAGCTATTGTACAGCTTCTATGAATGAATGAGGGGCACAGTCAGAACTTTGACAGGTCCACTGCTCGTATTAACCTCTACAGCACCTAAAGATTATGGCTGAGGTAGTATGGGGGCAGAGGACTTCGGACTTCAACTAGTACATCCAGCACCAGCACAAGGGACACTTAAAGTATTGTCCCTTGTGCTGATTTATTTTTTTTTTTTTTATATTTTTACCTAAATCTAGGTTTTAGGGTCAACTTCAGGTTCTAGCATACATACATTTTCCACAGGCATTTTCCACAGGCATCTTCTTTCTTTTTGCCTGAAGAGCAATGATCTTGGCACACATGTAGTGGGTTGAATGATGTGGGTGTCCCTAGGGCAGGGAGCTGGAGTGGAAGTAAGGCAAAAGCTGCTTATATTATAATTGCTAGACTATTTATTTTTTCTTTATATTCATATTTTGTTTTCATTAAAAGAAAAACTGGAGTTAGCCTTTAAAATACAAAATTGTAAATAATGTGATTACAAAAAAAGAAGAGAAAAAGAAAATGGCTGATGAAGACATTAGAAGCATGCTGTGTGTAGATGGACAAATCACATGGCTGTAGGAGCAAATTCACATTATAAAGTTCCGCCGAACCAAATCAGTGTTCTGTTTAATTAATTGAAGAAGAAAAAAAATGCTCCATTCTTTCTTCCTGTTTGTCTTGTAGCTTTAACATATCAAATGTTATAATGCAATCTATGAGATAGAAACAATACCAGGGGACCTAATTAAATTAAAAGTAATTACCAGTTGTGTAGATACTGCATGCAATTGAGCAGTAGGAAGTTGATATTTTGTCATCCAGCGTTAATCTCTGGGCAGAACGCACTATTCATCTGACCTGCTATTAATGAGTTGGCTTTGGTGGCCAGTTTTTTGGAGAAGAAAAATTAAGGGTATGGTATGATAAAACGTGCATTGTGTCATTATTTGCTCATTTTTATTTTAAAAATATATATTATTTAAATGGCAGAAAACAAATATGTTTGAAAAAAAGATGAATGTGCATGGTTATTTAAAGAAAATTATTTTAAATCATTTTTAATTTAGTTGAACAAGAAAATACTGAAATTATTTTTGTTTTAAATATGCTTAACATTTTTATTAGCTTCCCACAATCCCTTGCACATTAGGAGGAGGAGAAGGAGGGTCAGTGTTTTAAAGTGTTTGAGACGCTGGCTATTTAAATCTCATATGAGCTTTCCTATATTAAAATGAATGTAAAGAGTGTATGTATGTGTGTGTGTGTGTATATATATATATATATATATATATATATATATATATATATATATATATATATATATATACACTTTATACTGTATTACTGTATAATACTGTGAAAAAGTTTTAGGCAGGTGCGGTAGCGGCCGGTCCATAAGCATGGCCCGTTCCCTCAAAGTTCCCAAAGTTAGTTTGAAAAAGAAGAAAGTTACTTTAACATGTTAAAAACATGGTAAAATCTGTTAGTCATATTATAATTTATTAAAAAATAATAAAGAAGGAACAAGAGGGAGTTTAGCCAACCTGACGGACTATTACGGTACCTGAACAGACATATGTCTCAATACAAAGAAAGTTTTTGTTAAATTCTTTTTATTCACATATAATATACACATAATATATCTATCATTAAAAAAGTTATCCTATTATAGATATGTATACAGACATAAAGAGTCAAATTGTTGAATCAAACTTGCTGGTTATTGCTGGTTGACGCGTTTCGCTTATTGCTTCTTCAGAACCAAAAAGTGCTGGGGAGCTGAGGATAGCATGTCTTCTACTTAAGAATGCTTGCTTGATGGCTTGTTTGGTGGCACCGATACCACAGATCATTGGCATCTTTTCCCAGGCAGGGGAACCTTTTCAGGCAATTTGCCAGAGAGTCCCAATCTGATGTTCCGCCGTGTTTGGTGGTACTTTTTTTACGGACTAGAGGCTACTCAACCCTGTTTGGGGAAATCTTTATATGCCCGATCAGGCACAAAGCTCCTCCCCCAAACCCGTCTCTCCACATCATCCCCTTAGAGGATAGCTTCGGAGACTCCATCTTTCAGCAGTGTTTATTCTTTTAATTATATGCCTTTTCTGTTGGATCCGGATTCCCAATAGGCGAGTCTTGGTCGATTATCTCTCAAAATTCTATTTTGGTCACCCTATGATGTTGGGTCTACAGACTATTTAACCACCTGTCGGGTGGATTTTTCCAAAGTAATGTAAACTGAAAGATATTACAAATTGCTGTTTTCTGGTTCTGAAGAAGCAATAAGCGAAACGCGTCAACCAGCTATAACCAGCAAGTTTGATTCAACAATTTGACTCTTTATGTCTGTATACATATCTATAATAGGATAACTTTTTTAATGATAGATATATTATGTGTATATTATATGTGAATAAAAAGAATTTAACAAAAACTTTCTTTGTATTGAGACATATGTCTGTTCAGGTACCGTAATAGTCCATCAGGTTGGCTAAACTCCCTCTTGTTCCTTCTTTATACATATTCTTAGGACGAGGTACCCCCCATAGCTTATCCACATATCTTTGTTATTAAAAAATAAATCGTTCATGTGTGTGGGCACTGTGCGGGGCGCCGGACTAATGAGTGTCTATTAGGTCCGTAAATGGTCGAAAAGCATGTGACTTGAGGCTGAGGCTCTAATTGGCTTGTCTTAGGTTGCCCTTGAGGCACAGAGCACTGTGCCCTGAACCCTCCCACTTTTGATTTTAGTGAACCAATATTCGTCATCGCGTCACTTCCGGTTTCCGGCTTCTCATCCCGTGGAACGCAAGGCGTCCTCTGGTGAGTGCGGACCTGGATGGGTTTGTTTGGGCCCCCCAAAAATTTTTTAGCACCAGCCGCCACTGGGCAGGTGGAGGAAGTTGGTGACACAGCATTCAAACTTTCACTATTGTGTCACGTTTGACTCTTGGACTCACTTGTTTATATTATTTATTGACTGTTTATTTAATTTAAGCGCAACATACTTGTTCACCTATAGGTGTGAAAAATGCTGTAAAGAAGAATGCTTTCAGAAATAGAAGTGTTAATAGTTTATTTTTATCAAAATGGAAAGTAAATAAACATAAGAGATATCCAAATCAAACCAATATTTAGTGTTACCACCCTTTGCCTTCAAAACAGCATCAATTCTTCTAGGTACACTTGAACACAGTTTTAGAACGAGCTCGGTAGGTATGTCGTTCCAAACATCTTATGCCGTGTACACACGACCGGACTTTTCGACGGACTGAATTCCGTCTGACTTTTCAACGGACTTTCGACGGACTTCCATCGAATCGGACTTGTCTACACACAATCACACCAAAGTCCGACGGATTCGACCATGATGACCGGACTAGAATAAGGAAGTTCATAGCCAGTAGCCAATAGCTGCCCTAGCGTCGGTTTTCGTCCGTCGGACTAGCATACAAACAGATTTTTCGACCGGACTCGAGTCCGTCGGAAAGATTTGAAACATGTTCTAAATTTAAAGTCCGTCAGATTTTTCGACAGCAAAGGTCCGATGAAGCCCACACACAGTCGAATTGTCCGACGGATTCGTTCTGTCGGACCTTTGCTGTCGAAAAGTCTAAATGCTTCTGTTATTTCATGTAATCCCAGAGAGACTCGATGTGGAGATCAGGGCTCTGCAGGGGCCAAACCATCACTTTCAGGACTCCTTGTTTTTCTTTGCGCTATAGATAGTTCTTAATGACTTTGGCTGCATGTTTGGGGTCCTTGTCCTGTTGTAGAATAAATAAATCTACTAGGCGATTCCACCAGAAATTCTCACCCTACCCACAACTTCTTGGGACACGTCACAGGTCCCAGGAGGCTGCGGGATCATTCACAAGGTGTGGCATGATTCACGCATGCACAGTGGAAAGCCAGCTGTGAAGCCGCAAAGAGTCATAGCCAGCATGCCGGTGCCAGGGACTTGAAGACCTGCGAAGAATCAGTCTGTGTGAGAAGGTCACTCAAGCGCGAGAGTCCCGGACGGCCAAGTGGACATCGCTGGATATAGATGTGGCTCAGGCAAGTATTAGGGGGTCCGATGGGAGCTGCTGCACACAGAAGGCTTTTTATCTTAATGCATAGAATGCATTAAGATGAAAAAACCTTTAGCATTTTAAGACCTACATTTACTAGAGACAAAGAGCACCAGTAGGGGTTTTATTATAAAGGGGTTTTAGTGTAGTATTGGCCAGTAGCAGGAAAGTTTTATTTGTTTTACTCAGGCATAATAGGCCTAAAATGTTAATATTTGAGCTAGTTTAGGTGCATTGTCCTTGCACTACTTTTATTTTTCTTTCAAAGGAGGCAGCGATGTGCTACGACCAAAAAGCAGCTCCAAGAAGAAGGAACAAGGTGAGGATCAAGTGAATGTTGCACTTTGAGAAACCACCCCAAAAAACGGAAAGATTACTATCAACATAAAAATCAAGAAACCCCATAAAGAATAAAAACCACCCCTGAAATAAAATTCCTTGCAAAAAAAAAGCAATTTACTTTAAAAAGGCCACCATACAATAAAAAAGCAATATATGCCCAAAATAAATCGAACCTCCTAAATATTACCCCCCTAAAACAAAAGCCCATACATGCTGCAGAAAAAATATCATATAACCTAAAATAAAGGCCCTATGGACATAGAATAACAAAACATCATTCGCTGGAATAAATGAAAAGCAGAAGCTCTGCTGACTTCCATCATTCAATCATCGTTTTGTATTCTTTGCAAAGTGAAGCTTTACCTCATTTACTAAGCTCTGGAGCAACTGCACTTGCAGAATGCAATTGCACTTTGCAAAGTGCACTGTCTATTTGTCTTTAGTAAATCAACCCCATAGCACATTCGTCAACAAAAATGTATTTTCAATTCACTGCTGCAATCCTCCACCTTGTCAGCGTAACATTCAACTCACCCTTTTAGTTGGACTTCTAAGCTATAGGAGGTCAAATGCAGCCCACATCATGATCCCAGCATTGGAACACAGTTGCTGTTAGGACCCAGCATCCAGCTTTCCTGAGTACAAAACCTCAGACAATATCCTCAACTGAAATATCAAACAGGCATAGTACTCTCTGTATACACTTTTATTTAAAATGAGTCAGGTTAAAAACACTCACACCTGTATAGGTAAAGGCTCATAAAAAACAGGAACACAGTGCCTCCAGGGGTTAAATACTGTTTCTTCACACTATCACTGATCTCCCTTCTACTCAAACACCCAGAATACTGGTCTGGCGTGATGACGTCACAACTATAGAAAATGCCAACTTTTACATTGCGTCCTGGGACAGATGGAGCAATCTCTGAAAAAGTCAGTTCCAAGACAAGTAAAATCAGTCATAATTCTTGTTCCATTACTGTTGTAACTGCCTTGACTAAATGACTTATCACCAATAATTATATCTCACTGAAAATTTTATGCACCAAAAAGATGAATGCCAGGATGAAAACCGATGTCAGGTATGTTGCAGATCCAAAACCATCAGTCATATCAGGTAATAAGTCCATTCATTTGTGATATTTAGCCCCACAACACAGCACACACAAAAAATGTTTTTCTGTTACAGTTTTAGAAGAATACAATTGTGTCCTCCCTCCATTTCCAGCCTGCTGACTGGAAATTGAAAGAGCAGCAGCAGACTAATTAGGCCATCCCTCTTCTCATTCTGCTGCCTCCTCCTTTCATCATATTACTTGTTAGTAATGTGTGTAGCATCCTGATGTTTAGGCAGGGTTTCTATTCAATTAATTTGCCAGGCAATAGTTGCCTTGGCCAATTGTTAGGAGGTCAATCGATTTTTTCCCTAATATTGGAATTGCTGCACTTCTCTCTTTTGTCGCCAGGTGGCCTGTAGGGGTGCAACGGATCAAAAAACTAACGGATCAGATCGTTTCTCGGATCGGATCATTTTTCGGATCAGCAAATAATAATTGAATTAGCAAAAACCTGTGAAAATTCCACCACCGTATAGTCCCCACTGTAATATCCACAATCTTCCCACTGTAATATCCACGTCATCTCCCCCACTGTAATATCCACATCATCTCCCCCACTGTAATGGACATCTCCCCCACTGTAATATTGGCTGAGTATGGCTGGGTGCGGCTGGGTACGGCTGAGCATGGCTGGGTACGGCTGGGTATCGCCAAGGATGGCTGGGTATTATCGAGTATTTCAGAGTATTGCAGAGTATGGCTGGGTATTGCAAAGTATGGCTGGGTATTGCAGAGTATTGGCTGGGTATTGCAGAGTATTGGCAGAATATGGCAGAGTATGGCAGGGTATTGGCAGGGTATGGCAGAGTATGGAGGGATGGATGGATCCATGGATGTGACTGCAATTGTCACAGAGCAGTGCTGTGGGCACTACAGATCCAGCCCACAGCGCTGCTGCCATCCGATCTATCTCCTCCACTTTACAGATCAGTACACAGAGGGGAGAGAGGAACCGGCGTCATGACATGACGCCAGTTTGTTTACAAGTGATCACGTGGTAAACGACCGCCGGATGTACTAAGATGGCCGTCGCTCCGGAGCTAGGCCGAAGCCACGGCCTTTCCTGGGGACGATCCGTTGCACCCCTAGTGGCTTGGTGTCTGGTGATATTAGATAAGACAAGGGCATAGCAAGGACAGATTAGGAATGAATGGGGTGTCTCAGTCAATGGACAGGGATTTTCTTGGGTCCCTTGGCCTGCTGGGAGACCCTATTTATTTGGTTGGAATCAGGTGATCGGTTTTCTGTGCCACCTGGGCGGCTGTCTGGGTGGACGGGTGTTGTATTGCCCCGGGCTGCTAGGCCAGAAACCTAAGGCCTATCCCCGGACATCTGGCTGCTAGGCTATCTAAGGGCCTATCCAGAATCAGGAAAAGCAGAGTAGGGTTAGGGCTGCGGGCTTGTAGTCCAACCAGAAGTAACGGTTCCCCCGGCTGGGGAACCAGTCATGGTTGGAGGTAGAAGGAAAGCTGTCGCCACTAAGGCCCCTTTCACACTGGGGCGGTGCGGGGCGGCGACGGTAAAGCAGCGCTAAATTTAGCGCTGCTTTACCATCGTTTTACCCGCGGTATGCGGCCGCTAGCGGGGTGGTTTTAACCCCCGCTAGCGGCCGCAAAAGGGTTAAAAACCTCCGCAAAGCGCCGCTGCAGCTGCGGTTTGCGGGCGGTATCCCCGCGGTTTCCCATTGATTTCAATGGGAAGGAGCGGTATAGGAGCGGTAAATACACCGCTCCTTCACCGCTCCAAAGATGCTGCTAGCAGGACTTTTGTTGCGGTCCTGCTAGCGCACCGCTCCAGTGTGAAAGCCCGCCGGGACAGCAGAGGTGATGCTTGTGGAGCGCCAGTGAGTTCCTAATGTGTCAGAGGGGGTGAAGCTTGAAGAGTATCTGTATTGATAAACTGAAAGAGCTTAGGGGATCCAGTGGCTAGTGGATCTGAAGTCTAGTGAGAGAGACTGGGAGCTCGTTGAGTGAAGACCCACAGTGAGTGAGTGTAGGGTAAACTGAGGACTGTTCGTGTTACAAATAGTTGAATACAATTACCGTTAGTAACAGCTACAAGATTGTTGCCATAGAAGACAGCGGTCCTACCAATACAGAAGGGGTGTTAAGGCCTTCACCTGTATAGCTGTCTACCTATAGAAGTCTCGGAGTCTGCTAATTATCTTTGCATCTACCTAAGGGTGTCCTGGCCCTAACCCTCTCTCCCACAGTTCTGTTTAAGAGACAATAAATCTCTTTGAATTCAAAAAGTATCTGGTGCCCACCTGTGCCCACCTGTTCATCTTCCATTACACCCACCATGCCTCGTAACCCACTCTACACTGAAGGATGTCAGTTCTCCCTAACTCTGGAGGTAACTATTAGACCTAAAGAGGCCCGGGACTTTGCTACATATATTTGCAGGCAGTACACCTGATTGGCTCCCTGCCCCTCCCTCTACCATTGTGAGTGTTGTTGTAAAAGAGGTAGAAAGTGGTTGATATCAGGTCAAATTCAGGTGAATACATTGCATGAATGAACTTTTATAGCCCTCCCTCTTTCAACCTTTGGTGCACTTCCTACCTTTTTTTTTTAATCAATATTTATACCTCTTAATCTTGGTGTCTTTGGTCCACTGACATTGCATCACATCTCATCCCCCTCCTATTTTTCCTAGTGTTGCCAAATTCTCAGGTTATGATGAAGGTCATTAACAGCCTAGGCTCATAGGAAGTGAGATGGATGAGTCTGGTTGTGTCCTTCAATCAGAGAAGAAGTACTGCAGGGGAAACCTCCAAACTGAAGGGCTCCTTAGTGTTTTTTAAAGTGTTACTAAACCCAGGAGCCTGCATTCACTCTATCTGGTCTCCCACAGTACACAAAACATGGAAATGCAATTATTTTAGTAAATATAAACTGCTAAATACCTTTTCTCATCAGCAGTATATAATGGTCTTGTGACTTCTATCAGTGTCGGGTTAAAGCTTGTAAAGCTTGGGGCGTTTTCATTCTACTCAGGGCAGCCTTCAGCCTTCTTTGGGGCCCCTTACACAGCTTTAGACCTGGGCCCCCCGGGGCCTGACACCCAACATCCTCCAGGGCCCATCCACTGTTCGTCCCACTGAATCGGCCCACTGACCATCCCACCGAGTTCTTCGGTGCACCCACTTTTATTTTAACACTCTTACACCTAGTCAGCCTAAGACTCCTTTCACACTGCGGGCATTTTTCAGGCGCTACAGCACTAAAAATAGCGCCTGCATAGCGCCTGAAAAAAGAGGCTTCATTCACTCCAGTATGAAAGCCCAAGGGCTTTCACACTGGAGCGGTGCACTGGCAGGGCATCAGAAAATGTCCTGCCAACAGCTTCTTTGGAGTGGTGAAGGAGCGGTGAACTCACCGCTCCTCCAACGCTCATCCCCATTGAAATCAATGGGGCAGCGCTGCGATACCGCTAGCAAAACGCCGATCCGGCCGAATAGCGCTGCTATAACGATGGTAAAGTGGCGCTAAAAATAGCGCTGCCTTATCGCTGATGACGGTGGCGGCACAGTGTGAAAGGGGTCTTAGGGTGTCCCATCCAAGAAGAAGGAGATAAACAGCACATGGGGGCACAGTCAGCAGGACACATTAAATTGCGACTTACCCTCCATGCTGCACTCTCCGATGTATTTTTGGTGTCTGTGTCCATGTGCACTGTCAACGAGCTTGCCACTGTCCCTGGCTCTGTCTTGCCCAATCACAGTCCAGCAAATCTTTAGGGATGGATAAGCAGAGAACATTAGCCGAGGTGAGTCTAATCTCTGCAAGCTTTGTTTCCTCCCCCTCGTCTCTCCAATAGCAAACCGATAACTGGCGGGGGGGGGATGTTCGATGCTGGCAAACACTACATTACTGATCTCTTCATGTTTCCTCTCTCCTCCTCCCCGGCTGATAAGCGGGGGTGCTGGCAAACATTACATTACTGATCTCTTCATGTTTCCTCTCTCCTCCTTCCCGGCTGATAAGTGGGGGTGCTGGCAAACATTACATTACTGATCTCTTCATGTTTCCTCTCTCCTCCTCCCCGGCTGATAAACGAGGCGGGGGGTGCCAGCGCTGGCGGTAGCGAAACTGTTCTCTTCATGTTTCCTCTCCTCCACCTCAGCTGATAAGCGGGGGGGTGCTAGAAAAGTTTTTTAAGGCGGGCCCCTTACAGGTGTTACATGCCGGTACCCCCTGATGGCGGCCCTAAATCTACTCTGACTGTCCTATGAGGCTGCATGACCCCTAACCCTCTGTCTGGACAGTGCTGATACAAATTCTGCAGCTGCTGACTTTTAATAATCAGTTACTTACCTGTCCCAGGGTCAAGCGATGTGGGGGATCGAAGCCCCGCTCATCTCCCCCTCCGCTGGGTGGCGCTGGCATTGTAACTGTGGGTGCCTGGCTGTGGCTGGCCGCACAGTCATCTGGGACCTGTGACGTGTCCCAGGTGATTACCTAGAGGGAGGGGGCAGAGCTGATCTCCCTTCCCACGCCGAGGGAAGTGACGTAAGGAGCCGAGGTGAGTAAGGAGGCAGATTACAAGGGACCCCCTAGCAACAGGCATTAAGAGGTCAGTAAAAAAATTAATTTCTCCAAATGTTTTTTTTTTATTTATTTCATGCACATTAATGACATTTTTTTTGGGGTGAAACTCCACTTTAAAGCGGTTCTGCACACATTTCATTTAGTAAATCTCTTTGCCTTCCAAATCAGGCAAAAAGGACTAAATGAAGTGTGTTTTTTTTTTTTCCACTTACCTTGTAATCGCTGTCTTCCTTTCCTCTGTCTCTGCGGCGGTGGGCGGGGTCTCTGCGTCGATCGTCGTCACGCCGCACTGTCTCCTGGGATCTGGTGTCATTGATCCCAAGAGTCAGTGCGAACATCTTCCGAAATCTCGCGAGATTTCGGTCACATCTTCCGAAATCTCGCGAGATTTCGTTCACATCTTCCAAGATTTCGGAAGATGTCCGGGAACGTGAGCTACTCTTTGCCGTTACTGCGCACGCGCGAGATCGGCGCAGTAACGGCGGTGCATGCTGGGCCATCTGAAGTGCCTGTGTGGGTTCACATGCCCACAGGCAAGATGGCCCCCAGCAGGACAGATTTTTCAAAATTATTTTAAACGAAAAAAAACGGCAGCAGAGAGTCAAAGAAATGGGACACGTGAGTACCTTATTTACATGTCATAATTAAGGATGGGCCCGGTGCTCGATGCAAACCCATGTTCGCATCGAGCACCGGGTGTTCGCTCGCTCGGCGAGCCCAGAACTATTTTGGCCGCTCGCATCACGTTCGTGTGATGCGAGCGGCCCCGCAATGCATTGCGGCCGGCGCGGCCGGCGCAGTGCATTGCTGGCTGATGATTGGCCAAGCATGCACTGTGACCCCGCATGCTTGGCCAATCACAGCCCCGGAAACTCGAAGAGCCATAATTGGCTACAGGCAGGACGCCTGTAGCCAATTACAGCTCAGGGGCTTTAGTACACGCCCCCCCCCTATAAAAGGCCGCCACGCCGTCTGCGCCGGTCACATGCTGTTCCAGCGTAGATAGAGCAGGATAGATCTGTGACACTCTGCTGGATTTAGTTAGTTAGAGAGATTTACTTAGAGAGATTGAGTTAGATAGATTCATTTACAAAAATTGATTTAGAAAGAGGGGCTTGTAGTGTGTTCGTGGCAGGCAGGCAGAGCTCCTATATTTTGTTCCCAGAAGCACCTATAGGACTTGTAGTGTGTTCGTGGCAGGCAGGCAGAGCTCCTATATTTTGTTCCCAGAAGCACCTATAGGACTTGTAGTGTGTTCGTGGCAGGCAGGCAGAGCTCCTATATTTTGTTCCCAGAAGCACCTATAGGACTTGTAGTGTGTTCGTGGCAGGCAGGCAGAGCTCCTATATTTTCTTCCCAGAAGCACCTATAGGACTTGAAGTGTGTTAGTCCCATCACACAGAGATCATATATTTTGTTCCCAGAAGCACCTATAGGACTTGAAGTGTGTTAGTCCCATCACACAGAGATCATATATTTTGTTCCCAGACGCACCTATAGGACTTGAAGTGTGTTAGTCCCATCACACAGAGATCATATATTTTGTTCCCAGAAGCACCTATAGGACTTGAAGTGTGTTAGTCCCATCACACAGAGATCATATATTTTGTTCCCAGAAGCACCTATAGGACTTGAAGTGTGTTAGTCCCATCACACAGAGATCATATATTTTGTTCCCAGAAGCACCTATAGGACTTGAAGTGTGTTAGTCCCATCACACAGACCTATATTTTCTTCCCAGAAGCACCTATAGGACTTGAAGTGTGTTAGTCCCATCACACAGAGATCATATATTTTGTTCCCAGAAGCACCTATAGGACTTGAAGTGTGTTAGTCCCATCACACAGAGATCATATATTTTGTTCCCAGAAGCACCTATAGGACTTGAAGTGTGTTAGTCCCATCACACAGAGATCATATATTTTGTTCCCAGAAGCACCTATAGGACTTGAAGTGTGTTAGTCCCATCACACAGAGATCATATATTTTGTTCCCAGAAGCACCTATAGGACTTGAAGTGTGTTAGTCCCATCACACAGACCTATATTTTCTTCCCAGAAGCACCTATAGGACTTGAAGTGTGTTAGTCCCATCACACAGAGATCATATATTTTGTTCCCAGAAGCACCTATAGGACTTGAAGTGTGTTAGTCCCATCACACAGAGATCATATATTTTGTTCCCAGAAGCACCTATAGGACTTGAAGTGTGTTAGTCCCATCACACAGAGATCATATATTTTGTTCCCAGAAGCACCTATAGGACTTGAAGTGTGTTAGTCCCATCACACAGACCTATATTTTCTTCCCAGAAGCACCTATAGGACTTGAAGTGTGTTAGTCCCATCACACAGAGATCATATATTTTGTTCCCAGAAGCACCTATAGGACTTGAAGTGTGTTAGTCCCATCACACAGAGATCATATATTTTGTTCCCAGACGCACCTATAGGACTTGAAGTGTGTTAGTCCCATCACACAGAGATCATATATTTTTTTCCCAGAAGCACCTATAGGACTTGAAGTGTGTTAGTCCCATCACACAGAGATCTATATTTTGTTCCCAGACGCACCTATAGGACTTGAAGTGTGTTAGTCCCATCACACAGAGATCATATACTTTGTTCCCAGAAGCACCTATAGGACTTGAAGTGTGTTAGTCCCATCACACAGAGATCATATATTTTGTTCCCAGAAGCACCTATAGGACTTGAAGTGTGTTAGTCCCATCACACAGAGATCATATATTTTGTTCCCAGAAGCACCTATAGGACTTGAAGTGTGTTAGTCCCATCACACAGACCTATATTTTCTTCCCAGAAGCACCTATAGGACTTGAAGTGTGTTAGTCCCATCACACAGAGATCATATATTTTGTTCCCAGAAGCACCTATAGGACTTGAAGTGTGTTAGTCCCATCACACAGAGATCATATATTTTGTTCCCAGAAGCACCTATAGGACTTGAAGTGTGTTAGTCCCATCACACAGAGATCCTATATTTTGTTCCCAGAAGCACCTATAGGACTTGAAGTGTGTTAGTCCCATCACACAGACCTATATTTTCTTCCCAGAAGCACCCATAGGACTTGAAGTGTGTTAGTCCCATCACACAGAGATCCTATATTTTGTTCCAGAAGCACCTATAGGACTTGAAGTGTGTTAGTCCCATCACACAGACCTATATTTTCTTCCCAGAAGCACCTATAGGACTTCTAGTGTGTTAGTGGCATCACACACAGAGCTCCTCTATTTTCTTCTCAGCAGCACCCACAGGACTTCTAGTGTGTTAGTGGCATCACACAGAGCTCCTCTATTTTCTTTGCAGAAGCACCCACAGGACTTCTAGTGTGTTAGTGGCATCACACAGAGCTCCTATATTTTCTTCTCAGCAGCACCCACAGGACTTCTAGTGTGTTAGTGGCATCACACAGAGCTCCTCCATTTTCTTTGCAGAAGCACCCATAGGACTTCTAGTGTGTTAGTGGCATCACACAGAGCTCCTCTATTTTCTTTGCAGAAGCACCCATAGGACTTCTAGTGTGTTAGTGGCATCACACAGAGCTCCTATATTTTCTTCTCAGCAGCACCCACAGGACTTCTAGTGTGTTAGTGGCATCACACAGAGCTCCTCTATTTTCTTTGCAGAAGCACCCACAGGACTTCTAGTGTGTTAGTGGCATCACACAGAGCTCCTCTATTTTCTTTGCAGAAGCACCCATAGGACTTCTAGTGTGTTAGTGGCATCACACAGAGCTCCTATATTTTCTTCTCAGCAGCACCCACAGGACTTCTAGTGTGTTAGTGGCATCACACAGAGCTCCTCTATTTTCTTTGCAGAAGCACCCATAGGACTTCTAGTGTGTTAGTGGCATCACACAGAGCTCCTATATTTTCTTCTCAGCAGCACCCACAGGACTACCGACTACAATGGCTGGAAGACCGCCAAGGGGAGGCAGAGCGTGCAGAGCCAAGAACACAGGGCAGGCAGGCTCTGTTTCTAGTGGACGTGGCCGTGGCGTGGACGTGGTCGTGCATCGTCATCAGCACGTGGCCATGGGACACGCGCGTCTTTGTTTTCGGCAGCTGGACATGTGGAGCCGCATCATGCTGAAGGCTTGGTAGAATGGATGACCAAGCCCTCCTCATCCTCCTCATCCTCTCTCACCCAGGCTCAGGGTACTGGCAGAGCATCATCAGCCACCCCTTCCCTAGACCCACCATGTCCTCCTGAGGAGTCCCCCGAACTCTTTGAGCACAGTGTTGGGTACATGCTCCAGGAGGATGCCCAACGATTCGAAGGCTCGAATGATGATACCCAGCTTGAGGAATCTGGCAGTACTGTTCCACCAGCTGCAGCTTACTGCCAGGTTTGCTCTAGTGGTGAAGAGGGAGGGGATGATGAGGTCACTGACTCCACGTGGGTGCCTGAAGGGAGAGAGGATGAGGAGGAGGACGAGGAGGAGGAGGATGCGGCGTCACATGTCCAACGAGGCAGGATGCCCCCTGGAGGCCAGGTAGAGGCCAGCACAGCAACTGTACAACACCGCAGAGCTCCGCCTGTGCAGGGCGCTGCCTCTGCACGTTATCAGAAAAGTTCTTTGGTGTGGGCCTTTTTTGAGACGAGTGCATCAGATCGCACCACTGCTATTTGCAATATTTGTCTCAAGCGTATCTCGCGTGGCCAAAACATCAGCCGCTTGGGCACCACAAGCATGACCAGACATATGGCGACCTGCCATGCAGCTCGTTGGCAGGCACACATAAAAGACCCACACCAAAGAACTAAGCGGACCTCTCCTTGCTCCTCCTCAGCTGGGATCTCCATCCCCACTACACCTTCAGTCCTCTCTGAAAGCTGCTCTGAGAGGACTGAAGGTGTAGAATTAGGTGTGTCACAACCAAGTACTTGCAGTACACCGACGTCCGATTGCAGCAGGCAAATTTCCCTGCCCCAGCTGCTGGACCGTAGAAAGAAGTACACTCCCAGCCATCCACATGCCCAGCGGTTGAATGCTAGCCTGGCTAAATTGCTAGCACTTCAACTGCTGCCTTTTCAGTTGGTAGACTCGGCCCCCTTCCGTGAGTTTGTTCAATGTGCGGTTCCTCAGTGGCAGGTTCCCAAACGCCACTTTTTCTCACGGAAGGCGATTCCGTCTCTCTACCGGCATGTGGAGGGCAATGTCCATGCCTCGCTGGACAGGGCGGTCAGCGGTAAGGTGCATATTACCGCTGACTCATGGTCCAGCAGGCATGGACAGGGACGGTACCTTTCTTTCACGGCCCATTGGGTCACTCTATTGGCAGCTGGGAGGGATGCAGGACAAGGTGCAGTAGTGTTGGAGGTTGTTCCGCCACCACGCCTCCAAAACGCTACTACTGCTACTGGTTGTGACACACCTCTCTCCTCCACCCCCTCCTCTTCTTCTTCCTCCAGTGCTCTGTCCTTGGAACCAGCGGTGCTCCGTAGGCGTACAAGGGGCTACGCAAGTACGCAGGCAAAAAGATGCCATGCCGTGCTTGCGCTGGTGTGTTTGGGGGACAGGAGTCACACTGGGCCAGAGGTTCTGGCAGCTCTGCAGGGGCAGGCCGAGAGGTGGTTGACGCCACGTCAGCTTAAGCCAGGAATGGTCGTTTCTGACAATGGCACCAACCTCCTCTCCGCCCTGCGACAGGGGCAGCTCACCCATGTGCCCTGCATGGCTCACGTCCTCAACCTGGTGGTGCAGCGGTTCTTGGGCAGGTTCCCAGGCTTACAGGATGTCCTGAGGCAGGCCAGGAAAGTCTGTGTGCATTTCCGCCGATCTTATAATGCCAGTGCTCGGCTGACTGAGCTGCAAAAGGAGCTGAACCTGCCCAAGAACCGCCTAATATGTGACATGCCCACCAGGTGGAACTCAACGTTGGCCATGCTGCAGCGACTGCACACGCAGCAGAGGGCCATCAATGAGTACCTTTGCGACTATGGCACCAGGACAGGGTCAGGGGAGCTTGGTTTTTTTTCCCCACGTCAGTGGAGCATGATCAGGGATGCATGCACTGTCCTCTCACCATTTGAGGAGGCCACGAGGATGGTGAGCAGTGACAGTGCATGCATCAGTGACACTGTCCCTCTTGTCCACCTGTTGGAGCATACGATGCGTGGGATAATGGACAGGGCACTTGAGGCAGAACAGAGGCAGGAAGAGGAGGACTTCCTTCCCTCTCAAGGCCCCCTTTATCCGGACAGTGTTCCTTCTGTCCCACCCATCACACAGGAAGAGGATGAGGAGGAGGAGGAGGAGGAGGAGGAGGAGATTGTGTGAGCATGGAGGTGGAGCCTGGCACTCAGCATCAGCAGCAGCAGTCTTTTAGGGATGATGTACAGTCCCAACAAACCAGTGGACTTGTACGTGGCTGGGAGGAGGTGGCTGGCGATCATGTCATCCTCAGTGACCCAGAAGACTCCGGACCGAATGCCTCAGCTAACCTACGCTGCATGGCCTCCCTGATCCTGCAAAGCCTGCGGAAGGATCCTCGTGTTCTTCGGATCAAGGAGAGGGACCATTACTGGCTGGCCACTCTCCTTGATCCGCGGTACAAGGGTAAGGTTGCGGACCTTATCTTGCCGTCGCAGAGGGAGCAGAGGATGAGACATCTCAGGGAGGCCTTGCAGAAAGGTCTGTGCAACGCGTTCCCAGAAACTGGGAGGCTACAAACTCCTGGTCCTGGGCGACGAGTTGCTGAGGCTTCGGTCAGTAGCAGAAGGAGCGGTGGGGAAGGTGGACGTCTGACCGATGCGTTCAGACAATTTTTTAGTCCGCAGCCCCAAGGTATGATCGGTTCCAGCAACCATCGCCAGCGTCTGATATACATGGTGCAGGAATACCTTGGGGCAAGGTCAGACTTGGACACCTTTCCCACCGAAAATCCTCTGGCTTACTGGGTCCTGAGGATGGATCACTGGCCAGAGCTTGCACAGTATGCAATTGAGCTACTGGCCTGTCCTGCCTCCAGCGTTCTTTCCGAACGCACATTCAGTGCTGCTGGAGGATTTGTCACCGATCATAGGGTGCGCCTGTCCACCGCCTCGGTTGATCGACTGACCTTCATCAAAATGAATCAGTCTTGGATCACCACCAGCTACCAGGCACCTGAGGCGGATATAACCGAATAATTTTTAATATCACATCCCTTCAAGACTGCCTATGCTGATGCTGAGTGACTGTCCTCTTATGTTCACTGACTATCCTCTTCCTCCTCCTCAATGATCCATGCCACCACACCAGTGCCTAAAGCACAATTTTTCAGCCCCTGTTTAACAGGGGCGTGTACATACAATTTTTATAAAAAAAAAAATGCTTCGCAACACGTGTGACTGCTGTGCTCCAAGTACAGTATCTGTGAGGGGTTGCAGTGTTGTGGCACCAGCACCAGTGCCTAAGGCACAATTTTTCAGCCCCTGTTTAACAGGGGCGTGTACTTACAATTTTTAAAAAAAAATGCTTTGCAACACGTGTGACTGCTGTGCTACAAGTACAGTATCTGTGAGGGGTTGCAGTGTTGTGGCACCAGCACCAGTGCCTAAGGCACAATTTTTCAGTCCCTGTTTAACAGGGGCGGGTAATTACAATTTTTTTAAAAAATGCTTCGCAACACGTGTGACTGCTGTGCTCCAAGTACAGTATCTGTGAGGGGTTGCAGTGTTGTGGCACCAGCACCAGTGCCTAAGGCACAATTTTTCAGCCCCTGTTTAACAGGGGCGGGTAATTACAATTTTTTAAAAAAATGCTTTGCAACACGTGTGACTGCTGTGCTCCAAGTACAGTATCTGTGAGGGGTTGCAGTGTTGTGGCACCAGCACCAGTGCCTAAGGCACAATTTTTCAGCCCCTGTTTAACAGGGGCGTGTACTTACAATTTTTAAAAAAAATGCTTTGCAACACGTGTGACTGCTGTGCTCCAAGTACAGTATCTGTGAGGGGTTGCAGTGTTGTGGCACCAGCACCAGTGCCTAAGGCACAATTTTTCAGCCCCTGTTTAACAGGGGCGGGTAATTACAATTTTTTTAAAAAATGCTTCGCAACACGTGTGACTGCTGTGCTCCAAGTACAGTATCTGTGAGGGGTTGCAGTGTTGTGGCACCAGCACCAGTGCCTAAGGCACAATTTTTCAGCCCCTGTTTAACAGGGGCGGGTAATTACAATTTTTTAAAAAAATGCTTTGCAACACGTGTGACTGCTGTGCTCCAAGTACAGTATCTGTGAGGGGTTGCAGTGTTGTGGCACCAGCACCACCGCCTAAGGCACAATTTTTCAGCCCCTGTTTAACAGGGGCGGGCAATTACAAATCTTGATCTAATAGTTCACAGCAGGGCCCATTCCTGCGCCCACCAAGAGTAACTATGAGGGCCTACAGTCTTGTGGCAACACCGTCCACCACCACCGCCAAAGGCACAATTTTTCTGCCCTGTTCATCAGGTGCTTGCAATTACAAATCTTGATCTAATAACTCACAGCAGGGCCCATTCCTGCGCCCACCAAGAGTAACTGTGAGAGCTTACAGTCTTGTGGCAACACCGTCCACCACCACCACCACCACCCCCAATTTTTCTGCCCTGTTCAACAGGTGCATGCAATTACAAATCTTGATCTATTAACTCACAGCAGGGCCCATTCCTGTGCCCACCAGTCTTGTGGCTACACCAACATCTAATAGGGCAAATTTCTGCAGAGTATATACGCCAGGCCCCTACTTTCAAACATCCAACTTACAAACGACTCCTACTTGCAAATGGAAAGAGAAAACAGGAAGTGAGAGGAAATCTACCCCTAGGAAGGGAAATTCTATCCTGTTAGATTTAATTTGGGAAAAAGGTATCTCCTCTCTACTGATACTTTATCACCAATCCTTGTTTCAATTAAAACCCCACTTTTTCCAAAAACATTTGTCATTGGGACGGAAAGTGAGGTGACATGTTCTGAACAGATGTGCAAAGACAGCAAATGTTACAGGGGTGATAACCCCTCCCTATGTTCTCCAAAAAGCTTAAAAATAGATTTTTTTGGGATGGAGCTACACTTCATAATGTACCTGTTCAGATTCTACTTAAAGCGGTTCTGCACTATGAAAAAAAAATTTTTTTTTTAGGATGTAATATAAAGTGTGCTTACCTTTATTAGGGGACTCACCTGTTCCATCTCGATCGCCGCCGGTTTTCGTCCGATGAAGTTCCTCGTCTTCTTCTTTAGTGCTGGGGGCCATCTTGCCTGTGGGCATGTGAAACACCCACAGGGACTTTAGATGGCCCAGCATGCACTGCCGTTACTCGCGCTTGCGCAGTAACGGCTCATCTGCCGAGATCTCACGAGATTTCGGCAGATGCGGCCGAAATCTCGGGAGATTTCGGAAGATGTGGCCGAAATCTCGCGAGATTTCGGAAGATGCCCGCACTGGCTCCTGGGATCAATGACACCAGATCCCAGGAGACAGTGCGGCGTGACGACGATCGACGCAAGACCCCGCCCGCCGCCGCAGAGGGAGAAGACCGGAAGTCTTCAATTACAAGGTAAGTAAAAAAAAAAAAAAAAAAAAAAACATTTCATTTAGTACTCTTTGCCTGATTTGGAAGGCAAAGAGATTTACTAAATGAAATGAGTGCAGAACCGCTTTAAGAACAAACCTAAAGCCGCAAGTGGTTTTAAATGGCTTCTTTTTTTTCCTTTAAAAATGTCATTTTGTGCAAGGACAGTTCTAAACACGGGAAACACATGCCACTTAACAGGCATACTTTAGACACCCCCCAGGTACCATATTTAAAGGAAAATTTCACTTTTTTTTTTTCACTTTATGCATCATTAAAATGACTGCTCCCGAAAAAACGTTAGTTTTTAAAAGTTCTTTTTGCATTGATATATGTCCCCTGGGGCAGGACCCGGATCCCCAAACCTGTTTTATGACATTAACATGCATATTGGCCGTTGTAATTAGCACTTTTGATTTCGAACGTTCGCGTCCATTATAACGTATAGGGTTCGAAAATTTGCGCGAACTTTCGGACGGTTCGAAGGTTCTGGTGCGAACCGAACCCGGGGGTGTTCGGCTCATCCCTAGTCATAATCTACTGCACTGCACTAAAGATAGGAAAACACTACAGACAGTGCAGAACCGCTTTAAATGTTACCCGCATACCCTTATACGCAAAACTACTGTTTTACCTTGCAAAGCCAGTGCCTCTGAGCATGCCTCTCCCTAACATACATTTAATGCTCAGCTCAGCCAATCGGTTTTATGTACAGGAGCCCACCAGCAGACTCTGAGGCCTGAAGCAGGTCCTATTGTAACCGTATGCCTGACTGCGCTTTTAACGTCTATGATCCATTTTGGCTGCGTAGCCCAAGCGAGCAATCTTCTTATGTTTCACTGTATGCAAAAAGCTATCATAGATCTCATTGTGTTACTTGATCAGAAAAATGAGCAGTTATTTCTTTACTGAAATCAAGCAGCATTAAAAAAACATATATCCATTCCTTCTTGGTTAATCAATTTGTCCAGCGAATAACCCAACACTTTCAAAATTATCTTTGCTCTTTTTTAATTGGACATGTCCTAGCCAAACTAACCAATGTTTAGCAATTAGCCGTCCCCTTATATCTGTGAAATATTTTCTGATTACAAGCCATGGCATTGAATTATTGAACACAAATGAATCTTGAATGAATTGATGGCGCCTTGGGGGATAAGTGTCGGAATCCTCAGATATCAGATTCTTTTAATGGAAATAGGAAATAAGAATTTTAATAGAATTTTTAACTAAAGATCTTGAAACAAAACTACACCTACATTTTAATTGAATTTCTGACCTAAATTAAAGGAACATGTTATAAATCACTGGGAATCGGTTTAAAAAGGGGAAAAGAAAAAAAAGCCCTTTTTTTTTTTTTTTTACTTCTACCCGTATGCAGCTCAGATGTAGCTTTAACAGACCCAGATAAATGTTAATAAAATACCCGAATTTGGAAATTAATGGCTACGGGCTGCTTAAGAGAGATATCATTGTATTTCATGAATATTTAGATTTTGCGATTAGATCAAACCGCATTGAATTCCTAAACAGTTATAGCAGAGGTCTGGTGATCATAAAATGCTCTCATTTTAAATAAATTATTTTCCTTGCACATCTACTGATATGGTATAATTAGAAATAGGTGGCTTGCATTTACTGTACTATTTGCATGACTTTACATCTACACCTACTGATCTAGAGTCTGCCAGGAAATGTAGTGTTCCCTACGTCTCCAAATATACCTTGCCTGCCGAGATAGCAGGTTATATTGTGATGTTAAGAAGGTTTTTTATTTACAGGAAAAACAAAAGAGTGTCACTTGCCAGTTCTGGAAAACATTGATTAGGCCGGTTATGTTATTTCTATTCAGAAAATCGTATTTACATCTCTCCTGTTTCCTTTTCTTTTGTGGCAGATAAAATCTGTATCTTGTAAACTGCGAAACGCGTGCCTATTTTCTCTCTTGCACTGTCTGTCTGTATAGAGATTTGGCGCTTAGTGAAAAGAGGCGGCTTTTGGAAGCAAGTAATTACTCTGCTCATATAAATAAATAATGACCATGTAATTATAAATAAATTCACATCTTTTTTTTAAAGTGCATAAAGCAGAGATATGCTCTAAGTCCCATATTAAGACAGATTGCATTCATATGCAGCTACCTTGCTGTATACTTATATATAGAGCTGCACGATTCTGGCTAAAATGAGAATCACAGTTTTTTTTGCTTAAAATAAAGACCACGATTCTTTCACGATTCTCGCGGCGTAACATCATCTTTCAAATTATACAAAAAAATTGGGCTAACTTTACTGTTCATTATTTTTTTTTTTTAATTAAAGGGGTTTTAACCACTTCAGCCCGGACCAATTGGCAGCCAAAGGACCAGGCCCCTTTTTGCGATTCGGCACTGCGTCGCTTTAACTGACAATTGCGCGGTCGTGCGACGTGGCTCCCAAACAAAATTGGCGTCCTTTTTTACCCACAAATAGAGCTTTCTTTTGGTGGTATTTGATCGCCCCTGCGTTTTTTTTTTTTTTGCGCTATAAACACAAATAGAGCGACAGTTTTGAAAAAATTTTTTTTTCCTATATTAAAAAAAATTTTTTTTCAGTTTAGGCCGATACGTATTCTTCTACATATTTTTGGTAAAAAAAAAAATCGCAATTAGCGATTATTGATTGGTTTGCGCAAAAGTTATAGCGTTTACAAAATAGGGGATAGTTTTATAGCATTTTCATTAAAAAAAAAATTTAACTAGTAATGACGGCGATCAGCGATTTTTATTGTGACTGCGACATTATGGCGGACACATCAGACATTTTTGACACATTTTTGGGACCATTGTCATTTATACAGCAATCAATGCTATTTAAATGCACTGATTCCTGTATAAATGACACATGCAGTGAAAGAGTTAACCACTAGGGGGAGGGGTTATGGGCTGTGACGTGTGTGTGTTTTTTTACATTACGGGGCGGGGCTGACGTCTGACGTCATTGATCGGCTTTCCCGATGACAGGGAACAGCTGATCAATGACAGGCAGAGTAGGAGTTTACACAGACCTCTCCCCGTTCTTCAGCTCTGTGACCTGATTGCGGGACACCAGCGGTGATCGGGTCCGCTGGTCCGCTGGCGGCGCAGGCGCGCGACCCACGGCCAGGCAATTAAAGGGCCACGTACCTGTACGTGGTTTTGCCTGGCTGTGCCATTCTGCTGACTTATTTTTTTTTTAAAATAACAAAAATGTTATACTTACCTCCACTGTACAGCTCGTTTTTCACAGAGTGGCCCCGAACCTGGTCTTCTGGGGTCCCTCGGCGTCTGTCTCGGCTCCCCCCCGCAAGTAATGCTCACCTTAATGCGAGCTCCCTCACATGGTGTGAAGTACTTACGGGCGCGCTCCCGTGATACAGCCGCTTGCTGTATCACTCGGCCCCGTCCCCCGGCGCGCTGAGTCATTGGATGTGATTGACAGCAGCGCGAGCCAATGGCTGCGCTGCTTTCAATCCATCCACTCTAGCCAATCAACGGCCAGGGTGAGCAGCGAAGAGGACGTCGGGGGCGAGCGTGGGACTTTCGAGGGATCAGGTTAGTAAAACGGGGGGTCTGGGGGGGCCTGTATAGTCAGATGTTTTTTCACCTTAATGCATAGAATGCATTAAGGTGAAAAAAATTTACCTTTACAACCCCTTTAATTGAAGTGTATTTTTTTCCCAATAAATTTCATTTGAAGGACTGCTGCGCAAATACAGTGTGGCATAAAATATTGCAAGCATCGCCATTTTATTCCCTAGGGTCTCTGCTAAAATATATATATATATATATATATATATATATATATATATAACGTTTGGGGGCTCTCTTTTGCTTTTTTCTAGCAAAAAATACAGATTTTTACCTTTGTTATGCGCCATACACGTCGGATTTTCCGACGGAAAATGTCCTATCGGACAATGTTGTCGGAAATTCCGACCGTGGGGGCTCCATCGGACTTTTATCTCCTGCTCTCAAATTTTCCGACAACAAAGTCCTATCGGACTTTTTCCGATCGTGTGTAGCGAATTCCGACGGACAAAGTGCCACACATGCTCAGATCACATTACAAGACCTACTAGCCTCTACGTAGTCCCGTTGTACGCAACGAACGTCACCACGTTCAGAATGATCGGATTTTCCGACAACTTTGTCCGACCGTGTGTATGCAACACCAGTGTCGGACAAAATCCGTCGGAAAAAATCTGACGGATTTTGTGGTCGGAATTTCCGACCATGTGTACGGGGCCTAAGAAACAAAAAAATAGGCCTGGTGCACATGGCACAGCCAGTACCCCTTAGGGATGTAAAGATAGATAGACCAGACAGTATTGCACAATAAATGCATTTATTAAACAAGCATGTCAAAACATTGTAAAAAAGTTATTTTGTACAAGAATATGAGAACATCCAATATAGACAATGTAAACACATATACAGATATGGTGTGGGTATATAAGAAGCAACTTATCACATGTGATGAACATAGGATGACACCGACATGTTTCGGAATGTTCGGTCCTTTTTCATAGGCGGATTATAATCCTCTCAAACACATCTAATGTTATAGACAAATAAATGTCAACATGAGTAAAAGGTCACAGAATAATAAGGCACAGTAATGAAGAGCCAAATACATTAATAAAGGGTAAACAAAGTTGTTGAGTATACTCACATATGGAAGGTCCCTCTCAGGTAAACACCATAAATATTAAAAAATGCTAAAAAGCATATAGAAAAGTCAGCGGTGGTAAATGCGGTAAGAAACAACTTAGAGAAAAAGGTTTAGTGGTTAAACTTCCCTCATTTACATACCAAAGTTCATTCCTTTGATCTAAGAACAAAAAGTTACAATGTTTATAGTTATCTACCAGCTCGACAATGTTGTGAAAAACTTGGCA
Source organism: Lithobates sylvaticus (assembly GCA_028564925.1). Lineage (NCBI taxonomy): Eukaryota > Metazoa > Chordata > Amphibia > Anura > Ranidae > Lithobates > Lithobates sylvaticus. The sequence continues at coordinate 71,101,081 of CM053030.1, forward strand.
GGCTACCCGTTTTTTTTTTCTTTTGACAACTGAGTGAGCAGAGAACTCTCTACGCTTGTTACATGAATGAATCAGGAAATTCTGCATAGAGATCGTCAGGGGGGTAGAATCGAGATCACGATTTTTTAACGATTAATCGTGCAGCTCTATAACACATATATGCTTGCTATTACACATAAGATGGACTTTTAAGTAACTCTACAAGTCTGTTTGAGTAAATTCCTGGCATGTCACAATATGCACAAAAATGTGAGATGCTGCAGCAGACGCTGATCTGTGTCAGATATTTGTGAACACAGCCAACTGCACAGACAGGAGCAGGTCTAGAACATTTTTTTTTAGGGGGGGGGGGGGGGCTGCTGTGCTGGGAGGTATAAGTGGTGTAGCTAAGTCCCCGATCCCAAATCCCATGTTGTATTAAAAAGACATAACATAATGGGAATTGCTTAGCAATACACAAAACTGTGTGTATTACTTCTGAGTTCATAGCTTGTAGTGTGTCACCATTTCTCATTTGCTTTGCTATAGTCAAGAGAGTTGCTAGATGGCAAAATGACAAGGGTCTTCAGCCCGAAGTCCAAGGCCGGCACAGGCGCAGGGGGGGGGGGGGAGCGGGGCAGGGTAGCGCAGGGTTTTTTGGCTGGGCGGTGGGGTTGTGTGTCGGGGGAAGCTCACTTGCTTGTTGCTTCCTGGCTTACCAGTGCCCATCAATGCTGACCACTAAACTCACTTACCTGACATACACTGACCTACCTGATATACATAAACTGACCTACCTACCTGACACACACTGACCTACCTACCTGACACACACTGACCTACCTGACATAAACTGACCTACCTGACATACATACACTGACCTACCTACCTGACACACACTGACATACACTGACCTACCTGACACGCACTGACATACCTACCTGACAAACACTGACCTACCTGACATACATACACTGACGGTAGTGACACACACTGACCTACCTGACCAGGAGACTCAGCCGTGGTGTGAGGTGTGTGGTGCGCCCATCATCACAGCAGGTAGCTAGAGGAGGAGAGGAGGAGAGGAGAGCCGCCCGCCCGAGACCGAGTGGAGATCTCACAGTGATGGTGATCTCACAGCGCGGCGTCCGCATTGTAATTCCCACGTTCTGGAGCCTGCAACACCTATGATGGAAGTCACACGTCCTGCGGTCCTGCCATGGGATGTCCATCATAGGCGCTGCAGGCTCCAGAAGGCGAGACCTGCTATGTGACTCGGCGGCACTCGGCATCGATCGGGATCAGATCGGTCCCCGCTCGGTGGTGCTTGGGGCTACTAATACAGTTGTGCATGCCTGAGACCCGGGGCTTTTCGGGAACTATTCGGGGCTCCAACCCCCCCTCCCAAAGCTTTTTTTTTTTTTTAATAGTAGTATCCTCTTTGAAGTTGCAGCTTAATGCTAAAGACCAATGGGTTATTGATCTTAAAGAGGAGTTGCCCTGAAAAAAAAAAAATTTAAAGTCAGCAGCTACAAATACTGCAGCTGCTGACTTTTAATAATCGGATACTTACCTCTTCCAGGGTCCAGCGCTGCGGGGGAATGAAGCCCCGCTCGTTCCCCCCTCCGCTCAGCGGCGCCGGCATTCTAGCTGTGGCCACCCGGCTGTGGCTTCACAGCCGGGCACCCACTGCGCATGCGCGAGCGGCGCCGCGCGCTGTGAGTGGCCGCGTAGTCATCTGGGACCTGTCACGTGTCCCAGATGATTGACAGGAGGAAGGGGGCCTTTCCTGGGGCCGAGGGGAAGTGATGTCACCAGCCCAGGCACCGAAGGAGGCAGACTACGAGGGACCCCCTAGAAACAGCCATTTAGAGGTGTGTTAAAAAAAAAAATCCAAATGTTTTTTTTTTTTTTTAGGAATTTTAATGATATTTTTATTTTTTCTGTGCAACACCACTTTAATTTCCATTGGTATTTAGGGGATGTGGATATTGCCCCCCGAAACCTGGTAATTGGTGCCATATATCTTTTGTATAGTTAACTATCCGTATGGTCCATTTATGCACCAGCATCGGCCTATATAATACATGTGTTATGTTCTCCATGTGGGGTGTTTATATATATATAAACTATATATATACTGTATATAGTATATTATATGCACTTGTATCTTCAAGTGCCGCTCAAAAGCACAGTTTATTGTTTTACTTTTATGTTTGTTTTGTTGGTAAAGGTATGTAAGTCTTATTTGTGCATGATTATTCTGTATGCAAAAATATTTTCAAATAAATTTAGATTGAAACTGAAAAAAAAAGAAAAGTGTGACAGACCCAACCAGGACAGAAGCTTTTAGAGAGGAATCCTCCCACCCACTGATCATGGCATATGGAGAGAGCAGATCATCCAATGATGGACAACTATGTGACGAACGCTGAGAGCAAGGCTTGGATTAATTCTCTGAATAAGGACAATAATAGCAATGACGAGTTGGCACTGATAAGGTGACACTGATGAGCATTGATATGCAGCACTGATGGGCACTGATAGGCGGCACTGATATGCAGCACTGATGGGCACTGATAGGTGGCACTGATGGGCACTAATAGGTGGCACTGATGGGCACTGATAGGCGGCACTGATGGACACTGACAGGAGGCACTGATTGGCACTGATGGGTGGCACTGATAGCCGCTAATAGATGCAATGATGTTCACTGATAGATGGCTCTGATGAGCAGCACTGATGAGGAGGTACTGACAGTCATTATTGAAGGGCACTGATTGGCGTCTGTGAAGGGCACTGAGAGGCATTACTGATGGGCACTGATTGGTACTTTGGAGGGCACTGCCTGGCATTTTGATGGACACTGAATGGCAACTGTGGTGGACACCTCTGATGGGGCTGCGCTGATTATAAGCGCAAACCGAGCAAAGCCGATTACCAGCACTTCCTGGTTATGCTGTGATCGGTCACAGCTGATCACGTGGTAAAGAGCTTATGTCATAGGCTCTTTACCCTGATCGTAGAGGTTGTCTTTACCACGATCGGAGATGCGGACCCGCGATTGGGGCTTATCCTGCTGGACATCATAAGACATTCAGTCAGGATAACGGAGCCACATTAAGGAGATCAATCCTAAATTGGGGCTGGCCGGAAGTGGTTAATTGAGTCACCTATTGTTTCTGTCTGTTGGCTAAATTGGCTATCTCTTGGAGGTTCCTACATGATGTGATTAGTCTGGTGTCAACTCTACCTCATTGTCTAACCAGTGTGTGATGTTTTAGGTAAATATTTGGTTTTATTGTTCATGTGGTGACTGACCTACGTTTTAAGTGTATAAAAACCTGTAGTTCTGTTCAATAAACAATTATTCCTTTGGTTTTACCTCAACATCTTGTCTGTTTATGATGCTTGGGGTAAAAGGGCTGGTATTAGCTCTCGGTCTGCTGGAACGGCTTGGCACTGTTTGGTGGAAGCACCCAAGATGGGTGTCAGGCGTTCCATCACAAAAAAAATGACCATAAAAGTCTATTATCAATGAAATAATAATGACAGAAGCCAACCAACACTAAGCTTGGGCTCCATCTCCATTCTCTCTGACCCTATACGACCCACAACTGATGTCACTTCTGGTCCGCGACTGAACTGATCCTGTCGCGTCCAAGTAACGGGACAGCGGGCCTCACGCTAACCAGATTTTTTCTTTGGTGTCTCACCACCCAAGGTCCAGTTACATCCGCATATCGTCTGGGCTGTTCTGGCTCTTTGTATTACACCAAACGTGGAGCTATTGATGATCCATCATTGCTATTGGGTATGGTTATTGGAGCAACTTGCTCCTGTCATTATTATTTCATTGGTTTTATACTTTTTTGACTTTTACACTTATGCTTTTTAAGCTGAATAAATAAATGATTGAATACTATCTACAGTGGCATCTTGCTATTTACTCTCTGTGGAACAGTGTTACTAAGCCAAACATACAGGTCCTGAACGCTGTCAATCTGGAATGTTTGCTTTATTTTGTCCACTACTCCAAGTGTTTTTTACAGCAGCTGGGACCAAAGAAGTTATCATTATTTCACATTTGAGAGACACCAATGCCGCGTACACATGGTCGGAATTTCCGATGGAAACAGTCCGATGGGAGCTTTTCATCTGATTTTCCGACCGTGTGTATGCCCATCGGTCTTTTTCTGTCGGAATTTCCGACGGACCTTGGATTGAGAGCCTGTTCTTAATTTTTCCTTTGGAAAACCTTTCTATCGGATTTTCCGATCGTGTGTATGCAATTCCGACACACGCAAAATTCCAACGCATGCTCGGAAACAATTCGACGCATGCTCGGAAGCATTAAACTTCTGCTGTCGAACGCGTTGTATGCCGCGGTGTTATTGACCGTCGGAATTTGGTGTGACCGCGTGTAGGCAAGACAGTTTGAGCGAAATTCCATCAGAATTCTGACGGGAAAACCATCATAGCTTTTTCCGACGAGAATTCCGACCGTGTGTACGCGGCACAAGAGGTTTAGCACTTAGACTTTGGTTGCACACTCAAGCATCCCCATGGCGCAACCACTGTGCACAGACACCAGGATTTATGTTGTGTTGTCTTTGAGCCATCATCTCAGTCCAGAAAGTAGGTGATGACCCCTGATGGTGTCTATATAAAGATGGCTCTGTTCTTTTTAAAAAGAAAAGCAGATGGAGGCATTGGGAGGAGGACTAATGTGATCTCTATGAGATAAATATAGAGGAAATAAGTGAGGAAATAATTAGCTGAAAGTTTTACACTTACACAATTTTTAGTATGCATGATCTTACCATGAAAAATTACATATGATGCTAGGTCCCCAACCGCTTAAAAAAATACCTGTCATGAGATAATGTGGCTGCCATTTCTGACCTCTTGAAAATGCTAGTTGCCTGGCTATCTCTAGCCTCAATACTTCCTGGGATGCTGACCCAGAATTAGAAAGTAACCTGCAAAGTTAGAGCTCCGAATCTCCACGCTGGTTCTCAGTCGATTACTCACGAAGCACTGAAGCCAAATGGTCAATATGACAACCAGGCATTGTTTGGAGGTTAGCAATAGGAACCCTTGTATTTCTCTAGTGGCAAGTTTACTTTAACTATTTAGTAGTTGCACTACCCAAAAGCAGCAGTATCCTGGTGTAATCCCATTTGAGGGAAGCTTTACCCAAAACAAATTTCTTGATTTTCAGTGCAGTAGGGTTTGTTCATTTACTGGGTCTTACATGTTAACAGTGAAGATAGTGTAGAGATATCTCCCAGCCCTTTCAGAATTATTCCAGAGAAGCATATTTAAAGAATTTTCAAATTTGTATCTGCAGTCTAAAAAAGACTTTAAACAAGCATAATAGTTTTGGCAAGACCGCTCTCAGATGAATTCCCTCCATGGGTACCCAATAGTAGCTCAAACCATAAAAATACAAAAAAGAGCGCCATACCGGAAAACAGATGACAGGTCATAATAAAACAGCCAACAGCCACTCCCCCTTCCTCATGGCTATAAGAGAAAATATATAACCACAATCATAATGATATTTTCAAGTTTGCATGCTTATGAGCACATACCACTAATAATAACACAAGAACATAATTTAATGACAGGAAAAATATTGCATGAAATTCAATAATCGTATAAAAATTGTATATACGATAGATAGATAGATAGATCGATAGATAGATAGACAGACTATATAAGGACTAAAAATTATGCATATAATAAAATTGTAAAATGAGAATGAAAGTAAACAAATGATAAAAAAAAAATATATATATATATATATATATATATATATATATATATTATATATAAATTGCATAAAAATAAAATATGCATAAAAAATAAAGTCATTTACAGAACTGTGACAGAGCTTTCGTTTTTACAGCTGAGCTATTTGTCCTGGGCTCTGCATTGTCCATATATTCTTCTAAATAATCCACTGTAGGAAACATGCGCCCTCTAGTGGACTCTCCAATATAACACATTAAAAACTTTAGGCACAGTAGTTACACCGCTGAGTTTCCTTAGCTGGCCATAAGACTAAATAGAATTCAACTGAGTGGAACTTGTTGCGTCGTAAAGTTTATGGGCATTTAAAGTTCTGCAGTCCTGCAAGTGGTTCACAGAATGTTCACGAAGAGTAATACTCCAAATCAGTAACATTAGTAGCATTTCTCCCTATGTTTTGAATTGTGAGATATACAAAAAAAAAATATATTATATATATATTATATATATATATATGTATATATACACAGTATCTCACAAAAGTGAGTACACCCCTCACTTTTTTGTAAATATTTTATTATATCTTGTCATGTGAGAACACTCAACACACAGCCATTAATGTCTGAACCGCTGGCAACAAAAGTGAGTACACCCCTAAGTGAAAATGTCTAAATTGGGCCAAAAGTGTCAATATTTTGTGTGGCCACCATTATTTTCCAGCACTGCCTTAACCCTCTTGGGCATGGAGTTCTCCAGAGCTTCACAGGTTGCCACTGGAGTCCTCTTCCACTCCTCCATGATGACATCACAGAGCTGGTGGATGTTAGAGACCTTGCGCTCCTCCACCTTCCATTTGAGGATGCCCCACAGATGCTCGATAGAGTTTAGCATGGAGACATGCTTGGCCAGTCCATCACATTTTACCCTCAAGTTCTTTAGCAAGGCAGTGGTCGTCTTGGATGTGTGTTTGGGGTCATTATCATGTTGGAATACTGCCCTGCGGCCCAGTCTCCAAAGGGAGGGGATCATGCTCTGCTTCAGTATGTCACAGTACATGTTGGCATTCATGGTTCCCTCAATGAACTGTAGCTCCCCAGTGCAGGCAGCACTGCCCACAACATGACACCCACCACCATGCTTGAATGTTGTCTTCATACTCCTCACCTGGTTGTCGCCACACACACTTGACACCATCTGAACCAAATAAGTTTATCTTGGTCTCATCAGACCACAGGACATGGTTCCAGTAATCCATGTCCTTAGTCTGCTTGACTTCAGCAAACCGTTTGCGGGATTTTTTGTGCATCATCTTTAGAAGATTCTTCCTTCTGAGACGACAGTCATGCAGACCAATTTGATGCAGTGTGTGGTGTATGGTCTGAGCACTGACAGGCTGACCCCCCCCCCCCCCCCCCCCCCCCCCACCCCCCCCACTCCTTCAACCTCTGCAGCAATGTTGGCAGCACTTTTACGTCTATTTCCCAAAGACAACCTCTGGAGATGACGCTGAGCACGTGCACTCAACTTCTTTGATCGACCATGGCGAGGCCTGTTCTGAGTGGAACCTGTCCTGTTAAACCGCTGTATGGTCTTGGCCACCGTGCTGCAGCTTAGTTTTAGGGTCTTGGCAATCTTCTTATAGCCTAGGCCATCTTTATATAGAGCAACAATTCTTTTTTTTCAGATACTCAGAGAGTTCTTTGCCATGAGGTGCCATGTTGAACTTCCAGTGACCAGTATGAAAGAGCGATAACACCAAATTTAACACACCTGCTCCCCATTCACACCTGAGATCTTGTAACACTAACGAATCACATGACACCGGGGAGGGAAAATGGCTTATTGGGCCCAATTTGGAAATTTTCACTTAGGGGTGTACTCACTTTTTTTTCCCAGCGGTTTAGACATTAATGACTGTGTGTTGAGTTATTTTGGAATGTTTGACCATTCTTTCATAAGCGCATTTGTGAGGTCAGGCACAAGACAAGAAGGCCTGGCTCGCAGTCGCCACTCTAATTCATCCCCCTCCACTAAATGATTTGGACCAGTGCACAAAGCAAGGTCCATAAAGACATGGATGAGCGAGGTTGATGAGTTCCCATCAAAGTCTACCTTACATTGAGTGCCCCTTACACCAGAGTCTTCCTTACATGAGTTCTGCCTTATATCATATCAGATTTCCAATCTTACTGCAGGCTCAAAGTGAAACTCGATTTTTTTTTTAAATGTGCCCATGCTATACTTACCCTAACACATTTCAGCGCTGTTTCCAGCAATTTTCCCCTTCAATCCAGAGATGCTCGTTCTCTTTAGGCAGAACAACAATGACGGCATTCTGCCCATTTCCTGTGAGTCCAGTCTGTTGCTGATATACCCCCTTGGGAACAGCGCTCACACATAATTTTGTAAAGCACCATTCAGTCCAAGAGGAGTGCCTGCCCTTCGCCACTGAGAAGGGAGAGGAAGCTATTGTTACCTCAGCAGGCCTGCTGGAAAACTGCAAGAAAAAAAAAGGTATTTATAGATATACTTTATTTTTATATACAAAAGGTTTGAAGGTCAGGAGGACGATGGGGTAGGTGAAAGGTTGCACAATTAGAGCTAGAATTCTTAATTAAAGCGGACTTGATTTCAAAAAAGTAAAGATTTGTTATCTTATAGGGAACACCTACAAATATTGCCTTAACAGTACATTTTAACTTTTTGTCTTGAATTCCTGAAAAAAAATAGCAATCCATTTCCTGGCATGATAGTGTCTAGGCTTGTGTAACTAAAACCTCATAGCTGTATATCAGTGTGAGATCATAGGCATTGCTACCACTGATGTCACCGCTGTGCTGCTTACTCTCCTTGCTGGAGAGGAATTTGTAATTGAGAACCTGCAGCGAAAGGATCTCCCTGCTTGTGTTTCATTCATTCTGTGGATATGTGTCTCTGCGTATCCTACACCTTTTCTGCTGCTTTCTGATTATGTAGCCCACTACTCCCTTGGGAGCTGCTGGGTAGTTCATACAGTACTGCCAACATACCTCCGTTCTTCCACCCCGCGCGATTCACAACAGACACAGTCATATAAAGGTTGAACAAATAACTTTTTATTCTTCTTGTTGCGGTCCATGTGTAACTGTACTTGAGAGAAATATGAGCTGCCTCTTCCTTATGATTCTTCTGAGTAGCCCTTTCCCTTAACAAACTGACTGATACCCCACTGAAAAGCATCTTGGTAATTGGATGCTGGAAGTCCCAGGCCTCACCTGCCTTTCTTGCCTCCTGCGATCCTCCCCAGGTCAGTTCAGGAAAGTCCGGATTACATCTTGGTCTACTCCATTCTCTTTGCAGCTACTTCCCGTTTCTTGTAGTTAGATCCATCCCAGCCGGGATGCCTGGCTTACTTCTCCCAGGGTTTCTTTGATGGCTTTGCTTGCTTGAACCATCCAGCACTGAGGTCTCTGAACCCTCAGGCCTTCAGGTTTGGTTCCTGCTCTCCATTGCTGGGGTCTCTGAGCCCCCAGGCCTTCAAGCCTGCTCCTTGGAGTCACATTTTGCTGTTCTCTGGACTTAGTTTCTTCCCATCTCCCCCAGGAAGCATGTGACCTCAGTATATATATATATATATATATATATATATATATATATATATATATATATATATATATGGGTCCCGCCCCTGCCTATACAAATTAATGATTGGGCCAGGGCCATATACACTGCCTGCACTCCAGTCCCTGACCCGCCTCCTTTACAGAACATTTCTTGGAGAAGCAAGGGAGGTCTTCCAGGGTGAAGTACAGGTGGTCACACCTCCCTCTATTCTACTACTCCTCCCCAAACCAAATTAACAACCAGGCCTAAACAAAAAAAAGAGTAAGGCACTGGCAATTTTACCTAACACATAACTATTAGCACCCACCTAAAGGTGGTGGGCGCTACAATTATTTCTCCACTAGTCATCAGATCTGTGTCTTTGTTGGGTAGCTTTCCTCAAACTTCCTGTCCTAGTGAAAAAAGACAATTTAAGGGCAAATCTACTCAGGACAACAATACAAATCTGACAAAGCTTCTCGTCCATCCTCATTCAACTAAAATAATACATGTACATTCTCTGTTTTCCTACTAAAGACTTTTTCTCTCGCCTGTCCCAGTGACCACACAAGAAATTAGGGGACATTCTCCAAACAGAGACACAGGCAGCAATACCCTTCCTCTCCCTTTCTTAAAAAAGAAGCATATTTCTGGAGTTCCAGTTTAATAATTGCAATGATAACCATGTGATTTGATATATTTCAGATATGTCTAATGCAGCATACTGCATACAGTCCAATATGAGGCCCTGATAATGCCCAAAGCACTGTCTGAAGCCTAATAAGATAGGGGATAATTTTAGGGGATATTGTAAAGCGCTGCGTAAACTGTTGGCGCTATATAAATCCTGTAATAAATAAATAAATAAATACATTTTGCTACACATACATACTTTCCAAGCACACAGGTAAAAGAAATACATTTATTCACCATTTCAAAATAGTTTTAACAGGCAGGAGTACAAGATGGAGAAGATAATCATCTCAAAGTTATTTTATGTAATAAAATAACTTTTAGAATTTTTATGCTTTAGTCATAAAGGTACTTTTTTTCTAGGCCTCATTATAACTTGTGCCGTAGAGACTCATTATCTGCTCTGGGTATCTTAACATCATTAAGAACATAGATATTAGGGATGGGAAAAAAGGATACTGTTTTTACATGATCTTTTGCAAAATTCAAGCACTTTCAATGTGAAACTGTTTGTTAAAATGTTATATTTTCCCTTTTCAATTTGCAAATGACTAGCAAATTATGCCTGCTTAAGAAATGGAGGGAAGGGGGATTTAGGCAGGAGGGCAAGTGGGAAGAAGGATGAAGAGAGAGTGGCTGGAGGTAGACAAGAGAACAGATGAACAAAGAGGGCAGACGGATTGGGGTAGTTTGGATGGAGACAGACAAGAAGAAAGGTGGATCGGGAAAAGATAGACTGGTGGAGTGAGGTTGGATGAAGGCAGACAAGAGGATAGGTGGACAGAGGGGGTAGACTGATAGAGGGAGAAATGGGGTGAAGGTAAAAATGTAGATAAAGGGGGTAGGTTGATGGAGGGTGAGTGGGTAGGGGCAGTAAAAGGACAGGTGGTTAGAGGCAGGAGAATAATGGTGGGAGAGTGAGTGGAGAGCGGTGACAGACAGAAGGGGTAGATCGATGGCAAAGACAGTGGATGGAGGCGGACAAGAGGACATAAATGGTACATTGATGGAGGTAGAGTGGGTGGATGTAGATGGATAGAAGAAGGTCATTGTGGCTGAAAAGCGTTAACATCTGCTGTATATATTCATCTTTTATGGAGTTACTATAAATTTGGCCTTATTTAACCACTTCAATACTGAGCACCCCCCCCCCCCCCTTCCTGCCCAGGCTAATTTCAGCTTTCAGTGCTGTTGCAACTTGAATGACAATTGCACGGTCATGCAAAACTGTACCCATATAAAATATTTATCTTTTTTTCCCCACAAATGGATTTTTTCTTAGTTTTTCTTAGTTTCTGTTATAATATTTTGTAAATTAGTATGTTTTCTCCTTCACTGATGGGCACTGATGAGGCGGCACAGATGAGGTGGCACTGATGGGCACTGATGAGGAGCCACTAATATGCAGCACTGATGGGCACTGATAGGCGGCAATGATATGCAGTACTGATAAAGGGCACTGATAGGCGGCACTGATGGGCACTGATATGTGGCACTAATAGGTGGCACTGATGGGCACTGATAGGCAGCACTGATGAGGAGGCACTGACAGGCATTATTGATATGCACTTACTGGCATTACTTATCGACAATGATTGGAATCCCTGATGGGCACTGCTTGGCATCACATGTGGGTACAGGTGGTCACTAATTGGCATTACTGGCAGGCACTGGTGGGCATCACTGGCAGGCACTGGTGGGCATCGCTGATTTGTCTGCACTAATAATCAATGCACTGATTACCAGCACAGACCCCTCTCTCTCAGGAGAGTCGTTGATCGGCTCTCTTCTACTCGCGTCTTGTCATCGGGGATGGAGGAAAGCCAATAAACAGCACTTCCTGGTTACCATGTGATCAGCTGTGATTGGACACAGCTGATCACATGGTAAAGAGCCTACGTCATAGGCTCTTTACCTATATCAGAGATGCAGGGTGTTAGACCGACACACGGCACCACAGATGGCCACGCTGCACGCCCCCAGGGGCACGCACGAGCGGCTTATCCTGCTGGACGTCATATGACGCCCAGTCAGGATAACTGATCCTGCCGCAGGCGTCATTTTACAATATTGCGGGCAGGAAGGGGTTAAGAACATGTATGGAGTTGTGGATTGTCTTCTATCCATTTACTTCCTTGGCAGCTGAACGACTGCTCATCCTGCACCCGACAGCTCAGGAGGATCTCTACATAATCAGGGGCAGTAGCACCATTTTCTTCTATTAGTGGGTGGATGTAGACAAGAGAACAGGTGGGCAGAGGGTATAAATTGATGGAGTTAGAATGGCTAAAGGCAGACAAGTGATCACAGTTAGTAGATTGATGGAGGTACAATAGGTGGAAGTAGTCAAGTGAAAAAGTGGACAGAGGTGATAGATTGATGGAGGGAGAGTGGGTGAAGGACAACAAGAAGACAGAAATTGTGGATTGCTGAAAAGAGAATTGGTGGAAACAGATAAACAAACAGGTCAGCAGAGGGGGTAAAATAATGGAGAACCTAGTGTGTAGAGCAGGGGTCTCAAACTAGCGGCCCTCCAGCTGTTGCAAAACTACAAGTCCTATCATGCCTCTGCCTGTGGGAGTCATGCTTGCAACTGTTAGCTTACAATGCTTCATGGGACTTGTAGTTTTGCAACAGCAGGAGGGCCGCCAGTTTGAGACCCCTGGTGTAGAGGAATATAAGAAAACAGGTATAGGACAGGTAGACAAATGAGGTAGATTGATAGGGTGAAAGTTGGTGGAGGCAAACAAAAGAGTAGGAAGACAGAAGAAGAGTGGGCAAATGTGGACAAGAGAAGATAGACAATATGACCAATAGACAGAATCAGAGCCAATGCCCAGAATAAGGGCAGATGCACAGAGGGAAAAATGTATTAAAAAAAGCAGATACCATACATTATGACTTGGGGCCAATAGAGGAGGTACCAGAAGTAACAAAAAAAGAAACAGTAAAACGGATAAAGCCAATGGATTGTGCTGCAAGGGCAGGGAAGTTGCAAAACAAGACAGAATAATAGAGAGAGGATGGACGAATGGATGGTAATAGGGCATACAGATGGAGGGAGAGAAGAGGAAAAGACAGGTGCATGGAAGAAGTGGGGGTATTCACAGTGAGTCATGGCGGACAGACAAAAGAAGGCAGTGGATAGAGAGAAGTAGGGGGATTCAGCTAAAAAAAGAGGGCAAAGGGAGGTACAAATATACTATTTTTCAGAACAGCCATTATGTGGAAAGGAGGGCGGACTGTAATTGGACCTGAGACTACGACAAAGCAAGCAAGCGCAAATGATAAAAAAGTGAAACAAAAAAAAGAATTGTAGTTTTCTATTCTCCATTACTATGTAATTAATTGCTGTTACACCTATGATTCAGATAGGTGCATTTTATGCACAAATTCATATTGGGTTTAATGAAAACCTTACCTTAATTGCTTTTTAGATAGCCTTTCCTGTTAATGACCTCTTGCATTTAAATTAATGACTAACTTTAATTTATTAAACAATGGCTTGCATCTTGTGTTTTATTATAGAGCACAGGTTTTACCTGCGGTTATTATGGGGTAATTCCATGGAACAGAAGAGAGTGTTTAAAAATGTAGGGAAATAATCAAGATAATATACGCTGATGTGGACACGTAATTACAACAAATGTATAAAACTCTGCAGGGCTTCCTATCATTTTATTCTCTGCTTTTATTACACACTGTACAGTCTTTCTGTGCTTTCTTTCTGGAGGCAGAAGTAAACAAATGGAATTGTACAAAATGCATTGCCTGTTTAGGTAGAGTAACAGATTACTAAGCAGCTAGGTGGAGAGGTACGTAGGTAGGTAGGTAGACAGAGACAGATAGATAGATAGATAGATAGATAGATAGATAGATAGATAGATAGATAGATAGATAGATAGATAGATAGATAGATAGATAGCTTATGGTTGCTGCACCAATCCTCTTGCTAACCTTAATCACCTCTCCCTCTTCCCTACTATAAAGAGTAAAGAAAATAGTAAGAGAAAAAAATATTTTATTATTTTTAAATCATGCAGAAATGTTCATAAATGTTTCCTTTAGTCTGCTTTTGTTTTTTGTTGTTCTACTTATAGTCTCTGATTATATACATACATAGGGGCTGACATATTTGATCATCACTTTTAATCAGGACTGTTTGTCCTCATTACAAGTGTACATCTATCATTCTGTTTTAGAAATAATTACAATCTTGAGGTGTAATGATTTAACTGATTATTCAGCAAGGATCTGCAATGCCCGATATACCACTAGTGGGAGATTCTACAAATTGTAGTCTGAAATTCCCTCATTAAATAGAATATGTTAATATGCTTGATTTACAAAATGTTATCCATGTATATATTTTTTACAAAGTCTCAACGGAAATTATACCATATTTAATTGTATATTATATCAAAATTCTTTTTGTCATAAAACAAAAAACTTTGTAGGTCCTGATATTGAAGCATAAAATGTACAGATTATACCATTACCATGCTAGAGGGGCCTTGTAGCATAATACAGATATACAGATATAGAATTTAGTGTGTAGCTTTGCATATGCTTTGAAGGGGAGAGAAGAGTAGGTTCAGAGTAATTTCCAAAAGACAATATTACCAAATGTACTAGGCAACAACTATAGGATCGTGATATATCCCGCCATACTTTGAAATTAAATAGTCTTAAGTACTACTTCCAATTTTATTTACGGTTTATGATTTTTTTAAATGGTAATGAAAACTATCGCAGGGGTTTTTGCTCAGGTTTTGCTTTTGAATACTTAAAAGAAAAACTTTTAGTAAATAAGAGAATACGGTTCCATAAAGTATTTTCTGCCCCCAGAGCTGTATGTTCCATGTAGGTATTATATCAGCTTCAGGATTAGAAAATAATAAACTTGGGATAGGGATAAAAAAGAGGAAGGTTGGGGAAGAGGAGGTGTACTAATGGGTTGAGAAAGTAGGTTAGGCAGGTAGAGAGAGGTTAAGAAAAATAAATTGTAGGAAGTGTCCTTTCCCCTGGAGGTGGCGAACAGTTGATTTTTGGAAATTACCGTATTTATAAGTAGCTCAGTTCTTTAGGGATTATGGAGGGTAAGGAGTATTTTTCAGGAAGGTCATGCCAAAATGCAAAATGGCATGTTGGCACTGGCATTTGCACGTGCATTAGCAATCCTTCACGTGGAGTCATCACCAGCTGCATGTCTGTTCACCTCGGTTTGCTAGCTTGTTTCACTGTTTGTACATGGGTGCGTGTGTGCATGCACTCATCACGGTCTTTGGTGTTATCTGTTTCTAACTTGAGCCTGTATTTTCAACAATACGCTTGCCTGCTAATTTTGCACCTCATTTGCTACATGTTGATGACCTTGGCCTGCATCCTCGATAATGTACCTGCCTAATGTCCCTGTACCATCATTGCCTACCTGTTGCTGACCTTAGTCTGTTTCCTGACAACACCTTTACCTGCTGCTCTGGTACCCTGCTGTCCCGTGTTGACTATCCCCTGTCAAATGCTGCACTTTCTAGTTAAAGCTAGTAATCATTTCCTCACAGAAGCTCATGCCACTCTTTGCCCTGTGCCACCTGTCAGCTCTAGAAATCTTGGGTTGGAGGTGCAGCAAAGACCATCCTCATCATTTTGGGCTCTTGACTAGGGATATGCTAAAGGTTCAGTCTGAACACAAGTTTGAACTACAGTGGTGTGAAAAAGTGTTTGCCCCCTTCCTCATTTCCTGTTCCTTTGCATGTTTGTCACACTTAAGTGTTTCGGAACATCAAACCAATTTAAACAATAGTCAAGGACAACACAAGTAAACACAAAATGCAATTTGTAAATGAAGGTGTTTATTATTAAAGGTGAAAAAAAATCCAAACCATCATGGCCCTGTGTGAAAAAGTGATTGCCCCCCTTGTTAAAACATACTATAACTGTGGTTGTCCACCCCTGAGTTCAATTTCTCTAGCCACACCCAGGCCTGATTATTGCCACACCTGTTCACAATCAAGGCATCACTTAAATAGGAGCTGCTTGACACAGTAAGGTCCACCAGAAGATCCTTAAAAGCTACACATCATGCCGAGACCCAAAGAAATTCAGGAACAATTGAGAAAGAAAGTAATTGAGATCTATCAGTCTGGAAAGGGTTATAAAGCCATTTCCAAAGCTTTGGGAATCCAGCGAACCACAGTGAGAGCCATTATCCACAAATGGCGAAGACATGGAACAGTGGTGAACCTTCCCAGGAGTGGCCAGCCGAGACCAGCAAATTACCCCAAGAGCGCAGCGACGACTCATCCAAGAGGTCACAAAAGACCCCACAACAACGTCCAAGGAACTGCAGACCTCACTTGCCTCAGTTAAGGTCAGCGTTCATGCCTCCACCATCAGGAAAAGACTGGGCAAAAATGGCCTGCATGGCAGAGTTCCAAGGAGAAAACCACTGCTGAGCAAAAAGAACATCAAAGCTCGTCTCAATTGCTCCACAACACATCTTGATGATCCCCAAGACTTTTGGGACAACATTCTGTGGACCGATGAGACTAAAGTGGAACTCTTTGGAAGGTGTGTGTCCAAGTATATCTGGCGTAGAAGGAACACTGCATTTCAGAAAAAGAACTTTATACCAACAGTAAAATATGGTGGTGGTAGTGTGATGGTCTGGGGCTGTTTTGCTGCTTCAGGACCTGGAAGACTTGCCGTGATAAAAGGAACTATGAATTCTGCTGTCTACCAAGAGATCCTGAAGGAGAATGTCCGACCATCTGTTCGTGTACTCAAGCTGAAACGAACTTGGGTTCTGCAGCAGGACAATGATCCTAAACACACCAGCAAGTCCACCACCGAATGGCTGAAGAAAAACAAAATGAAGACTTTGGAGTGGCCTAGCCAAAGTCCTGACCTGAATCCTATTGAGATGTTGTGGTATGACCTTAAAAAGGCCGTTCATGCTCGAAAACCCTCTAATGTAACTGAATTAGGACAATTCTGCAAAGATGAGTGGGCCAAAATTCCTCCAGGACGCTGTAAAAGCCTCATTGCACGTTATCGCAAACGCTTGGTTGCAGTTGTTGCTGCTAAGGGTGGCCCAACCAGTTATTAGGTTTAGGGGGCAATCACTTTTTCACACAGGGCCATGATGGTTTGGATTTTTTTTCACCTTTAATAATAAACACCTTCATTTACAAATTGCATTTTGTGTTTACTTGTGTTGTCCTTGACTATTGTTTAAATTGGTTTGATGTTCCGAAACACTTAAGTGTGACAAACATGCAAAGGAACAGGAAATGAGGAAGGGGGCAAACACTTTTTCACACCACTGTAAATTGTGGCTGTTGGGGAGTTTTTCTGACCAGACTTTTTTCTCTTTCCTAGAGAGGTGAATGTCATATATACTGTAGTAGCAGTATCTCTACTGCTACTATTTATGACAGGTTCCTTCCTGCCAATAATTGTCCTTAGCAATCAGTGACATCACCCTACCCCCTTAATTTACTGGCTGGGAATCCCCTACCATGTAAACAAAGGGGCAGTGTTAGTGCTGACATCACTGACCAAATATGGTCACATGGTCATATTTGATCAATAGCTCCACCTGCAAGAGTCCACCCCTTTGTTTACTTTTAGTAGTGAGGACCAATAGATGTCATTTGGCACTAGTGGGTGATGGGAATGGATCATGATGACAATCAGCACAAATTTTCTTTTTTTTGGTGGGTTTTTGAGTTTTCTTTTTTTTTTTACTAAAGAACTTAAAAAAAAGTGTGATATAATTTACTGTTTACATTTTGTACCCCTCCCTTTCTCGTTCACACGGAGGGCAGTATCTTGAAGGGGCTTCCAGTTTTTAATAAGCCCCCTGCCTCCTCTAGAACCACTGGGCCAAGGTTGTAGAGAAGAGGCACTTGTCTTCATTAATAATGTACAAGGGCAAGGTACTTTTCCCAGGGGGTCCCTTCTGGCAACATACCTTCCATGTTCCCACCTGGTTCGGGGGGGGTCACATTCTCATCCTCGCCTTTTTTGTTCAGCCAGGCTTCATGTTCAGAATAGGATCTGGCATGGATGTGGGGATCTCTGGGGCATTAGGACATGCTATTTAAATTAATTATGTATTTGTTTATGTTTTTTTTTTCTCCATAAAGAGTTTTTATTGAGATGACATAGAACAGTGCATACATCGAAAACATAACAACAAATGTTTTATGCAAAATTCCAAAGCACATAGACAAATCATAAGTACGAAATGGTAATCAAGCCTGCATGTATTCCAACTCCACAGTCTAACTAGTCTAGTCTAGTGGGGTGTGTCAGTAGAACCATAAAAGTTAGCTTAAAGGAAATGTTCTTACAGAGAGGAGAACTAGTGGGAAGGTGAAATAGAGAGAGAGAGAGAAAGAGAGAGATAGAGAGGGAAGAGGAGAAAAAAAGAGGGGGGTACACAGAAGGGAATGGAGAAGGGGGAGGGTATAGGGCATAGTAGTTATCAGAACCAGTATTCATTCTCTAGTGTAGCCTTACTGCTCAGATTTGTTTTCTTTTACCACCTACAGCTAAGAGAGTGGCGGTTTTAGTTTAAGAGTCATAGGCTTGAAAACGCTGTGTTGATTTAAAGTGAGTCCAACACACCCATGTTTTCGTAAATTTTTGGACTCGCTCTTGAGAGATGTGAACTAGCTCTTCCATTTCTTCTATTTTGGAGATCCTCAAGAACCATTCTCCAATCGTCGGAGTGTGTGTGGATAGCCAATGTACCGCAATGCATAGTCTCGCCGCATTTACCATATGCATGGCCAGGGACTTATAGTATTCAGTTTTGGTTAGATGTGTATGGTGTAGGAGGTACTGTGCTGGGGAGTAATCTAAGATGTACGTAGTGATGTGCGCAATGGGCTCGTGTACCTCCTTCCAGACAGGCTGAAGGGAATCACAGTCCCACCAAATGTGGAGCATGGTTTCCTTTGCCCTTCCATATCTCCAGCATGTATCTGGGATAGATAGGGGAAAATTTGTGTAGGCGTGCTGGGGTCCTATACCAGCGTGTTTCAATTTTGTAGCAATTTTCCTGGATGGCAACATTGAGGGAGCCATTGAGGGTATATTCATTAACCGCTTCCCGACCGCCTCACGCAGATATACGTGAGCAGAATGGCACGGGCAGGCGAAATCACGTATATATACGTGATCCTTTAAATGCCTGCCCGTGGGTCGCGCGCGCGCCACCAGCGGCGCACTCGCGACCCGGTCGGGAGCTCCGTGACCCCGGCCGCGGGACCAGCGGACACGATCGCCGCTGGTGTCCCACGATCGGGTCACGGAGCTGAAGAACGGGGAGAGGTATGTGTAAACAAACCTCTCCCCGCGCTTCCTACTCTGCCTGTCATTGATTGGCTGTTCCCGGTCATCGGGAAAGCCGATCAATGACGTCAGACGTCAGCCCCGCCCCCTAATGTAAAAAAACACACACACGTCACAGCCCATAACCCCTCCCCTCCCCCTAGTGGTTAACTCTTTCACTACAACTGTCATTTATACAGGAAAATCAATGCATTTAAATAGCATTGATTGCTGTATAAATGACAATGGTCCCAAAAATGTGTCAAAAATGTCCGATGTGTCCGCCATAATGTCGCAGTCACAATAAAAATCGCTGATCGCTGACATTACTAGTAAAAAAAAAAATATTAATAAAAATGCTATAAAACTATCCCCTATTTTGTAAACGCTATAACTTTTGCGCAAACCAATCAATAATCGCTAATTGCGTTTTTTTTTACCAAAAATATGTAGAAGAATACGTATCGGCCTAAACTGAGGGAAAAAAAAATGTTTTTTTATATATTTTTTTGGGATATTTTTATAGCAAAAAGTAAAAAATATTGCATTTTTTTCAAAATTGTCGCTCTATTTCTGTTTATAGCGCAAAAAATAAAAACCGCAGGGGCGATAAAATACCACCAAAAGAAAGCTCTATTTGTGGGAAAAAAAGGACGCCAATTTTGTTTGGGAGCCACGTCGCACGACCGCGCAATTGTCAGTTAAAGCGACGCAGTGCAGAATCGCAAAAAGGGGCCTGGTCCTTTGGCTGCCAATTGGTCCGGGGCTGAAGTGGTTAATGAGGACCCAATCATCATCAGTGAGGGAAATCTGAACATCAGACTCCCAGGCTATACGTGCTGAGTCTAGAGTGCTGGAGGGGTCATCTATGAGTATACTGTATATACAAGAAATCAAGTGTCTTTTTGGGGGAGGTCACGTACATAATGATTCAAAGGGCGTCAATTGTCTCGTCCATGTCTCTGTCATCGCCTGAGAGTAGAGGAAGTGTCGTATCTGCCTGTATGACCAGAACGGAAAAGAATTGGAAAGGGACATAGATACCAAGTCCCCGTATGAGCGAGGGGATCCATGAGAGAAAAACTGATGTGCTAGTACTTTGTCGTGAGGTCATTCCTGACTTAGAAAGGAATTGGAAACTCCCGGTGAAAAAACTGTGGTTTCCTGTTAATGTAGTTAGGGGTCCAGGGATCGAGGAGAATGTTGCATTTTTTGGCGCTCGCCTAAAGGCCCCGAGAGATGAATGAATAAGAGGGCGTATCACGATCTCTGATGACCAATGTTGGGGTAGTATCCAGGGTAGAGATCCGAGAGGGAGTCGTGTATGCTTTTTCTAAGGTCACCCAGACCTTCCCAGCCTCATGAATGTTCCAGTCTACAAGTCGCATAAGATGGCTTGCCAGATAGTATTTGTAGAGGTCCAGCAGACCAATACTACCTCTAGTTTTTAAGCATGTGAGTCAAAAATACGGGGAGGAGAGTTGCTCCATATAAACAATGAGCATGTCTTCTTGTATGCCGCAAAGAAACAGGCCGGTAGGTTAATCGGAATGCGCTGTATAAAGGTATGGAAGATGTGGCAAGATTATCATTTTCAGGAGGGCAGATCGGCCAAACCATGAGACATTGAGGTTTTCCCATTCTTTTAGGTCATGTTGGGCTCTTTTCAAGGCTACTAAGAAGTTCTCGTTGTACAATTCAGCTAATTTTGCTGTAATTTGAATACCCAGATACGTGATGGCTTTCTTGTTCCATAGGAATGTGAAGGAGCTCTGACAACATTCTACATCTTTTTTTGTAAGGGAAACATTCAGGGCATGTGATTTAGTATAGTTGATCTTTAGGTGTGATAAGATCCCAAAGTTTTCTGTATCTTTCAGCAGGTTAGGTAAAGAGATATGTGGGGAGGTCAGGGAAAGGAGGATGTCATCTGCGAAATCTGCAACCTTATACTCACTGTCCCGTATCGAAAAACCTTCGATATTGGGGTTACATCGTAGCCGATTAAGAAAGAGTTCCAGCGAAAGCACAAAAATCAGGGGAGATAAGGGGTATCCCTGACAAGTACCATTACTTATGGTGAAGGCGTCCGACGGTGACCATTAACTCGCACACTCGCACTAGGAGAGGCGTATAATGCCGAGATGTGGGCTAACATGCGAGGGCGAAGGCCAATCATTTTCAGGACCTCATGCATGTAGTCTCAGGCCACCCTGTCGAATGCCTTCTCCGCGTCTAGGGATAACAAAAAGCCTTGGGTTTTTGAAGTCGTGAGCCAGTGGTGGAGATTTAGTGTTCTGATGGTGTTGTCCCTGGCTTCTCTTCCAGGGACGAAGCACACCTGGTCCAGGGAGATAAGGTTGGGTAGGAACAGGGATAAACTATTAGCTAAGAGCTTGGCGTAAAGTTTGGTATCCACATTGAGAAGGGATATAGGTCTATAATTCTGTACTTGCATAGCATCCTTACCATCTTTCAGTATAACCATAATATGGGCTTCTAACATACGACCTACCGAAACACTGGGACATGCCAGGGCGTTGAAGGTGGCTATCAACTTAGGGGATAATACAGTGAAAAAGCACTTATAATTTTGAAGTGTAAACCCATCTGTAATTCCATTTTAAGGTGGCCTGGAGCTCTTCTATAGAGAGGGGTTGTTCCATTTCCTTAGCCTGCGCCCGTGAAAGTGGTTTTGGGCAGTATTAAGCTAGGAAGTCCCTGATTGCTTCTGATCTCCTTTCTGCCTGAACAGGGTTCTGACTTGCAGACTTTAAATTATATCACTTTGTATAATAGTGTTTAAAACATTTTGCAATGTCCTCATTTCTAGAAAAAGATGTGCCCTGTTGATTCCGAATCTGGTGAATTGTGTTGGAAGGTCTGGAGGCTCGTACTGCCCGTGCCAGAAGTCTCCCGCACTTATTATCCTGTTCATAGAACACTCTCTGATGAAGTACATAATGGTGTCTTGTGCGTTTCCCATGCTCCTCTAGTAGCAGAGAGCGAGTGTGTGATAGCTCTCGCAGGGACTGCTGTGAGTGTGAAGATTTAGGAGAGGTCTTCAGTCGCCTAATTTTATCAATTAACCTCACTATAGTCTCCTGGTGTTGCCTTTTGATTTTCGCTGCCTGAGCTATAAGTTCCCCCCAAATAACACACTTGTGGGCTTCCCACAAGATGATTGGAGAGATGTCTGGGGAGGCATTCTCCCTGAAATACTTGCGAATTCGGGATTCTGGTGGTAAATTCCACATCTTTAAGCAAGGACGAGTTTAATCGCCAGGTTTTAGTTCTGGAAAATGATTCTGGGAAAGTCAGGGTGACCAAAATAGGGTGATGGTCCGACAGATATTTATTTATGTTTTACACAGTTACATAGTAGGTTCCATCAAGTCCAACCCATGTGTGTGATTTTATGTCCGTATTACATTGTATATCCCTGTATGTTGCGGTCGTTCAGGTGCTTCTCTAATAGTTTCTTGAAACTATCGATGCTCCCCGCTGAGACCACCGCCTGTGGAAGGGAATTCCACATCCTTGCAGCTCTTACAGTAAAGAACCCTCTAGGTAGTTTAAGGTTAAACCTCTTTTCTTCTAATTTTAATGAGTGGCCACGAGTCTTGTTAAACTCCCTTCTGCGAAAAAGTTTTATCCCTATTGTGGGGTCACCAGTATGGTATTTGTATACTGAAATCATATCCCCTCTCAAGTGTCTCTTCTCCAGAGAGTTCACAACCTTTCCTCATAACTAATATCCTCCAGACCCTTTATTAGCTTTGTTGCCCTTTTTTGTACTCGCTCCATTTCCAGTACATTCTTCCTGAGAACCAGTGTCCAGAACTGGACAGCATACTCTAGGTGCGGCCGGACCAGAGTCTTGTAGAGCGGGAGAATTATTGTTTTATCTCTGGAGTTGATCCCCTTTTTAATGCATGCCAATATTCTGTTTGCTTTGTTAGCAGCAGCTTGGCATTGCATGACATTGCTGAGCCTATCATCTACCAGGACCCCCAGGTCTTTTTCCATCCTAGATTCCCTCATAGGTTCTCCCCCAGTGTATAGACTGCATTCATATTTTTGACACCCAAATGCATTATTTTACATTTTTCTACATTGAACCTCATTTGCCATGTAGTTGCCCACCCCATTAATTTGTTCAGATCTTTTTGCAAGGTTTCCACATCCTGCTGAGAAGTTATTGCCCTGCTTAGCTTAGTATGGTCCGCAAATACAGAGATTGAACTGTTTACCCCATCCTCCAGGTCGTTTATGAACAAATTAAATCGGATTGGTCCCAGCACAGAACCCTGGGGGACCCACTACCCACCCCTGACCATTCCGAGTACTCCCCATTTATCACCACCCTCTGAACTCGCCCCTTGTAGCCAGTTTTCAGTCCATGTACTCACCCAATGGTCCATGCCAACGGATCTTATTTTGTACAGTAAACGCTTATGGGGAACTGTGTCAAATGCTTTTGCAAAATCCAGATACACCACGTCTACGGGCCTCCTTTATCTAGCTGGCAACTCACCTCCTCATAGAAGGTTAATAGATTGGTTTGGCAAGAACGATTCTTCATGAATCCATGCTGATTACTGCTAATGATACCGTTCTCATTACTAAAATCTTGTATAAAGTCCCTTATCATCCCCTCCAAGAGTTTACATACTATTAATGTTAGGCTAACTGGTCTGTAATTCCCAGGGATGTATTATTTTGGGCCCTTTTTAAATATTGGTGCTACATTGGCTTTTCTCCAATCAGCTGGTACCATTCTGTCAGTAAAAATTAGGAACAATGGTCTGGCAATTACTTGACTGAGTTCCCTAAGTACCCTCGGGTGCAAGCCATCCGGCAATTTATTAATGTTAAGTTTTCCAAGTCTAATTTTAATTCTGTCCTCTGTTAACCATGGAGGATGGAGGTGCTTCCTGTGATGTGTCATGAGGATAAACACTGCAGTTTTGGTTACTGAAGCCCCACGATTCCCTTGTGAAGACTGAGGAGAAGAATAAATTCAATACCTTCGCCATCTCCCCATCCTTTGTAACCAGATGTTCTTCCTCATTCTTTATGGGGCCAATATGGTCTGTCCTCCTTTTTTTACTGTTTACATACTTAAAGAGGTTGTATAGTCCTTTTTTGAACTTTTACTTACAGGCAAGCCTATAATAAGGCTTACTTGTAGGTACAATTAATATCTCCTAAACCTGTACAGTTTAGGAGATATTTACTTTTCATGCAGTCACTGACGTGCGGTGCATGCACTGTTAAGGCCTGGCTGAAGACCAGCAGACCTTGCCTGGAAAAAGACGTATCGCAAAGACGTATCGCAGCTTCGGCCTCACACAGCGCCGGGAACCGCGATACCCAGAAGACACGCCAAGGCAACATGTCAGCTGCCTCTGCGTGGATCGGGTGAGATACCGGCGCCTCGTTCTTAGGTTAGTATTTCATAATGAAATAGTATGCGCTGCATACTAGCTCATTATGCCTTTGCCTTGCAAGTTTTTTTGTTTTAAAAAATAAAAATAAAAGTGCGGGTTTACTACCGCTTTAAAGAATTTCTTGGGATTTTTTTGCTCTCCTCTGCTATGTGTCTTTCATGTTCTATCTTAGCCGTCCTTATTGCACCCTTACATTTCTTGTTACATTCTTTATAAAGTCTGAATGCTGATGATGCTGATGATGATCCCTCAACCTTGTATATTTTGAAGGCCTTCTCCTTTGCTTTTATATGCAATTTTACATTGGGGTTACATTTAAATGTTTTACCCAATGGGGTGCACTGGCTAATGCCCTTATTTAATATGCTCTTAAAGCAAACCCATCTCTCCTCTGTGTTCTTTGTTCCTAAGATTTTATCCCATTTTTACCTAAAGCATTATTAAAATCTCTGCTCCCCGCCAAATGGAATTTTGTTTTAGCCAGTTGTTTACAATCCCTTGCCAATTAGCCTAAAAAATGGGCTTTGCCAGCTTTTAACATTTGGCTCACATTGACTTCAATGGGGTTCGGATTCGGCACCCAAACTTCAATAAAGTTTGCAGAACTTGCCTTGAACCAAACCCAGGCATGTTTAGCTAATCCCTACTCTTTAACAGTATTGTATCCAGTAATTACAGAGTTTTAGAAATTAGGGGTAATAAGACTGAGAGTTTTTTGTTTATCAGGTAGTAATGAATCTAGTTTTTATTGTGTGACGATTAACAACAAATTTGTTTCAATTAAGTAAAAAAAATACTTCCCTATATGCATTGCTTCTCTCCTTAGGTGTGTAGAATTGACATTGTCGTAGACTTTGCACAGAGACATTTATTAACCGCTTCCCGACCTGCGCACGACGATGTATGTCGGCAGAATGGCACGGACAGGCATAAGGGCGTACAGGAACGTCCCTTTGAATTTGCCACCGCGCCATCGCGTGCGCCGGTCGGGATCTCCCAGAGTCCGATCGCGGGTCCCGCGTACTCGATCGCCACGGGGATACCCGCAAACGTCTCACAGGGAGGAAGGGGAGGAAGGGGAGATGCTGTTTACATTTGCATCTCCCCGTTCTGCCTAGCAACAAGTGACACTGGTCTCTGCTCCCTGTGATTGGAGCAGAGATCAGTGATCAGTAAAACACAGCCATGCCCCCCTTAACACTTAACCCCTACACTGCCACCCCCTGGTTTACCCCTTCACTACACAGGAATCAGTGCATTTGTATAGCACTGATTGCTGTATAAATGACAATGGTCCCAAAAATTTGTCAGAAATGTCCGATGTGTCCGCCATAATGTTGCAGTCACAATAAAAATCGCTGATTGCCACCATTGCTAGTAAAAAAAAAATTATAAAAATAATTATTAATAAAAATGCCTTAAAACTATCCCCTATTTTGTAAACGCTATAACTTTTGAGCAAACCAATTAATAATCGCTTATTGCAAATTTTTATTACCAAAAATATATAGAAGAATACAGAGGAAAAAAAATTGTTATATATTTTTTGGGGATATTTATTATAATAAAAAATAATGCGTTTTTTAAAAATTGTCGCTCATTTTTTGTATATAGCGCAAAAAAAATTAAAACCGCAGAGGTGATCAAAAACCACCAAAAGAAAGCTCTATTTGTGGAAAAAAAAGGACGTCAATTTTGTTTTGGAGCCACGTCGCACAACCGCGCAATTGTCAGTTAAAGCGACGCAGTGCCGAATCGCAAAAAGTGCTCTGGTCTTAAGCCAGCAAAATGGTCCGGTCTGAAAGTGGTTAAAAGCAAATAGGCTGTTCACTTTGCAAGGGAAGTTGCAGTTTGCAAGAGCATCTTCCCCAGAGCTTGGTAAATGTGGTGAGATAAAAACAAAAAAAAAAACACCCAATCACTTGCAAGGAGAATTTTAAAAAACAGCATTTTTTGCTTGCATAGGATTGCCTTTTTGCTGTTTCTAAATCAACCCCTATAATAATCTTATGAACAGCCAATTTATTTGTTCGCTTTGAGGCTCATTATATCATCCTAGACTAACTGCAAAATCTGTAAATGTAGGCAAACGGCACATCAAGACTGTAGGGGGAAAAGGGAAAAGTGTTTTATGCACATGTTACAATCTGAATGTGCAATTTCTCTTTAAGGGCCGGTTCAGACTGCTGCGATGTCCGAGATCGGATATGATTCGCACCGCACTGCAGTGCAAATCACATGCGATCTCTGTGCGATGCGATTTCAGCCATACATATAGTATGGCTGAATTTGCATCGCATTCGGACCAAACTCGTACAGGACCCTTTTTTTGGTCCGCAGCAGAATCGGATCGCATGGGTGTTCACACCATGTGATCCGATTCCTGTCCGAGTTTGCAGATCGCACTGCGATATGCAAACCCCCAAATTTGGGGGTGTCATTAACATTTCACTGACACTCCCAGCAGCTTGCATAGGGCAGTGTGAACTGCCGCCGGGAGACATGCGATGCGGGAACCCACAGTAGATTCGCAGCGTTCCCGCATGGCAGCAGTCTGAACCGGCCCTAAAGGGGTTGTAAAGGTTCGTTTTTGCTAGTGCATTGTTGGTTCACTTACCTTTTCCTTCCATTTCCCTTCTAAATGTTTTTTTTTCTTTGTCTGAAATTCTCACTTCCTGTTTCTCCTCAGTAAACTTCACACCATCATCCGAGCGGTGTTTAGTCAGCCAGAACAGCTTACTGAGGAGGAACAGGAAGTGAGAAATTCAGACAAAGAAAACAAAGAAAAAAAAACATTTAGAAGGGAAATCGAAGGAAAAGGTAAGTGAACCAACAATGCACTAGCTTAACCACTTTCAGACCTGACCAATTTGCAGCCAAAGGACCAGGCCCCTTTTTGCGATTCGGCACTGCGTCGCTTTAACTGACAATTGCGCGGTCGTGCGACGTGGCTCCCAAACAAAATTGACGTCCTTTTTTTCCCACAAATAGAGCTTTCTTTTGGTGGTATTTGATCGCCCCTGCGGTTTTTAAAGAGCGACAATTTTGAAAAAAAAACGCAAAAAAAAAAAATGTTTTTCCTCAGTTTAGGCCGATACGTATTCTTCTACATATTTTTGGTAAAAAAAATCGCAATAAGCGATTATTGATCGGTTTGCGCAGAAGTTATAGCGTTTACAAGATAGGGGATAGTTTTATAGCATTTTTATTAATAATTTTTTTTTTTTTATTAGTAATGGCGGCGATCATCGATTTTTTTTGTGACTGCGACATTATTCGCGGACACATCGGACATTTTTGACACATTTTTGGGACCATTGTCATTTATACAGCAATCAATGCTATTTAAATGCATTGATTCCTGTATAAATGACACTGGCAGTGAAGGGGTTAACCACAAGGGGGCAGTGTAGGGTTAAGTATGCCTAGGGGTGTGTTTCTTACTGTGGGGGGGGCGTGGCTGTCAGCTAGTGAATGCTGATCTCTGCTCCAATCACAGGGAGCAGAGATCGGCGTCACTAGTTGCTAGGCAGAACGGGGAGATGCTGTTTATCTCGGCATCTCCCCGTTCAGCCTTCCCGTGAGACGATCGCGGGGTTCCCTGCGGCGATCGAGTCCGTGGGGACCGCGACCGGACTCACGGGGGTCCCGACCGGCACGGGAGCGCGCCGCTCCCAGCGGGCTCCCGATGGCACGGACAGGCATTAAGGAGGGACTTATATATACGCCCTCCTGCCTGTACGTGCCATTCTGCCGATGTATATCGTTGTGCGCCGGTCGGCAAGTGGTTAAAGGAACCTATTTAGAAAATAAAAAACTAACCTTTATAACCCCTTTAATCTATCAACAACTATGTAGTGCAAGGGCTTGCCTGATTTAATACAGATTGATAGGATAGTTTAGGTAGGCCCTCATATCGTTTTTGGTGAAACGTATGGTTATATTGTAATGTGCATGATGACCTTAACATTACTGAGAAAATAAAGAACAAACAGCCAATGTGTTATAGGCACCAAATTTAATACAAGTGAATTTGCCCTTTAAGGATTTAAATAATATAAGACCTGGTTAGCACAGCATAAAATACAATACTGCAATTCTCAGATGGAACATGTTTGCAAAGTCTGAATACTGATTGACATGCTCAGTATGATAGGAGAATCTGTCAGGTGCATTAACGTACATTCCTCTGATCTGTACACATCCCTTCTTAGGGTACTTGGTAATAAGCTTCTTTAAAGATCCCTGAGTAAGCACTGATGATAAAATCTAGAGTATGTAGCACTCAGTCCTTTTTAGAATAGCTTTCTAATGCGTCTTTCCTTTCCTTAAGAAATGTCAGTTTAATCATATCTTAATGCTTTGATAATACATTCCTTAACATAGCTGTGAAATATTAATTTCACTATTTCAACTAACATTTCCAACATGTTAATTTCTGCTTGACTCTACAAGTGGTAATGTAATGTAAAGTAGAGGAACGTGACTTTTTCCCCACAGTTTTTCTCTGATGTATAAACTGTGAATGAGTCAGAGTTTTAGAAACATAGCCGAGAAAATATAAAATAATTGTCCCTTCCAATGTAAGTGGCGTGTTTCTCTCGGTTACCCTTTCACTTGATTTTTATTTCAGAAGCTTCTTTGTTGCAATAAGGCATCTAGGAACTGTTCAAGTTGTGTTCTCTGACTAGTATCTTAACCACTTCAGCACCGGGCGATTTTACCCCCTTCCTTACCAGAGCACTTTTTGCGATTCGGCACTGCGTCGCTTTAACTAACAATTGCGCAGTCGTGCGACATTGCACCCAAACAAAATTGACGTCCTTTTTTTCCCAGAAATAGAGCTTTCTTTTGGTGGTATTTGATCACCTCTGCGGCTTTTATTTTTTGCGCTATAAACAAAAGAAGAGCGACAATTTTGAAAAAAAAACAATATTTTTTACTTTTTGCTATAATAAATATCCCATTTTTTAAAAAAAAAAAAAACTATTTTTTTACTCAGTTTAGGCCGATACGTATTCTTCTACATATTTTTGGTAAAAAAAATCGCAATAAGCGTATATAGATCGGTTTGCGCAAAAGTTATAGCGTTACAAAATAGGGGATAGATTTATTGCATTTTTTTTTTTTTTTTTACGAGTAATGGCGGCGATCTGCAATTTTTTTTCGTGACTGCGACATTGCGGCGGACACTACAGACACTTTTGACACATTTTTGGGACCATTCACATTTACACAGTGATCGTTGCTATAAAATTGCAGTGATTACTGTGTAAATGTGACTGGCAGAGAAGGGGTTAACACTAGGGGGCGCTGCAGGGGTTAATGTGTTCCCTAAGGTAGTGATTCTAACTGTGGGGGGGGGGGACTCACAAGGGGAGGAGACCGATCGGTGTTCCTCCGTACTGGGATCACGCCTAGGGGGCGCGCGCGCGGGAATGGGAGGACGTCATATGACGCCCACCCAGGATGGGAGAACCACCTTGTGGGCGTCATATGACTACGGGCGGGATGGGAAGTGGTTAAACACACAATAGATAAAAGTGTGAATTGTTGGTGGATAAAGAGAAGGATAATAGATAGATAGATAGATAGATAGATAGATAGATAGATAGATAGATTGTTTGAAATATTGGGACGCCTGCCTTTACGCGCACAGGAACTTTAATGGCATCCCAGTCTTATGCCCCATACACACGATCGGATTTTCCGACAACAAATGTTGGATGTGAGTTTGTTGGCGGAAAGTCCGACCGTGTGTGTGCTCCATCGGACATTTGTTGTCAGAATTTCCACCAACAAATGTTGGCTAGCAGGTTCTCAAATTTTCTGCCAAAAAATTTTTGTTGTCGGAAAGTCCGATCGCGTGTACACAAGTCCGTCGCACAAAAATCCACGCATGCTCGGAATCAAGTACGAGCCGGAAGCGATCGGTCTTGTAAAAATAGCATTCGTAATGGAGATATCACATGACTATTGAACTTCCTTTTTATCGGCTCGCCGTACGTCTTGTACGTCACTACGTTCATAATTGTTGGCCTACATATGTGTGACCGGGTGTATGCAAGACAAGTGTGAGCCAACAACCTTTGAACAAAATTCCATGGTTTTGTTGTCGGAAAGTCTGATCGTGTGTATGGGGCATTAGTCCTTATGGTTCAATATTGAGTTGGCCCACCCTTTGCAGTTATAACAGCTTCAACTCTTCTGTGAAGGCTGTCCACAAGGTTTAGGAGTGTGTCTATTGGAATGTTTGACCATTCTTCCAGAAGAGCATTTGTGAGGGCAGGCACTGATGTTGGACTGGAAGGTCTGGCTCGCAGTCTCCAATATAATTCATCCCAAAGGTGTTCTATCGGGTTGAGATCAGGACTCTGTGCAGGCCAGTCAAGTTCCTCCACCCCCAACTCGCTCATCCACGTCTTTATGGACCTTGCTTTGTGCACTGGTGCACAGTCATGTTGGAATAGGAGGAAGTCAACAGAGATTTACCTCATTGGCTAAGCTCTGGGGATAATACCCTTGCAAAGTTTAATTTCCTTTGCAAAGTAAACAGTAAATTTTCCTTTAATAAATCATCAACCCCATAGAGTCCAGTGGTGGAATTAACAATTACAATGTGGTGCATGTACTCCCTATTCACAAATTTGAACAATAGTACGTTTACATTTTATTTTATGAATTTTTTGGTAATGTAGGTCTTTTAGGCTGCTTTCACACTGAGGCGCTTTGCAGGCGCTAAAGTGCTAAAAATAGCGCCTGCAAATCGCCATGAAAGAGCCGCTCAATGCACTCCAATGTGAAAGCCCTGAGGGCTTTCACACTGGAGCGGTGCGCTTGCAGGACGGTCAAAAAAGTCCTGCAAGCCGCATCTTTGGAGCGCTGTAGGTGCAGTGTATTTACCGCTCCTAAAGCGCCCCTTCCCATTGAAAACAATGGGGCAGCGCTGCAAACCCGCCTGCAAAGCGCCGCTGCGGTCTTACCCCTTTTTCAGCCGCTAGCGGGGGTTAAAACTGCCCCCCTAACGGTCGAATAGCGCCGCTAAAACGTCAGTAAAGCGCCGCTAAATATAGCACCGCTTTACCGCCAGCGTGCTCAACGCCCCAGTGTGAAAGTAGCCTTACTGTTTTGGTCAGCTAACAATTTTAGATTGCTTCTCCAAATACATGATTTTTTGTATACTTTAACTTTTTAGTAGTTGTACTGTCTGTAGTGTTAAAATAGGTAAAGTAATATAATCAAGAGGCAACTGATGTTTCTTTGCTGTTTCTGTAACCTGTAGACTGTAAGCCCCCGTACACACGGTCGGAAATTCCGACGGAAAATGTCCGATTGGACCATGTTGTCGGAAAATCCGCCCGTGTGTGGGCTCCATCTGACTTTTTCCGTCGAAATTTCCGACGGAAAAAAAATTGAGATCCTGCTCTCAAATTTTCCAACAACAAAATCCGATCAGACTTTTTCCGATCGTGTGTCGAGAATTCCGACGGACAAAGTGCCACGCATGCTCAGATCAAATTACGAAACCAAAGCCATTGGCTACTAGCCTCTACGTAGTTCCGTCGTACGCAACGAACGTCACCACGTTCAGAATGATCGGATTTTCCGACAACTTTGTCCGACCGTGTGTATGCAACACCAGTGTCGGACAAAATCCATCGGAAAAAATCAGACGGATTTTGTGGTAGGAATTTCTGACCGTATGTACGGGAGCTAAGAGGTGAATCCACAAAGCTTTCTTTTGCTGAAAATTCACAGGTCACAGAGTCATTAAATGTCTTACTATTGTTTTTATTATTAATTATTTGCTGTGCATTTATGGTATGTTAAAGAATATGTCAACAAACACATTTCATATTCCTGATATGTGCCTGCTGTACCATGTACTTGTATGAAAAGGTATGCTGTTCTCTTTATATTGCTTCCATTGTGTAAAATCACTGGTGTTCCCGCCAGTCCCTCTGATTTTCTATTAAAAACTGACCACATTAGACATGAGAGCACAGTGTGGTCAGTTGTCTAGCTATGCTGCCTGCTCTCCTCCAGTGATCAGATTTGTGCTAACATGCCTCCCCCTGCACAGCCATTCACTGGAAAGTTCAATGTGCTGCTGTTTCTCCTCTCCTAGCTCTCTGAGATCCTTATGTAGCTGAGAACAGAGGGAATGTGGTTCTCAGCTGCGAACACACACATGCAAATGTTTTGCCTTGCATTTCTTTTTTACAATGAATGGGTTGTTTTATAATTAAGAATTTACATGTACAAGGTGTGTCCAGAAAGTAATGAGAATTATATTTTCAAAATTCTTTTATTGAACAATTTTACAATTGAACACTGTCTCCTTCAAAGTATGCACCTTGCGAGTGTACACACCCCTCCCAGCAATTTTTTCCATTGTTCATAGGATCCCTGGAAGTCTTTAACCACTTCCCACCCGGCCAATGTAGATATACGGCCGGGTGGGAGCCGTCTACTTCTGAGTGGACGTTCAGGAACGTCCTTCAGAAGTAGAGGGATCGCACGTGCGCGTGCCCGCGCAGCGGCGCGATCCCGATGCGGCTGTGTCACCCGGACACGGCGCATCTCGGATCGGCAGGAGGGCTCGGTGATTGGCCCTCCTGATCACATGACGGCCGTGTCGAATCACGGCCGTCATGTGATGTAAACAAACAGCCGGTTGCTAGGCAATCGGCCCTCCTCTCCTCACACGGAAGTCGTCGCTGAGGAGAGGAGAGCGGTTTGCTGCAGCCGGCTGGTGATCAGTGAGTATTAGATGTTTTTTTACTCACTGATCACCAGTCTAGGGTCCCCATAGTAAAACACACATGTCCCCATAGTAAAACACACATGGCGGCACAGTGGTGTAGTGGTTAGCACTCTCACCTGGCAGTAAGAAGGGTCGCTGGTTCAAATCCCAACCACAACACTTCCTGCCTGGAGTTTGCATGTTCTCCCTGTGCCTGCGTGGGTTTCCTCCGGGTACTCCGGTTTCCTCCCACAATCCAAAGACATGTAGGTAGGTTAATTGGCTTCTGTCCAAAAATTGGCCCTAGTGTATGAATGGGGACCTTGGATTGTGGGCTCCTTGAGGGTAGGGACTGATGTGAGTGTGCAATGTACAGGGATGGGGACAATTGTAGACACTCGCTCAGATTGAACTGGATGGACTGATGTCTTTATTCAACCTTACTAACTATGAAACTATGAAACTATGTCCCCAAAACACACATGTCCCCAAATAATAAAAACACATGTCCCTCACATATGTCCCAGTAAAATAACATGTGCCAATGATTATCTGCACATATATGTCCGTGATCACCTGCACACCCCCTTTTACATGATCATTTTGCGTACATATGTCCGTGATCACGCGAACCAATTATTATACACTTAACGGAATTTTTTTTACAAAAAACCTGTAGCAGAATACATTTTAGCTTAAATTTATGACAAAATTTGATTTTATTGGATTTCTTTTAAAAAGAAAGGAGAAAATATTGTTTTTTTTTCAAAATTTCCGCTATGTTTTCGCTTATATCGCAAAAAATAAAAAGTGGAGTCGCGAATAAATACCACCAAACTAAAGCTCTATTTGTGCGAACAAAATGATAAAAAATTCATTTGGTTACAGCATTGCATGACCACGCAATTGTCACTGAAAGTGCGAGAGCGCTGAAAGCTGAAAATTGGTCTGGGCAGGAAGGGTGTTTAAGTGCACAGTAGGCAAGTGGTTAAGTAGGATGGTGTTCAGAGCCTGCGTAGTGGCTCTTTGGGTGTCATCCACACTACCAAAATGGTGTCCTTTCTCATGTTCAAATCCCGAGTTACGATTTCATGAACAATTGGCTTGAGAATCCCTGTTTCCTCTGCAATCATTCTTATAGTGAGCTGCCAGTCACAAATGCAACAGAATGTGGCTGCAGTGAGGCCTGTTCTCAACCGTGACCGACAGGTCACTTTTAGAATGATTGCAGAGGAAACAGGAATTACCAAGTCAATTGCTCATGAAATGAACAACTCAGGATTTGAACATAAGAAAGGACACCATTTCGGCAGTGTGGATAACGTCCAAAGAGCCACTAGGCAGGCTCTGAACACCATCCTACGTGAAGACTTCTAGGGTTGCTATGAAGAATGGAAATATTGCTGGGAGCGTTGTGTACACACACAAGGTGCATACTTTGAAGGAAACAATGTTCAATTGTAAAATTTTTCAATAAAATCATTTTTAAAATATCATTCTCATTACTTTCTGGACACACTTTATACTTTAGCATTCAAAGTCTTTGATGATAGGGGTTATCGTACAGGCTGACTTTTAAGAATCATTGAAAATGCAACAGCGTGAACATGTAGGGTGGACATAAATGACAATTTAGATATGATTGTGGATTAGATGTTGAAAAGAACGAGTTCATAAATATGATGATGGGAAGGAGGAGACATGAAGGCGGAAGCTGACCACGTGCAAGCCACATCACCTGCAGTGTGAATAGTCGGTGTAAAATAGTGAGTGGCTCTAGCACCAGTGTTGTTATTTTTGCCTTTCTGGGTGTTATGATTGTAGGACTACATGAAAATCAGTTATGGGACTGCATGTTTTCATTCGCAACACAGAATTTTTTTTGTTGCCTTGTCAAATGTCATATCCTTCAGCACATTGTGGACAATACACTACAAGCAAAGGCCAAGTCATAGTTAGACAAAAAAGGAGAAATTCTTGTTCCCATTCCACTCTCCTGACATGACAAGTACATGGACCACAAGTGCCACAATTCTACTACACCAGGACCTCCATGTTGTCATCACTACTCTGGCTGCTTAGCATTCCTAAAGTTTATTCTCTCCTAATGGCTCCATAGTTCCTCAAGCAATTCTTAAGTCACTATTCCTTTTTACTTGGCAGATATATCATTGAACAGGTTCCATTAGGTGGGCTTCTAAGGTTATCAAATATTTATTTTGGTTATAAAGCATGGTTTCTACAGCCATACAACTGACACTGGTGGAGCCATCATTGGGAACGTTATACTACACCATTATGTATATGGCAGTTTTTTGTATATGCTCTTGTTACTGTCAATACACCACCACTGACTGGCTGACATTCTGGTCATACCTTCATACTACTCTCCATTGTAGGATGTGCTCAAATACATTTACAATACATTTATAATACAGTATCTCACAAAAGTGAGTTCACCCCTCACATTTTTGTAAATATTTTATTGTATCTTTTCATGTGACAACACTGAAGAAATTACACTTTGCTACAATGTAGAGTAGTGAGTGTACCATTGTATAACAGTGTAAATTTGCTGTCCCCTCAAAATAACTCAACACACACCTATTAATGTCTAAAGTGCTGGCAACAAAAGTGAGTACAACCCTAAGTGAAAATGCCCAAATTGGGCCCAAATAGCAATTTTTTGTCCCAGTGTCATGTGACCCGTTAAGCCCCATACACACGCGCGGATTATCCGAGGACCAGGTCCGTCAGACCATGTCCGTCATACTTTGTCTGATGTTGGTTTTGCGTACACACGGTCGGACAAAGTTGTCGGAAAATCCGATCATTCTGAACGTGGTGACGTTTGTTGCCTAAGACGGGACTACGTAGAGGCTAGTAGCCAATAGCTTTGGTCTTGTAATGTGATCTGAGCATGCGTAGCACTTTGTCCGGTCGGAATTCGCTACACACGATCGGATTTGGTGTGATCGGACTTTGTTGTCAAAAAATCTATCCAGCAGGAGATAGGACTTTGTCCGTCAGACAATCTGATGGAAACTGTCCGATGGTGCCTACACACGGTCTGATTTTCCGACAACATTGTCCGATAGGACAGAATCCATCGGAAAATCCTACCGTGTGTATGGGGCTTTAGTGTTACAAGGTCTCCAGTGTAATGGGGAGCAGGTGTGTTAAATTTGGTTTTATCACTCTAACTCTCTCATACTGGTCGCTGGAAGTTCAACATGGCACCTCATGGCAAAGAACTCTCTGAGGATCTGAAAAAAAGAAATTGTTGCTCTACATAAAGATGGCCTAGGCTATGAAAAGATTGCCAAGACCCTGAAACTGAGCTGCAGCATGGTGGCCAAGACCATACAGTGGTTTAACAGGACAGGTTCCACTCAGAACAGGCCTCGCCATGGTCGACCAAAGGAGTTGAGTGCACGTGCTCAGCGTCGTATCCAGAGTTTGTCTTTGGGAAATAGACAAATGAGTACTGCCAGCATTGCTGCAGAGTTTGAAGGGGTGGGGGGGTCAGCCTGTCAGCGCTCAGACTATATGCCGCACACTGCATCAAATTGGTCTGCATTACTGTCATCCCAGAAGGAAGCCTCTTCTAAAGATGATGCACAAGAAAGCCTGCAAACAGTTTGCTGAAAACAAGCAGACTAAGGACATTAATTACTGGAACCATGTCCTGTGGTCTGATGAGACCAAGATAAACTTATTTGGTTCAGATGGTGTCAAGTGTTTGTGGTGGCAACCAGGTGAGGAGTACAAAGACAAGTGTGTCTTGCCTACAGTCAAGCATGATGGTGGGAGTGTCATGGTCTGGGTCTGAGTGCTCCCGGCACTGGGGAGCTACAGATCATTGAGGGAACCATGAATTGCAACATGTACTGTGACATACTGAAGCAGAGCATGATCCCCTCCCTTTCGTGACTGGGCCGCAGGGCAGTATTCCAACATGATAACGACCCCAAACACCTCCAAGACAATCACTGCCTGGCTAAAGAAGCTGAGGGTAAAAGAAATGGACTAGCCAAGCATATCTCCAGACCTAAACCCTATTGAGCATCTGTGGGGCATCCTCAAACGGAAGGTGGAGGAGCGCAAGGTCTCTAACATCCACCAGCTCCGCGATGTCATCATGTAGAAGTGGAAGAGGCCCCAGCCCCCAGTGACAACATGTGTAGCTCTGCTCTGATGAGTTCCATGCCCTAGAGGGTTAAGGCAGTGCTGGAAAATAATGGTGGCCACACAAAATATTGACACTTTCAGCCCAATTTGGACATTTTCACTTAGGGGTGTACTTACTTTTGTTGCCAGCGGTTTAAACATTAATGGCGTTGAGTGTGTTGAGTTATTTTTAGGGGACAGCAAACTTACACTGTTATACAAGCTGTACACTCACTACTTTACATTGTAGTGTAACCAGGGGCGGACTGACCATTCGGCCACTTGGGCACTTCCCGAGGGCCCCGGGTCACTAGGGGGCCCCATCAGGGTTGCCAGCCTCAGTAAAACCAGGGACAGTATGTGAAAATCTGTGTTTTTTTTACATCTGTTTCTGAAATGTCCCTTACCGACATCCTTTTGGTCTAAAAATCCAAAGATTATAGCTGCCCCACCTCTCCAGTACCTTCTCAGCCAATAGAAACATGTCTGTGTATACTGTGTGTACATGTATGTGTGTACTGTGTGATTGTATACTGTGTGTGTGTATACTGTGTGGCCCCATAATCTCTGATTGTCTGGGGGCCCCATAATCTCCTATTGCCCGGGGGCCCCATGAGTTGTCAGTCCGCCCCTGAGTGTAACAGTACACTTCCGTCTCCAGTCTGCTGGCAAGCCACATATCCTGGACAGAGGGAAAGACACAGACCCAAAGATCAAGGGTCAAATAAGAGTGCTGCTCACCCCTAAAGGGTAGAAATAGGAGAAGGAAACGATCCCCCACGTTGGGGTTTTTGGGCAGCGTACAATGAAAATTAAGTCAGAGTTTATGAGTAAAAAAGTTGAACGTTTTATTTTATAGGTAAAAAATGATTGACATCATTGAGTCAGAACATGAGCTCCAATGGGAACAATAACAAGTAACTATACATTAGTGTAAAGGAAAAACATGGATATACAATATGCAGACTAATATTCACATAACAACAGTAACAATCTGTCGTAGATATGAGAAATTATCCCTGACGCGTTTCAACCCGAGAAGGGTCTTCCTCAGAGGGAAAGAGGGTCTGCTAGATAGAGAGGAATGAAAGGTCAATGTTAGTGGTAAGTACAGTTTGTGAAATAAAGCTAAGCTCATACAGTGTGCCGAGCTGGATATGACAATGCATATTGAACTTTATATTTACCACAATGTTGTATATCCTGTAAGTAGAAGATGTGGTATTCCCACTGGAGGGTTTCTATTTGCATAGGGAGGGCGCCGTCCACTCGTATGGGGCACACCGGACAAGTTCCACCGATTACTACCTGGGTCATGGGGCGTGGTACGCCTTGCGGGAGGTCACACGTGTGGGGTTCCACTCCTATTGGTTCTGCTATCCAAGCAGGGGTACCAGGGGAGAAGGAACAACCCGGGAAAGACCCAAAGAGCACAGATGCCTCCAATGACCGGGTCTATAAGAGGATAAAGGTCATGTTATAGCTAAGTGTCTTAGCGGGTAGTACAGTATCTGACAGCTACAACAGAAGTGAATAGTTGGACTTCTGTATGTAATTGTTCTGACCAGGTGGGATAACTAGGACATGTGATGATTGGGGTGTATAAAAGGCTGTGCAATAGCCCGAGGGGGTCTAAGAAACTAAAAAATTGAAAAATCGAAAAACAAACCAAAGAAACCAAAAACTAAATGTGATGACAGAGGTTCCCCTCGGGGCAAGACGGGAATAAAGAGTGAAGGTGTATAGTGTGTGGTGGGATTAGGATGGGTGTGGGAGTGTGTGGAAAAAAAAAAAAAAAAAAAAAAGGGTGAAGGAGTGGGGGAGTGAGTGAGGGAGTTATTTTGTGATGAAGTGGTACAAAGTGAGTGAAGAAAAAAAGGGAAGTCGTGAGGAAAAGGAAAGGGAAGGGAAGGGGGAGAAAGGAAAGGAAGGAAGGGAAAAAGGGGGCGGGGGAAGGGGGGGGGGGAAGGGGTGAGGGGAGGGAGGGGGAAGAGGGAAATGCAAGGGAAAGGGAAGGGAGGGAGGGGGAGAGGTTGGGGGAAGTGGGGAAAAGGGGGGAGGGGAAGGGGGGGGAGGAAATAAAACAGGGGGGGGGGGGGAAGAAAGGAGGAAGGGAAAGGGAGGAAAAATTGAAGAGATGGGTGGGACGGGGGTGGGAAGGGGAAGGAAGGAAAGAGGAAAAAGGAGAGAAAAAGAGAGAAAGGGAGGATAGGGAGGTGAGGAAGGGGAGAAAAGGAGGGGAGGAATCACGGGGATAGGATGTGAAAGAGTGAATGGTGGGCATACTACCTAATTAAAACGCAAAACAATATATATAAGTGAGATATTATCTATGTGTATGGACTGGCGTTGTAATCCTACCTGGAGTGAAAAGATGCTGTAATGTAGTCACGAACTAGGATCCATGAGATTATCTCACAAGCCAATGATATATTTTCAGGGGGGAGGGGGGGGGGGACCCCTAGTTTTATATCACTGGTATAGTGATGGTAGGACTACTGGATCGGTGGGGTGGGGATCACCCGATCTGAAAGCACAAATTAGTAATGATCAATCAGATCAGAGATGAAGCATCTATTGTTAAAATGCACCACAGGATTGTCCTGTGGGGACCTTCAAGAGGTCCGCAAGGTTAGGGTGATGAATATCACCGTCTGAGTATGTCTGTACCTACCGCGTGTGCGTCTTGGTGGTAGTCCGGTCCTTTGGCGGTCGCTACATTGTAGTAAGAAGCTAATTAGCCCTTTTATAGGGTAAGTGAGAATGCTCATGGCCGGAAATAGATGACCGGAAATGGTCGGTGAACTGCTGACCCGGCGGATGGGTGTGTACCTGCGCTCACTGGGTCCTCCTTCAGGTGTGGATGGCCGCCAAACAGGCAGGCCGCGTGTGGGCTCCCCGGCGTTCCTGGCGGCCATCCTGTGGCCCGGGGGGGGGGGGGGGGGGGGGGGGGGGGGGGGGGGGGGGGGGGGGGGGGGGGGGGGGGGGGGGGGGGGGGGGGGGGGGGGGGGGGGGGGGGGGGGGGGGGGGGGGGGGGGGGGGGGGGGGGGGGGGGGGGGGGGGGGGGGGGGGGGGGGGGGGGGGGGGGGGGGGGGGGGGGGGGGGGGGGGGGGGGGGGGGGGGGGGGGGGGGGGGGGGGGGGGGGGGGGGGGGGGGGGGGGGGGGGGGGGGGGGGGGGGGGGGGGGGGGGGGGGGGGGGGGGGGGGGGGGGGGGGGGGGGGGGGGGGGGGGGGGGGGGGGGGGGGGGGGGGGGGGGGGGGGGGGGGGGGGGGGGGGTGGGGGGGGGGGGGGGGGGGGGGGGGGGGGGGGGGGGGGGGGGGGGGGGGGGGGGGGGGGGGGGGGGGGGGGGGGGGGGGGGGGGGGGGGGGGGGGGGGGGGGGGGGGGGGGGGGGGGGGGGGGGGGGGGGGGGGGGGGGGGGGGGGGGGGGGGGGGGGGGGGGGGGGGGGGGGGGGGGGGGGGGGGGGGGGGGGGGGGGGGGGGGGGGGGGGGGGGGGGGGGGGGGGGGGGGGGGGGGGGGGGGGGGGGGGGGGGGGGGGGGGGGGGGGGGGGGGGGGGGGGGGGGGGGGGGGGGGGGGGGGGGGGGGGGGGGGGGGGGGGGGGGGGGGGGGGGGGGGGGGGGGGGGGGGGGGGGGGGGGGGGGGGGGGGGGGGGGGGGGGGGGGGGGGGGGGGGGGGGGGGGGGGGGGGGGGGGGGGGGGGGGGGGGGGGGGGGGGGGGGGGGGGGGGGGGGGGGGGGGGGGGGGGGGGGGGGGGGGGGGGGGGGGGGGGGGGGGGGGGGGGGGGGGGGGGGGGGGGGGGGGGGGGGGGGGGGGGGGGGGGGGGGGGGGGGGGGGGGGGGGGGGGGGGGGGGGGGGGGGGGGGGGGGGGGGGGGGGGGGGGGGGGGGGGGGGGGGGGGGGGGGGGGGGGGGGGGGGGGGGGGGGGGGGGGGGGGGGGGGGGGGGGGGGGGGGGGGGGGGGGGGGGGGGGGGGGGGGGGGGGGGGGGGGAGGGGAGGGGGGGGGGGGGGGGGGGGGGGGGGGGGGGGGGGGGGGGGGGGGGGGGGGGGGGGGGGGGGGGGGGGGGGGGGGGGGGGGGGGGGGGGGGGGGGGGGGGGGGGGGGGGGGGGGGGGGGGGGGGGGGGGGGGGGGGGGGGGGGGGGGGGGGGGGGGGGGGGGGGGGGGGGGGGGGGGGGGGGGGGGGGGGGGGGGGGGGGGGGGGGGGGGGGGGGGGGGGGGGGGGGGGGGGGGGGGGGGGGGGGGGGGGGGGGGGGGGGGGGGGGGGGGGGGGGGGGGGGGGGGGGGGGGGGGGGGGGGGGGGGGGGGGGGGGGGGGGGGGGGGGGGGGGGGGGGGGGGGGGGGGGGGGGGGGGGGGGGGGGGGGGGGGGGGGGGGGGGGGGGGGGGGGGGGGGGGGGGGGGGGGGGGGGGGGGGGGGGGGGGGGGGGGGGGGGGGGGGGGGGGGGGGGGGGGGGGGGGGGGGGGGGGGGGGGGGGGGGGGGGGGGGGGGGGGGGGGGGGGGGGGGGGGGGGGGGGGGGGGGGGGGGGGGGGGGGGGGGGGGGGGGGGGGGGGGGGGGGGGGGGGGGGGGGGGGGGGGGGGGGGGGGGGGGGGGGGGGGGGGGGGGGGGGGGGGGGGGGGGGGGGGGGGGGGGGGGGGGGGGGGGGGGGGGGGGGGGGGGGGGGGGGGGGGGGGGGGGGGGGGGGGGGGGGGGGGGGGGGGGGGGGGGGGGGGGGGGGGGGGGGGGGGGGGGGGGGGGGGGGGGGGGGGGGGGGGGGGGGGGGGGGGGGGGGGGGGGGGGGGGGGGGGGGGGGGGGGGGGGGGGGGGGGGGGGGGGGGGGGGGGGGGGGGGGGGGGGGGGGGGGGGGAGGGGGGGGGGGGGGGGGGGGGGGGGGGGGGGGGGGGGGGGGGGGGGGGGGGGGGGGGAGGGGGGGGGGGGGGGGGGGGGGGGGGGGGGGGGGGGGGGGGGGGGGGGGGGGGGGGGGGGGGGGGGGGGGGGGGGGGGGGGGGGGGGGGGGGGGGGGGGGGGGGGGGGGGGGGGGGGGGGGGGGGGGGGGGGGGGGGGGGGGGGGGGGGGGGGGGGGGGGGGGGGGGGGGGGGGGGGGGGGGGGGGGGGGGGGGGGGGGGGGGGGGGGGGGGGGGGGGGGGGGGGGGGGGGGGGGGGGGGGGGGGGGGGGGGGGGGGGGGGGGGGGGGGGGGGGGGGGGGGGGGGGGGGGGGGGGGGGGGGGGGGGGGGGGGGGGGGGGGGGGGGGGGGGGGGGGGGGGGGGGGGGGGGGGGGGGGGGGGGGGGGGGGGGGGGGGGGGGGGGGGGGGGGGGGGGGGGGGGGGGGGGGGGGGGGGGGGGGGGGGGGGGGGGGGGGGGGGGGGGGGGGGGGGGGGGGGGGGGGGGGGGGGGGGGGGGGGGGGGGGGGGGGGGGGGGGGGGGGGGGGGGGGGGGGGGGGGGGGGGGGGGGGGGGGGGGGGGGGGGGGGGGGGGGGGGGGGGGGGGGGGGGGGGGGGGGGGGGGGGGGGGGGGGGGGGGGGGGGGGGGGGGGGGGGGGGGGGGGGGGGGGGGGGGGGGGGGGGGGGGGGGGGGGGGGGGGGGGGGGGGGGGGGGGGGGGGGGGGGGGGGGGGGGGGGTGGGGGGGGGGGGGGGGGGGGGGGGGGGGGGGGGGGGGGGGGGGGGGGGGGGGGGGGGGGGGGGGGGGGGGGGGGGGGGGGGGGGGGGGGGGGGGGGGGGGGGGGGGTGGGGGGGGGGGGGGGGGGGGGGGGGGGGGGGGGGGGGGGGGGGGGGGGGGGGGGGGGGGGGGGGGGGGGGGGGGGGGGGGGGGGGGGGGGGGGGGGGGGGGGGGGGGGGGGGGGGGGGGGGGGGGGGGGGGGGGGGGGGGGGGGGGGGGGGGGGGGGGGGGGGGGGGAGGGGGGGTGGGGGGGGGGGGGGGGGGGGGGGGGGGGGGGGGGGGGGGGGGGGGGGGGGGGGGGGGGGGGCGGGGGGGGGGGGGGGGGGGGGGGGGGGGGGGGGGGGAAGGGGGGGGGGGGAGGAAAAAAAGCAGAGGGGGGGGAAGAAAGGAGGAAGGGAAAGGGAGGAAAAATTGAAGAGATGGGTGGGACGGGGGTGGGAAGGGGAGGGAAGGAAAGAGGGAAAAAGGAGAGAAAAAGAGAGAGAAAGGGAGGATAGGGAGGTGAGGAAGGGGAGAAAAGGAGGGGAGGAATCACGGGGATAGGATGTGAAAGAGTGAATGGTGGGCATACTACCTAATTAAAACGCAAAACAATATATATAAGTGAGATATTATCTATGTGTATGGACTGGCGTTGTAATCCTACCTGGAGTGAAAAGATGCTGTAATGTAGTCACGAACTAGGATCCATGAGATTATCTCACAAGCCAATGATATATTTTCAGGGGGGAGGGGGGGGGGGACCCCTAGTTTTATATCACTGGTATAGTGATGGTAGGACTACTGGATCGGTGGGGTGGGGATCACCCGATCTGAAAGCACAAATTAGTAATGATCAGTCAGATCAGAGATGAAGCATCTATTGTTAAAATGCACCACAGGATTGTCCTGTGGGGACCTTCAAGAGGTCCGCAAGGT
This sequence comes from Lithobates sylvaticus, assembly GCA_028564925.1. Taxonomy (NCBI): domain Eukaryota; kingdom Metazoa; phylum Chordata; class Amphibia; order Anura; family Ranidae; genus Lithobates; species Lithobates sylvaticus. The sequence goes on from CM053030.1 coordinate 71,145,351, forward strand.
TAGGGTGATGAATATCACCGTCTGAGTATGTCTGTACCTACCGCGTGTGCGTCTTGGTGGTAGTCCGGTCCTTTGGCGGTCGCTACATTGTAGTAAGAAGCTAATTAGCCCTTTTATAGGGTAAGTGAGAATGCTCATGGCCGGAAATGGATGACCGGAAATGGTCGGTGAACTGCTGACCCGGCGGATGGGTGTGTACCTGCGCTCACTGGGTCCTCCTTCAGGTGTGGATGGCCGCCAAACGGGCAGGCCGCGTGTGGCGTCCCCGGCGTTCCTGGCGGCCATCCTGTGGCCCGTGACTGACGTCATCCCTGACGCAAAGTCGCGTGACGTACGTTCGTCACGCGCACCAGCGGCGTCCCGCGCGTGCGCAGTGGCGAGCGTCGTCCAGGGATGTGCCAGGAATGCCGCCGACGAGGGTATTCCAACGATCGATCGCATGGGACCAGCCCAGATGCGTCGATCGTGGAGAAAAGGAGGCGCTTGGTGGTAAATGTAGCGTCACTCCTTACCCTCGTCGGGAAGGCGTGTAGGCGCCCCCTGGTAGTCCAAAGTGGCACGGCGGAGTCAGGTGGTCCTCCATAGTGGGCAGGCCTCCCTCCCATGCAAATATTGGTCGGCCCGTGGCAAGAAGGTAGTGGAAGAGTTAAGCTGGGGTACAAAAGGAAAAAGAAGATGAATGTAAATGAACTGGAATAATGAAATAAATAAAATAAATGAAATGAAAATAAATATAAATATAAATATAAATATAAAAATAAAATAAAAATAGAAATAAATATAAATGTGAAAATAAAAATAATAATAAAAGTGAAAATGGAAATAATAATTAAATAATGAAAAAATAAAATAAATACAAAGAATTTAATGCGGTATGGATGATGGAGAGAAATGAAGGAAGAACCAAGGAGAGAGAGCCAAGAAAATGAAAAAACAGAAGAAATGAAGAAATAAGCCACAGCGTAAACAAGGCCACAGGGGGATCATTATGGAATAGTTCAGTTTCAATGGTAAGTTACAGACAACTCTGACTAATTCAAGTATGAGAGCATAAAGCAAAAAATAGTTTTGTAAATTATGTTGATTGAGTACATACTTTAATTTGTACAAAAATATATATAGGACACATTCATTAGATGTACATCATATATATACATGAAACTCAGGTTGGAAATCGTCACTCTAGCTGTATGTTAATTTGGCACAGTCTCATTGTATATCCTCGTCTAAATAAAAGACGAGATAAAAGCAGTATATTGTAAACATATTATTACGTTACATTTTGGTTGGATATAATTCAAAAAGAAGTTGCGAGATAGATTCACGGGGAAAGAGGGATTTTTTCCCACTATTATTAACAGGGGGATCTGGGTATTCACGAGCTGTCATGGAAGGAGGGAAAAGAGGGGGAAAGAAACAGTGGGGTGGTATGGGGAAGGCGAAGCAGGAGCTGCAACAACGGAAAGTCCAGAATTTGAATAAAGTGGACTAAAATAGACCACAATAAATGAGGGGTGAATGCCCTTATTGGGTTTTGCCGGAAACAAATCCTTTTAGGAATGGGGCGAAAGAGATGGACTCGTTTAGGCCCGGCGTTACTGTAGCGCCGAGTCTATGGATCCACCTCTGTTCGCACTGAAGGAGTACTTTGTTCCAGTCGCCGCCTCGATCGGGTATATGAATCCGATCGAGAGCGGCGAATGCGACAGTGGGCATCATGTAGTTATGTGCAGTTACCACATGCCGTCCAAGAGGTAGGTAGTGGTTGCCAATCTGCATGCAATAAATATGTTTGGATATACGTTTATGGAGTTCCTGCTTCGTCTTCCCTATGTAAAATGCACCACATTCACATAGCATAATATAAACAATCCCTTTAGTTTGGCAGTTCACAAAGTGGGATGGATGGAAAGTTAGCCCATTGGGAAGGAGAAATATTTTTTCACGTTTTACATATTTACATACTGAACAGTGACTGCAAGGGAAGGTACCCAGAATGGAACAGTGTTTGCGCCTTTTGGTCTCATTTTTGTATTCACTTTGTACGAGTCGATCACGTAATGAGATAGCCCGTCTAAAGGTTATTGCGGGACTGTTTGGAAGAAATCGGCTAATTTTTGGGTCATCCTTTAGGATGGGCCAATACCGTAAGATGATTTTTCTAATAGTGTCGTGCTGTTTGGAAAATCTCATAATAATCCTGGTGGACTCCACATCAGGGTCCTTTTTGGCTTTGTTGGATGCGAGTAAGCATGGTCGAGACTGCGCAAGGGTACGGTTGTAAGCCTTGCGCAGGCATGACCGGCTATAGCCGCGTGCCAGTAGTCGAGACTGGAGTTGACTCGCCTCTGTATTAAAAAGTGTATCGTTGGAGCAATTTCTACGCAGACGCAAGTATTGGCCATATGGGATGGACTGTTTGAGAGTGGACGGGTGAAAACTCTCCGCATGGAGGATTGTATTTCCTGCGGTGGTTTTTCGATATAGAGTGGTGTACGGAGAATTGTCAGAGGAGCGACCAATTATGACATCAAGAAAGGTCAATTGGTTCCGATCGTGAGTCATAGTAAATTTAAGATTGTATTCATTGTGATTGAGGTGAGTAAAGAATTCTAAAAGTAGGTCCTCAGGTCCATCCCAGATGACAAGGACGTCGTCAATGTACCGTAGCCATACAGTAATGTGGCTAGTGTACTTGACGAGGTCCCTGTCATCCAGGAGTAGTTGTTCCCACTCCCCCAGGTACAGGTTCGCGTAGGCCGGGGCACAGCAAGTGCCCATGGCCACGCCCTGTACCTGGAGGAAGTGGGAACCATCAAACATAAAACAATTGTGATGTAATATGTATTCTAGTCCATCAATGATGAACTCATTCAATGAATCCTCGTATTTCGGATTCAGTGTTAGAGTTCTCCGTATAGTCGCAACTCCCTTAAGGTGGGGGATCGAGCTATAGAGAGCTTCGACATCAATAGCTACAAGGATAGATTCTGTAGATAGAGTTGTGGTGTTAATGGTCTGTAGAAGATGTATAGTGTCTTTCAGAAAGGAGGGCAAAGACGTGACATAGGGTTGGAGATATGAATCAATGACCTTACTTAGATTTTCCGAAATATTGCCTCTACCGGAAACAATAGGGCGTCCGGGGGGTTGGGCCATGCATTTATGTATCTTTGGCAAGCTGTAGAAGGTTGCCACTCTGGGATATTTAGTTCTGATAAATTCATATATATTCTGACTAATGGCTCCTCTGCCAAATGCTGAGTCAACTAAATCATAAAATTTATTGTAGTATGTTTGAATCTGTTTTAATGGGATTGGTTTGTACCAATCCTTATTGTCCAAAATCCTTTGGCACATCTCTACATAGTTGGCGTTGTCCATGACAACTACGTTGCCCCCCTTATCTGAAGATTTTATAGTAATATTTGTATTGAGCTGAAGTGTTTTGAGGGCCTTGAATTCATTTTTAGTTAAATTGTTGGGGTGTGTTTTCTTATATGAAATCTTAGATATGTCACGGGTGGTCTGTTTGACAAAGGTGTCAATACTCGAACTCAAACTTAAGGGGGGAAATTTCGAAGAAGATTTTTTGAATTTTACATCGTGGTTTGGTATAGGTGAATAGGCACTGTTCAACAGACTATCTAGGTCTAGTTGGTCTATCAAGTCAATGGTATTGTTCTCATGAAATAATAGGGTAAGGTCGCGTAGCGCTTTAAACTCCCTCATAGTGAAGGTGGACCAATCGGTAGTGTCGTCAGGGATGTCTGTCTTTGCGTGCAGGCTCTTCAATAGGAGCCTGCGCGCAAAGAGTTGGAGATCCGTGACGACTTCGAAAAGGTCAAAGTTATTTTGTGGGCAAAAGGTCAACCCTCGGGTGAGAACAAGGGATTCCGCTTCTGATAGGTGATAGGAGGAAAGATTGATCACACTGAGTGATTCGGGGGAATCCGTGTGACAAAGGCGTCCAGGCTCCCTATCCCCCTGTTCAGTTGGGGTAAGGGGGATCCCCGTGTGGGGTTTAAAGAGGGTGGGCGCACAACATTGACTTGTTCGGTCAAATGTTGATTAGTGGTTGGCATTATGGGATTCCCGGATCCCAGAGTTTCCATAGATGAAATATTGTTGGAGTTGTCCATACTACTAGGAGCATTTTGACTTGTGGGTCTAGATTCAGACTCCATATCAGTAATGCGTTTTTTGGTCTCTTGTTCAGGTGAGCCTCTATTATTGCGACTACGTTTATATTTACCTCTTCCTTTATGTGGTATGTTATCGTGCTCCTGGTGTTGATTGGTAGAGGGGGTGCCTTTCGTTTTCGGAGTCTTCCTATTGTTATTGGTGGGTTGTGTGAAACCTGTGGTTTTCTTTGTGGAGTTCCATCTATATGCTCGTCCCTCCTGGAAGGCCGTCTTGTCCCTCCAGTATTTGAGTTCTTTTTTCTGTAAGATGTTTTTATTATGGGCCGATAGTTCGCTGCGTAGTTGATCCTGTGAACTGAGATACAAAGGATGCTGTGCAAAAGGACGCAAGGCCAGTTCTAGGTTGTTAATCTCTATGTCCAAAAGTGACATTTGTCTGGTATATTCTTTTTTGAGAATGCTCATCATTTGCTGTGAGCATTTCTTAAGGTTATCTTCCCATTCGAGTTTACACTCGGTACTAATCTGGTCCAGGTTAGGAAAAATTTGGACTCTAAGTCCCAATGGGTTTATGTTTTCTTGGCTATATCTATCGAGGGATTTTATGTGCCAATATAATGCTGATTTGTGTTCAAGGATTTTAGTAAGCTTTAGGGTGAGTGTGGAAATTGTAGTTTCCACCCGATCACCTTGTTCAAAATCTGTTTCATATCCTAGCATGAGGGTGGCCCATTCATCACCCTGAAAAATACTCGACATATCTTAAGGAATGTTAATGCAATAAAAGAATATATATAAAAAAGAGAGAACTGTATACCAAATATCAAAACAAATACAAGAGGGCAATTTACATCCCAGAGCTCATGTTTTAACTCTTTGTGTCATAGAGGGGAAGGGGTGTTTAGCCACCCAATATATATAGCACAGAGGGAAAGACACAGACCCAAAGATCAAGGGTCAAATAAGAGTGCTGCTCACCCCTAAAGGGTAGAAATAGGAGAAGGAAACGATCCCCCACGTTGGGGTTTTTAGGCAGCGTACAATGAAAAATAAGTCAGAGTTTATGAGTAAAAAAGTTGAACGTTTTATTTTATAGGTAAAAAATGATTGACATCATTGAGTCAGAACATGAGCTCCAATGGGAACAATAACAAGTAACTATACATTAGTGTAAAGGAAAAACATGGATATACAATATGCAGACTAATATTCACATAACAACAGTAACAATCTGTCGTAGATATGAGAAATTATCCCTGACGCGTTTCAACCCGAGAAGGGTCTTCCTCAGAGGGAAAGAGGGTCTGCTAGATAGAGAGGAATGAAAGGTCAATGTTAGTGGTAAGTACAGTTTGTGAAATAAAGCTAAGCTCATACAGTGTGCCGAGCTGGATATGACAATGCATATTGAACTTTATATTTACCACAATGTTGTATATCCTGTGAGTAGAAGATGTGGTATTCCCACTGGAGGGTTTCTATTTGCATAGGGAGGGCGCCGTCCACTCGTATGGGGCACACCGGACAAGTTCCACCGATTACTACCTGGGTCATGGGGCGTGGTACGCCTTGCGGGAGGTCACACGTGTGGGGTTCCACTCCTATTGGTTCTGCTATCCAAGCAGGGGTACCAGGGGAGAAGGAACAACCCGGGAAAGACCCAAAGAGCACAGATGCCCCCAATGACCGGGTCTATAAGAAAATAAAGGTCATGTTATAGCTAAGTGTCTTAGCGGGTAGTGCAGTATCTGACAGCTACAACAGAAGTGGATAGTTGGACTTCTGTATGTAATTGTTCTGACCAGGTGGGATAACTAGGACATGTGATGATTGGGGTGTATAAAAGGCTGTGCAATAGCCCGAGGGGGTCTAAGAAACTAAAAAATTGAAAAATTGAAAAACAAACCAAAGAAACCAAAAACTAAATGTGATGACAGAGGTTCCCCTCGGGGCAAGACGGGAATAAAGAGTGAAAAAAAGATAGGAAGTGGTGGAAAAAAAAAAAAAAAAAAAAAAAAAAATGGAAAAGGAAAGGGAAGGGAAGGGGGAGAAAGGAAAAGAAAAAGAAGGAAGGGGAAAAGGGGGGAAGGGAGGGGAAGGAAGAAGGGGGCGGGGGGGGGGGGAGGGGTAAGGGGGAGGGGGAGGGGGGGAGCGGGGGGAAAGTGGGGGGGGGTAAGGGGGGGGCCGGGGGGGGGGGGGGGGGGGGGGGGGGGGGGGGGGGGGGGGTGGGGAGGGGGGGGAGGGGGGGGGTGGGGGGGGGGGGGGGGGGGGGGGGGGGGGGGGGGAGGGGGGGGGGGGGGGGGAGGGGGCGGGGGGGGGGGGGGGGGGGGGGGGGGGAGGGGGGGGGAGGGGGGGGGGGGGGGGGGGGGGAGGGGGGGGGGGGGGGGGGGGGGGGGGGGGGCGGGGGGGGGGGGGGGGGGGGGGGGGGGGGGGGGGGGGGGGGGGGGGGGGGGGGGGAGGGGGGGGGGGGGGGGGGGGGGTGGGGGGGGGGGGGGGGGGGGGGGGGGGGGGGGGGGGGGGGGGGGGGGGGTGGGGGGGGGGGGGGGGGGGGGGGGGGGGGGGGGGGGGGGGGGGGGGGGGGGGGGGGGGGGGGGCGGAGGCAGGGGGGGTGGGGAGGGGGGGGGGGGGGGGGGGGGGGGAGGGGGGGGGGGGGGGGGGGGGGGGGGGGGGGGGGGGGGAGGGGGGGGGTCGGGCGGGGAGGGGGGGAGGGGGGGGGGGGGGGGGGGGGGGGGGGGGGGGGGGGGGGGGGGGGGGGGGGGGGGGGGGGGGGGGGGGGGGGGGAGGGGGGGGGGGGGGGGGGGGGGGGGGGGGGGGGGGGGGGGGGGGGGGGGGGGGGGGGGGGGGGGGGGGGGGGGGGGGGGGGGGGGGGTGGAGGGGGGGGGGACGGGGGGGGGGGGGGGGGGGGGGGGGAGGGGGGGGGGGGGGGGGGGGGGGGGGGGGGGGGGGGGGGGGGGGGGGGGGGGGGGGGGGGGGGGGGGGGGGGGGGGGGGGAGGGGGGGGGGGGGGGGGGGGGGGGGGGGGGGGGGGGGGGGGGGGGGGGGGAGGGGGGGGGGGGGGGGGGGGGGGGGGGGGGGGGGGGGGGGGGGGGGGGGGGGGGGGGGGGGGGGGGGGGGGGGGGGGGGGGGGGGGGGGGGGGGGGGGGGGGGGCGGGGGGGGGGGCGGGGGGGGGGGAATAAAGAGTGAAGGGGTATAGTGTGTGGTGGGATTAGGATGGGTGTGGGAGTGTGTGAAAAAAAAAGGGTGAAGGAGTGGGGGAGTGAGTGAGGGAGTTATTTTGTGATGAAGTGGTACAAAGTGAGTGAAGAAAAAAAGGGAAGTCGTGAGGAAAAGGAAAGGGAAGGGAAGGGGGAGAAAGGAAAGGAAGGAAGGGAAAAAGGGGGCGGGGGAAGGGGGGGGGGGGGGGGGGGGGAGGGAGGGGGAAGAGGGAAATGCAAGGGAAAGGGAAGGAAGGGAGGGGGAGAGGTTGGGGGAAGTGGGGAAAAGGGGGGAGGGGAAGGGGGGGGAGGAAATAAAACAGGGGGGGGGGAAGAAAGGAGGAAGGGAAAGGGAGGAAAAATTGAAGAGATGGGTGGGACGGGGGTGGGAAGGGGAGGGAAGGAAAGAGGGAAAAAGGAGAGAAAAAGAGAGAAAGGGAGGATAGGGAGGTGAGGAAGGGGAGAAAAGGAGGGGAGGAATCACGGGGATAGGATGTGAAAGAGTGAATGGTGGGCATACTACCTAATTAAAACGCAAAACAATATATATAAGTGAGATATTATCTATGTGTATGGACTGACGTTGTAATCCTACCTGGAGTGAAAAGATGCTGTAATGTAGTCACGAACTAGGATCCATGAGACTATCTCACAAGCCAATGATATATTTTCAGGGGGGAGGGGGGGGGGGACCCCTAGTTTTATATCACTGGTATAGTGATGGTAGGACTACTGGATCGGTGGGGTGGGGATCACCCGATCTGAAAGCACAAATTAGTAATGATCAGTCAGATCAGAGATGAAGCATCTATTGTTAAAATGCACCACAGGATTGTCCTGTGGGGACCTTCAAGAGGTCCGCAAGGTTAGGGTGATGAATATCACCGTCTGAGTGTGTCTGTACCTACCGCGTGTGCGTCTTGGTGGTAGTCCGGTCCTTTGGCGGTCGCTGCATTGTAGTAAGAAGCTAATTAGCCCTTTTATAGGGTAAGTGAGAATGCTCATGGCCGGAAATGGATGACCGGAAATGGTCGGTGAACTGCTGACCCGGCGGATGGGTGTGTACCTGCGCTCACTGGGTCCTCCTTCAGGTGTGGATGGCCGCCAAACGGGCAGGCCGCGTGTGGCGTCCCCGGCGTTCCTGGCGGCCATCCTGTGGCCCGTGACTGACGTCATCCCTGACGCAAAGTCGCGTGACGTACGTTCGTCACGCGCACCAGCGGCGTCCCGCGCGTGCGCAGTGGCGAGCGTCGTCCAGGGATGTGCCAGGAATGCCGCCGACGAGGGTATTCCAACGATCGATCGCATGGGACCAGCCCAGATGCGTCGATCGTGGAGAAAAGGAGGCGCTTGGTGGTAAATGTAGCGTCACTCCTTACCCTCGTCGGGAAGGCGTGTAGGCGCCCCCTGGTGGTCCAAAGTGGCACGGCGGAGTCAGGTGGTCCTCCATAGTGGGCAGGCCTCCCTCCCATGCAAATATTGGTCGGCCCGTGGCAAGAAGGTAGTGGAAGAGTTAAGCTGGGGTACAAAAGGAAAAAGAAGATGAATGTAAATGAACTGGAATAATGAAATAAATAAAATAAATGAAATGAAAATAAATATAAATATAAATATAAATATAAAAATAAAATAAAAATAGAAATAAATATAAATGTGAAAATAAAAATAATAATAAAAGTGAAAATGGAAATAATAATTAAATAATGAAAAAATAAAATAAATACAAAGAATTTAATGCGGTATGGATGATGAAGAGAAATGAAGGAAGAACCAAGGAGAGAGAGCCAAGAAAATGAAAAAACAGAAGAAATGAAGAAATAAGCCACAGCGTAAACAAGGCCACAGGGGGATCATTATGGAATAGTTCAGTTTCAATGGTAAGTTACAGACAACTCTGACTAATTCAAGTATGAGAGCATAAAGCAAAAAATAGTTTTGTAAATTATGTTGATTGAGTACATACTTTAATTTGTACAAAAATATATATAGGACACATTCATTAGATGTACATCATATATATACATGAAACTCAGGTTGGAAATCGTCACTCTAGCTGTATGTTAATTTGGCACAGTCTCATTGTATATCCTCGTCTAAATAAAAGACGAGATAAAAGCAGTATATTGTAAACATATTATTACGTTACATTTTGGTTGGATATAATTCAAAAAGAAGTTGCGAGATAGATTCACGGGGAAAGAGGGATTTTTTCCCACTATTATTAACAGGGGGATCTGGGTATTCACGAGCTGTCATGGAAGGAGGGAAAAGAGGGGGAAAGAAACAGTGGGGTGGTATGGGGAAGGCGAAGCAGGAGCTGCAACAACGGAAAGTCCAGAATTTGAATAAAGTGGACTAAAATAGACCACAATAAATGAGGGGTGAATGCCCTTATTGGGTTTTGCCGGAAACAAATCCTTTTAGGAATGGGGCGAAAGAGATGGACTCGTTTAGGCCCGGCGTTACTGTAGCGCCGAGTCTATGGATCCACCTCTGTTCGCACTGAAGGAGTACTTTGTTCCAGTCGCCGCCTCGATCGGGTATATGAATCCGATCGAGAGCGGCGAATGCGACAGTGGGCATCATGTAGTTATGTGCAGTTACCACATGCCGTCCAAGAGGTAGGTAGTGGTTGCCAATCTGCATGCAATAAATATGTTTGGATATACGTTTATGGAGTTCCTGCTTCGTCTTCCCTATGTAAAATGCACCACATTCACATAGCATAATATAAACAATCCCTTTAGTTTGGCAGTTCACAAAGTGGGATGGATGGAAAGTTAGCCCATTGGGAAGGAGAAATATTTTTTCACGTTTTACATATTTACATACTGAACAGTGACTGCAAGGGAAGGTACCCAGAATGGAACAGTGTTTGCGCCTTTTGGTCTCATTTTTGTATTCACTTTGTACGAGTCGATCACGTAATGAGATAGCCCGTCTAAAGGTTATTGCGGGACTGTTTGGAAGAAATCGGCTAATTTTTGGGTCATCCTTTAGGATGGGCCAATACCGTAAGATGATTTTTCTAATAGTGTCGTGCTGTTTGGAAAATCTCATAATAATCCTGGTGGACTCCACATCAGGGTCCTTTTTGGCTTTGTTGGATGCGAGTAAGCATGGTCGAGACTGCGCAAGGGTACGGTTGTAAGCCTTGCGCAGGCATGACCGGCTATAGCCGCGTGCCAGTAGTCGAGACTGGAGTTGACTCGCCTCTGTATTAAAAAGTGTATCGTTGGAGCAATTTCTACGCAGACGCAAGTATTGGCCATATGGGATGGACTGTTTGAGAGTGGACGGGTGAAAACTCTCCGCATGGAGGATTGTATTTCCTGCGGTGGTTTTTCGATATAGAGTGGTGTACGGAGAATTGTCAGAGGAGCGACCAATTATGACATCAAGAAAGGTCAATTGGTTCCGATCGTGAGTCATAGTAAATTTAAGATTGTATTCATTGTGATTGAGGTGAGTAAAGAATTCTAAAAGTAGGTCCTCAGGTCCATCCCAGATGACAAGGACGTCGTCAATGTACCGTAGCCATACAGTAATGTGGCTAGTGTACTTGACGAGGTCCCTGTCATCCAGGAGTAGTTGTTCCCACTCCCCCAGGTACAGGTTCGCGTAGGCCGGGGCACAGCAAGTGCCCATGGCCACGCCCTGTACCTGGAGGAAGTGGGAACCATCAAACATAAAACAATTGTGATGTAATATGTATTCTAGTCCATCAATGATGAACTCATTCAATGAATCCTCGTATTTCGGATTCAGTGTTAGAGTTCTCCGTATAGTCGCAACTCCCTTAAGGTGGGGGATCGAGCTATAGAGAGCTTCGACATCAATAGCTACAAGGATAGATTCTGTAGATAGAGTTGTGGTGTTAATGGTCTGTAGAAGATGTATAGTGTCTTTCAGAAAGGAGGGCAAAGACGTGACATAGGGTTGGAGATATGAATCAATGACCTTACTTAGATTTTCCGAAATATTGCCTCTACCGGAAACAATAGGGCGTCCGGGGGGTTGGGCCATGCATTTATGTATCTTTGGCAAGCTGTAGAAGGTTGCCACTCTGGGATATTTAGTTCTGATAAATTCATATATATTCTGACTAATGGCTCCTCTGCCAAATGCTGAGTCAACTAAATCATAAAATTTATTGTAGTATGTTTGAATCTGTTTTAATGGGATTGGTTTGTACCAATCCTTATTGTCCAAAATCCTTTGGCACATCTCTACATAGTTGGCGTTGTCCATGACAACTACGTTGCCCCCCTTATCTGAAGATTTTATAGTAATATTTGTATTGAGCTGAAGTGTTTTGAGGGCCTTGAATTCATTTTTAGTTAAATTGTTGGGGTGTGTTTTCTTATATGAAATCTTAGATATGTCACGGGTGGTCTGTTTGACAAAGGTGTCAATACTCGAACTCAAACTTAAGGGGGGAAATTTCGAAGAAGATTTTTTGAATTTTACATCGTGGTTTGGTATAGGTGAATAGGCACTGTCCAACAGACTATCTAGGTCTAGTTGGTCTATCAAGTCAATGGTATTGTTCTCATGAAATAATAGGGTAAGGTCGCGTAGCGCTTTAAACTCCCTCATAATGAAGGTGGACCAATCGGTAGTGTCGTCAGGGATGTCTGTCTTTGCGTGCAGGCTCTTCAATAGGAGCCTGCGCGCAAAGAGTTGGAGATCCGTGACGACTTCGAAAAGGTCAAAGTTATTTTGTGGGCAAAAGGTCAACCCTCGGGTGAGAACAAGGGATTCCGCTTCTGATAGGTGATAGGAAGAAAGATTGATCACACTGAGTGATTCGGGGGAATCCGTGTGACAAAGGCGTCCAGGCTCCCTATCCCCCTGTTCAGTTGGGGTAAGGGGGATCCCCGTGTGGGGTTTAAAGAGGGTGGGCGCACAACATTGACTTGTTCGGTCAAATGTTGATTAGTGGTTGGCATTATGGGATTCCCGGATCCCAGAGTTTCCATAGATGAAATATTGTTGGAGTTGTCCATACTACTAGGAGCATTTTGACTTGTGGGTCTAGATTCAGACTCCATATCAGTAATGCGTTTTTTGGTCTCTTGTTCAGGTGAGCCTCTATTATTGCGACTACGTTTGTATTTACCTCTTCCTTTATGTGGTATGTTATCGTGCTCCTGGTGTTGATTGGTAGAGGGGGTGCCTTTCATTTTCGGAGTCTTCCTATTGTTATTGGTGGGTTGTGTGAAACCTGTGGTTTTCTTTGTGGAGTTCCATCTATATGCTCGTCCCTCCTGGAAGGCCGTCTTGTCCCTCCAGTATTTGAGTTCTTTTTTCTGTAAGATGTTTTTATTATGGGCCGATAGTTCGCTGCGTAGTTGATCCTGTGAACTGAGATACAAAGGATGCTGTGCAAAAGGACGCAAGGCCAGTTCTAGGTTGTTAATCTCTATGTCCAAAAGTGACATTTGTCTGGTATATTCTTTTTTGAGAATGCTCATCATTTGCTGTGAGCATTTCTTAAGGTTATCTTCCCATTCGAGTTTACACTCGGTACTAATCTGGTCCAGGTTAGGAAAAATTTGGACTCTAAGTCCCAATGGGTTTATGTTTTCTTGGCTATATCTATCGAGGGATTTTATGTGCCAATATAATGCTGATTTGTGTTCAAGGATTTTAGTAAGCTTTAGGGTGAGTGTGGAAATTGTAGTTTCCACCCGATCACCTTGTTCAAAATCTGTTTCATATCCTAACATGAGGGTGGCCCATTCATCACCCTGGAAAATACTCGACATGTCTTAAGGAATGTTAATGCAATAAAAAATATATATAAAAAAGAGAGAACTGTATACCAAATATCAAAACAAATACAAGAGGGCAATTTACATCCCAGAGCTCATGTTTTAACTCTTTGTGTCATAGAGGGGAAGGGGTGTTTAGCCACCCAATATATATAGCACAGAGGGAAAGACACAGACCCAAAAATCAAGGGTCAAATAAGAGTGCTGCTCACCCCTAAAGGGTAGAAATAGGAGAAGGAAACGATCCCCCACGTTGGGGTTTTTAGGCAGCGTACAATGAAAAATAAGTCAGAGTTTATGAGTAAAAAAGTTGAACGTTTTATTTTATAGGTAAAAAATGATTGACATCATTGAGTCAGAACATGAGCTCCAATGGGAACAATAACAAGTAACTATACATTAGTGTAAAGGAAAAACATGGATATACAATATGCAGACTAATATTCACATAACAACAGTAACAATCTGTCGTAGATATGAGAAATTATCCCTGACGCGTTTCAACCCGAGAAGGGTCTTCCTCAGAGGGAAAGAGGGTCTGCTAGATAGAGAGGAATGAAAGGTCAATGTTAGTGGTAAGTACAGTTTGTGAAATAAAGCTAAGCTCATACAGTGTGCCGAGCTGGATATGACAATGCATATTGAACTTTATATTTACCACAATGTTGTATATCCTGTGAGTAGAAGATGTGGTATTCCCACTGGAGGGTTTCTATTTGCATAGGGAGGGCGCCGTCCACTCGTATGGGGCACACCGGACAAGTTCCACCGATTACTACCTGGGTCATGGGGCGTGGTACGCCTTGCGGGAGGTCACACGTGTGGGGTTCCACTCCTATTGGTTCTGCTATCCAAGCAGGGGTACCAGGGGAGAAGGAACAACCCGGGAAAGACCCAAAGAGCACAGATGCCCCCAATGACCGGGTCTATAAGAAAATAAAGGTCATGTTATAGCTAAGTGTCTTAGCGGGTAGTGCAGTATCTGACAGCTACAACAGAAGTGGATAGTTGGACTTCTGTATGTAATTGTTCTGACCAGGTGGGATAACTAGGACATGTGATGATTGGGGTGTATAAAAGGCTGTGCAATAGCCCGAGGGGGTCTAAGAAACTAAAAAATTGAAAAACAAACCAAAGAAACCAAAAACTAAATGTGATGACAGAGGTTCCCCTCGGGGCAAGACGGGAATAAAGAGTGAAGGTGTATAGTGTGTGGTGGGATTAGGATGGGTGTGGGAGTGTGTGAAAAAAAAGGGTGAAGGAGTGGGGGAGTGAGTGAGGGAGTTATTTTGTGATGAAGTGGTACAAAGTGAGTGAAGAAAAAAAGGGAAGTCGTGAGGAAAAGGAAAGGGAAGGGAAGGGGGAGAAAGGAAAGGAAGGAAGGGAAAAAGGGGGCGGGGGAAGGGGGGGGGGGGAAGGGGGAGGGGAGGGAGGGGGAAGAGGGAAATGCAAGGGAAAGGGAAGGAAGGGAGGGGGAGAGGTTGGGGGAAGTGGGGAAAAGGGGGGAGGGGAAGGGGGGGGGAGGAAATAAAACAGGGGGGGGGGGGAAGAAAGGAGGAAGGGAAAGGGAGGAAAAATTGAAGAGATGGGTGGGACGGGGGTGGGAAGGGGAGGGAAGGAAAGAGGGAAAAAGGAGAGAAAAAGAGAGAAGGGGAGGATAGGGAAGTGAGGAAGGGGAGAAAAGGAGGGGAGGAATCACGGGGATAGGATGTGAAAGAGTGAATGGTGGGCATACTACCTAATTAAAACGCAAAACAATATATATAAGTGAGATATTATCTATGTGTATGGACTGACGTTGTAATCCTACCTGGAGTGAAAAGATGCTGTAATGTAGTCACGAACTAGGATCCATGAGACTATCTCACAAGCCAATGATATATTTTCAGGGGGGAGGGGGGGGGGGACCCCTAGTTTTATATCACTGGTATAGTGATGGTAGGACTACTGGATCGGTGGGGTGGGGATCACCCGATCTGAAAGCACAAATTAGTAATGATCAGTCAGATCAGAGATGAAGCATCTATTGTTAAAATGCACCACAGGATTGTCCTGTGGGGACCTTCAAGAGGTCCGCAAGGTTAGGGTGATGAATATCACCGTCTGAGTATGTCTGTACCTACCGCGTGTGCGTCTTGGTGGTAGTCCGGTCCTTTGGCGGTCGCTACATTGTAGTAAGAAGCTAATTAGCCCTTTTATAGGGTAAGTGAGAATGCTCATGGCCGGAAATAGATGACCGGAAATGGTCGGTGAACTGCTGACCCGGCGGATGGGTGTGTACCTGCGCTCACTGGGTCCTCCTTCAGGTGTGGATGGCCGCCAAACAGGCAGGCCGCGTGTGGCGTCCCCGGCGTTCCTGGCGGCCATCCTGTGGCCCGTGACTGACGTCATCCCTGACGCAAAGTCGCGTGACGTACGTTCGTCACGCGCACCAGCGGCGTCCCGCGCGTGCGCAGTGGCGAGCGTCGTCCAGGGATGTGCCAGGAATGCCGCCGACGAGGGTATTCCAACGATCGATCGCATGGGACCAGCCCAGATGCGTCGATCGTGGAGAAAAGGAGGCGCTTGGTGGTAAATGTAGCGTCACTCCTTACCCTCGTCGGGAAGGCGTGTAGGCGCCCCCTGGTAGTCCAAAGTGGCACGGCGGAGTCAGATGGTCCTCCATAGTGGGCAGGCCTCCCTCCCATGCAAATATTGGTCGGCCCGTGGCAAGAAGGTAGTGGAAGAGTTAAGCTGGGGTACAAAAGGAAAAAGAAGATGAATGTAAATGAACTGGAATAATGAAATAAATAAAATAAATGAAATGAAAATAAATATAAATATAAATATAAATATAAATATAAAATAAAATAAAAATAGAAATAAATATAAATGTGAAAATAAAAATAATAATAAAAGTGAAAATGGAAATAATAATTAAATAATGAAAAAATAAAATAAATACAAAGAATTTAATGCGGTATGGATGATGGAGAGAAATGAAGGAAGAACCAAGGAGAGAGAGCCAAGAAAATGAAAAAACAGAAGAAATGAAGAAATAAGCCACAGCGTAAACAAGGCCACAGGGGGATCATTATGGAATAGTTCAGTTTCAATGGTAAGTTACAGACAACTCTGACTAATTCAAGTATGAGGGCATAAAGCAAAAAATAGTTTTGTAAATTATGTTGATTGAGTACATACTTTAATTTGTACAAAAATATATATAGGACACATTCATTAGATGTACATCATATATATACATGAAACTCAGGTTGGAAATCGTCACTCTAGCTGTATGTTAATTTGGCACAGTCTCATTGTATATCCTCGTCTAAATAAAAGACGAGATAAAAGCAATATATTATGAACATATTATTTCAATTTTTTAGTTTCTTAGACCCCCTCGGGCTATTGCACAGCCTTTTATACACCCCAATCATCACATGTCCTAGTTATCCCACCTGGTCAGAACAATTACATACAGAAGTCCAACTATTCACTTCTGTTGTAGCTGTCAGATACTGTACTACCCGCTAAGACACTTAGCTATAACATGACCTTTATCCTCTTATAGACCCGGTCATTGGAGGCATCTGTGCTCTTTGGGTCTTTCCCGGGTTGTTCCTTCTCCCCTGGTACCCCTGCTTGGATAGCAGAACCAATAGGAGTGGAACCCCACACGTGTGACCTCCCGCAAGGCGTACCACGCCCCATGACCCAGGTAGTAATCGGTGGAACTTGTCCGGTGTGCCCCATACGAGTGGACGGCGCCCTCCCTATGCAAATAGAAACCCTCCAGTGGGAATACCACATCTTCTACTTACAGGATATACAACATTGTGGTAAATATAAAGTTCAATATGCATTGTCATATCCAGCTCGGCACACTGTATGAGCTTAGCTTTATTTCACAAACTGTACTTACCACTAACATTGACCTTTCATTCCTCTCTATCTAGCAGACCCTCTTTCCCTCTGAGGAAGACCCTTCTCGGGTTGAAACGCGTCAGGGATAATTTCTCATATCTACGACAGATTGTTACTGTTGTTATGTGAATATTAGTCTGCATATTGTATATCCATGTTTTTCCTTTACACTAATGTATAGTTACTTGTTATTGTTCCCATTGGAGCTCATGTTCTGACTCAATGATGTCAATCATTTTTTACCTATAAAATAAAACGTTCAACTTTTTTACTCATAAACTCTGACTTAATTTTCATTGTACGCTGCCCAAAAACCCCAACGTGGGGGATCGTTTCCTTCTCCTATTTCAGCCACATATCCTGAACCTGCAAGCCTGGTGGAGTTCCCCTTTAATCTCAGTTGAGCTACCCAGCATCATCACAGTTCCTGACCCGATGTTCTGTCGGAATCACAGAGGCCGCAACTTCTACCACAAGCTCTGCAACCATCTACAGGCACTCGTGTTCCTCCTGCTCCTTGGCACCCTCTTTCTCACTCTCAGTGGGCCCTGGACTGGAGATACAAGAGAGGCCAACCTCATCATTTCAGACTTCTACGAGGTACATCCAGGTGGCTTCTCTGCCTACTTCCTGCTTCTGGTACTACCCCAAAGCCACAGCAAGACTAGCCTTTATATACCCTGTGTCCATAGCACAAGATCTTCAAAAAGGTAACTGAAAGCAAAGCTGTAATGATGACCCATGAAAAAACGATTTCCCTTATAATATTTTTACATGGACCTATTTAGAGGGGTGTGTGTAAGGCTACTTTCACACTGGGGCGTTGGGGTCGCTGGCGGTAAAGCGGCGCTATATTTAGCGCTGCTTTACCGTCGTTTTAGCAGCGCATTTCGGCCACTAGCAGGGGTGGTTTTACCCCCTGCGAGCGGCTGAAAAAGGGTTACTACCGCCCGCAAACCGCCGCTGCAGCGGCGTTTTGCGGACGGGTTCGGAGCGCTGCCCCATTGTTTTCAATGGGAACGGGCGCTATAGGAGCGGTAAATATACCGCTCCTACAGCGAGCCAAAGATGCTGCTTGCAGGACATTTTCCAGCGTCCTGCAAGCGCACCGCTTCAGTGTGAAAGCCCTCGGGCTTTCACACTGAAGACACAGCAACAGCTGTTTCGGGTCGGTTTGCAGGCGCTCTTTTTAGCGCAATATCGCCTGCAAACCGCCCCAGTGTGAAAGGGGCCTTAGGGTCAGACAGATTATAAAGTGTATGGGGACTTTCTACCTCTTTTGAACAAGATCCTAAAAATGCACATTATAAAAGCCTATGAAGGGAAGATTTGTGAATTATAATGCAGTTACAGGGCCGATTAAAACTAATGTTATTGTCTCTTTTTGAGTTCACGCTAAAACATTTTTTTTTATTCTTCCAAACATTGCATACAAAAACATTTATTAGAGAGAATGAGACAAAGGAAGGGAGATTCCTCTAAATATGCCTAATATATGCCTAAAAATGTTTTACAACTATCTGATGTGTTACAGGTTTAGCTCCACTTGACCATAAACACTATTCATTTCCCCACACTAAAAAAAAACATTAGCATATCTCTGTTAGTTTAATATGAATTACATGCATATAATCCTGCCTATACTGATTCTACGTATGTGCCCGTTTCGCCCTACAAGTCGATCATTGTCTTAGAATAATTTATGTTAAGCTCACAAGACGAACATGCTTGGTGGAAGGTTTGTGGGAGTCTTTGAAGTCTTGGAAGGATTATAACAAAAGAAACAGCATCGTCTGCATAAAGTAGGATTGGTGATGGTTCACCTTTGATGTGTGGTTCATGAAAACCATTTACCTTAATGTCTAGAGCATTAATATACATCTCGCTGAGAAAATGGGGCCAAGATGAAATCAGACTCTTTATTAAACCAGTGTGACTATATCATACCAAATATGATTTGTGAAGACACCTTGCAATAAGCGCACCCGTTCTTACAGTTTTTGGGACGTTTTTTTGTATTTGAAAATTAGGCATTGTTTACCCAGAAATGTAATAGATAAAAATAAATATATTTAAAATTTAAAAAAAAGCTATAGATTCCCTTAACATCTTATTTGATGTAAAAAAGGAAACAGAAATATATAAAGCTGTGAATGTAGAGATAAATACACAATTAAATTAGAAATATATATATTATAAATATATATATATATATATATATATATATATAATGTCAAAAGTATTGGGACCTTTACATGAACTAATGGCATCCCAGTCTTTAGCCTCGCACACACGGTCGTAATTTCCGACAACAAAATCCGATCAGACTTTTTCCGATCGTGTGTAGAGAATTCGGACAAAGTGCCACGCATGCTCAGTTTAAACTATGAGACCAAAGCTATTGGCTACTGGCCTCTACGTAGTTCCGTCGTACGCAACAAACGTTACCACGTTCGGAATGATCAGATTTTCCGACAACATTGTCCGACCGTGTGTATGCAACACCAGTGTCGGACAAAATCCGTCGGAAAAAATCTGACGGATTTTGTGGTTGGAATTTAGGACCGTGTGTAGGGTTCATTATTGAGTTGGCCCACTCTTTGCAGCGATAACAGCTTCAACTCTTCTAGGAAGGCCGTCCACAACGATTAGGAGTGTGTCTATGGGAATGTTTGACCATTCTTCCAGAAGCGAATTTGTGAGGTCAGGCACTGATGAGGACGAGAAGGCCTGGCTCGCAGTCTCCGCTCAAATTCATCCCAAAGGTGTTCTATCGGGTTGAGGCCAGTCAAGTTCCTCTACCCCAAACTCGCTCATCCATGTCTTTATGGACCTTGCTTTCTGCACTGGTGTGCAGTCATGTTGGAACAGGAAGGGGCCATCCCCAAACTGTTCCCACAAAGTTGGGAGCATAAAATTGTCCAAAAAATGTCTTGGTATGCTGACGCCTTAAGAGTTCCCTTCACTGGAACTAAGGGGCCAAGCCCAACCCCTGAAAAACAGCCCCACACTAAACATGTGCACTGACGAAAAATGTGTTCGTTTTAGTTTTAATTATTATTATTTTTTTTCCAGGTCATTCGTTATGATTGAAATTCGTTATTTCGAATCAATTCATAACGTCTGAAAATGTTCGTTTAGATGCAGTATTCGTAAATTTGGAAATTTGGAAATTCGTAAAAAAAAAAATAACTAATAAGTAAATTATAGGTATTGGAATTTCCTTTCAAATTTGGCTGTTTATGCTGTTAATGTAACGAATACAAATTTATCCAAAGTTACGAATTATCTGAATTAACGAATGTCACATCTAAACGAATTTACGTAACAAATTAATAAGAATAAATAAGAATAATAAAACGTTTTTTTTTTATTGTTATTTATTATTAGTAATTTGTTACGTTCCATTTGTTTAGATGCAGTATTTGTTATTGTGGATAATTGATAACTTTGGATAGTTATTATTATTAGTTAGTTATATTTCTGATTTTTTCAATTTTCGCGTTTTCAAATTTTCATTTTTACTTTCGGATTTTCGTTCTTTTGACTTTTCTGATTTTTATTCTTATTTTCAGATTTTTGAATTTTCTGATTTTTTAATATTCTCATTTTCGAATTTACGAATTTGCAAATTTTTGAATTTTCAAATTCTTTACAAATTTGTCAAATTATTGACAAATTTGTCAAATTATTGACAAATTTGTCAAATTTGGAACTAAACAAATTGCACATGTCTAACTTTCATGCATTCTCTAATACTCGCCTAAGCTTCCTCATAATCCAGCAAGGTGCACAAGAGTCTTGGCTATCCCATCCAGTGAGCCAATGAGGGGAGTGTAGGAGCAGGGCCAAGCCCCATTTCTATATGTCTGATGGACGCATATAGCAGGGCTCGGTAGCGAGCATGCATCAGTGCTAGCTGTCACTTTTTGAAAACAGCGCTGCTGTGCAGGGCTCCACCCACACGGCTGCGACATTCATTCACAGTGTTCTGTGAATGAATAAACTACAAGTCCCAACTCGCTTTGCAGCTGTCGGCTTGTAGTTCTCAATGAACGACAATGGTGCTGTTGAGCACTGTGGTAGTTCATTGAGTCTTCCTGTCAGTGTGAAACTGCCTGTCCATACGATGTGGGGGGGGGGGCAGCCAGGGCCGATCCGTCCCGGGGTGCACGGGGTGCAGTGCACCCAGGCGCCACAGAGGTGGGGGCGCTGGAGCGCCAGAGTGCTCCGCTCCCTCCTCCTCTCCTTGTCCGTAGGCGGCGCGGCTCTCTCCGCCTGTCACAGCCGCGGCCGCGGCGGCGGCCGCGCAGTGACATCACGGGGGGGGGGGGGCGGGGCGCTCCGTGGCCGAGCGCCCCGCCCCACCCCCACCCCGTGACGTCACTGCGCGGCCGCCGCCGCTGCCGCGGTTGTGACAGGCGGAGAGAGCCGCGCCGCCTACGGACAAGGAGAGGAGGAGGGAGCGGAGCACTGTGTTTAACTTCCGCCTTCTGCCCACCAGCACAAGCATCACACACGCTCTGTTCTCCACCCGGGCGGCGCGGCTGCACACTGTCCTCTTCAGCTGCCGCCCGGGTGGTTTTAATTAGCCTAGTGGTGCGGGGTGGTTTGTCTAGGGGGGGTCTATACCAATGTGGGGGGGGTGGTTTGTCCTAGGGGGTCTACTAATGTGGGGGGGGGGTTTGTCCTGGGGGGTCTATACTAATGTGGGGGGGTTTGTCCTGGGGGGTCTATACTAATGTGGGGGGGGGGTGTTTGTCCTGGGGGGGGTCTATACTAATGTGGGGGGGCTTGTCCTAGGGGGTCTACTAATGTGGGGGGGGGGGTTTGTCCTGGGGGGTCTATACTAATGTGGGGGGGGGGGGGGGTTGTCCTGGGGGGGTCTATACTAATGTGGGGGGGTGGTTTGTCCTGGGGGGGGTCTATACCAATGTGGGGTGGGGGGGTTTGTCCTGGGGGGTCTATACTAATGTGGGGGGGGGGTGGTTTGTCCTGGGGGGGGTCTATACTAATGTGGGGGGGGGTTTGTCCTGGGGGGTCTATACTAATGTGGGGGGGAGTTGTCCTGGGGGTCTATACTAATGTGGGGGGGGTGGTTTGTCCTGGGGGGGTCTATACCAATGTGGGGTGGGGGGGTTTGTCCTGGGGGTCTATACTAATGTGGGGGGGGGGGGGTGGTTTGTCCTGGGGGGGTCTATACCAATGTGGGGGGGGGTGGTTTGTCCTGGGGGGTCTATACTAATGTGGGGGGTCTTTACTAATGTGGGGGGGTTATCCTGGGGGGTCTATACTAATGTGGGGGGGGTGGTTTGTCCTGGGGGGGTCTATACTAATGTGGGGGGTGGTTTGTCCTGGGGGGTCTATACTAATGTGGGGGGGTTGGTCCTAGGGGGTCTACTAATGTGGGGGGTTTGTCCTGGGGGGGGGTCTATACTAATGTGGGGGGGGGGTTTGTCCTGGGGGGGTCTATACTAATGTGGGGGGGTGGTTTGTCCTGGGGGGTCTATACCAATGTGGGGGGTGGTTTGTCCTGGGGGGTCTATATTAATGTAGGGGTGGTTTGTCCTGGGGGGGTCTATATTAATGTAGGGGGGGTTGTCCTGGGGGGTCTATACTAATGTATGGGGGCTGGTTTGTCCTGGGGGGGTCTATACTAATGTGGGGAGTGGTTCGTCCTGGGGGGTCTATACTAATGGGGGGGTGGTTTGTCCTGGGGGGTCTATACTAATGTGGGGGGTGGTTCGGCCTGGGGGGGTCTATATTAATGTAGGGGGGGTTGTCCTGGGGGGTCTATACTAATGTATGGGGGCTGGTTTGTCCTGGGGGGGGTCTATACTAATGTGGGGAGTGGTTCGTCCTGGGGGGTCTATACTAATGTGGGGGGGGGGGTGGTTTGTCCTGGGGGGTCTATACTAATGTGGGGGGGTGGTTTGTCCTGGGGGGTCTATACTAATGTGGGGAGTGGTCGTCCTGGGGGGTCTATACTAATGGGGGGGTGGGGTGGTTTGTCCTGGGGGGGTCTATACTAATGTGGGGGGGTGGTTTGTCCTGGGGGGTCTATACTAATGTGGGGGGTGGTTCGGCCTGGGGGGTCTATACTAATGTGGGGGGGTGGTTTTGTCCTGGGGGGGTCTATACTAATGTGGGGGTTCGTCCTGGGGGGGTCTATACTAATGTGGGGGGGGTGGTTTGTCCTGAGGGGTCTATACTAATGTGGGGGGTGGTTTGTCCTGGGGGGGTCTATACTAATGTGGGTGGCGGGCTGGTTTGTCCTGGGGGGTTTATACTAATGTAGGGGGGGTTTGTCCTGGGGGGTCTATACTAATGGGGGGGTTTGTCCTGGGGGGGCTATACTAATGTGGGGGGGTCTGTACTAATGTGGGGGGGGGAGTTGTCCTGGGGGGTCTATACTAATGGAGGGGGTGGTTTGTTCTGGGGGGTCTGTACTAATGGAGGGGGGTGGTTTGTTCTGGGGGGTTTGTACTAATGTAGGGGGGGGGAGGTTTGTCCTGAGGGGGGGTCTATACTGATAAAGGGGGGTGTTTTGTCCTGGGGGTCTGTACTGAGGGAGGTATTTATACTTAGTGAAGGGTCTGCACTGACGGAGGGGGGGTCTATACTTAATGGAGTGGGGTCTGTACTGAGGGACGACTATAGTTGGTGGAGGGGGTGATACCATGTTTTACTGCACCGGGTGACACCAACCCTAGTGATGCCACTGCAGCTGCGGGCTCTTATTTCCCTCTCCCTCTCCTCCTCGTGCGCTGCTGTACTAATGAGCGGCGCACTATGTTTCTTCCCCCCGCCTTCATAACGGCCAGGGAAGAAAAAGCAAAGGAGCAAAGAAAAGGATTGTGGGACATGTGGTCCCAAGGACTGGCAGCCCCACTGTAACACGGAAACTGCAGCCCAAACAGCATGCGCAGCTGAATGGGAGAGAGAAAGCCAGGAGCCCGGGGAAGCTTTCAGGGAAGGGTACCCAGGACTCCAGAGGGAGAGGGCAGTGCTGAGAGAACACCATCAGAGAGAGAAAAAGCCACACAGCCTGGCACCATCCCTGGTGGAGGAAGGAATGGAGTCATTGCAGGAATACAGATCTGGGCTCTACCCAGCGGAGTCGCCACGGGCAATTCAGAGTGAGCCGACTCCTGATCAGAGGAACCGTTTTTGCTGTATCGCTGGGTCAGGTGAGAGGGCCGATCGGCCATTATTTACTACCATCTCTTGTAACATGTCTGCAGTCTCTGACCATCTCCTGTATTGTGTGCAGCCTGACCATCTCCTGTACTATGATTGCAGTCTCTGACCGTCTCCTGTACTATGATTGCAGTCTCTGACTGTCTCTAGTATCATGTCTACAGTCTCTGACCATCTCCTGTACTATGTCTGGGGGCTCTTTCTAATAGACTCTCTAACAGAAGCCCCCTCTGTGTGCATCAGAGAGACTCCCCTCCAGGTCTCATTAGTGTGCGCTCTTCCTGTATTTTATTTATTGGTAAAAGATCATGGGAGGATCCCAGAGTAACGAAGACTTCTTACATGAACATCTCTGTGTTGAAGTCGATGTCATAGAAACATTTGTAAAGGGGAGGAGTTGGTAAGATGACCACGCCCACGTGGGGGCGCCAGAAATATTTCTGCACCCAGGCGTCTGTGACCCTAGGATCGGCCCTGGGGGCAGCTCACACTGACAGTCTGCATGAGACCTGCATGGCATCAATGATCTGCTGATCACTCGTACAATGCTTTCCAGACTCCTAAAAAAAAATAGTAAATGCACATTTTTTTTTACCTGCAAAAAAATGATTTTATTATTATTCTTTTTAAAAAGTGAACTTATCGATTAAATGTAATTTTCAGTTTATGATGCTCAGATACTGTTTAGTATCATTTTAAAGTTGTAAATGGAATCTCTCCTGATCTGATTTTAGACATCCCCCTCATTCTTTCATCCTTCCTTCATTACTTGATGAATCACTGGCAACTACCAAATATGTCTATTGGCTGTCATGACACCTGATAGTTTTACTGTCCTGGAGCAAGTCTAGAGAAGCAAAGACTAGGATGACAGGTCTGAAGCATCCTTGAAAAATAGATGAACAATAAAGGGATCATGGATGAATAGAGAGGTGAGGGAGGAGAAACAGCAGCACATTGGTCTTCTCAGTGAAAGGCTGTGTGTGTGTGTGTGGGGGGGGGGGGGGGGGGGGGGGTTCAGGACAAGTCTGATCATTGGAGGAGATCAGGAAGTTATTACCCCTAATACAAACAAAAAAAACAAGTTCAGAGACGGTTTTCTTGTGGCCAGATATGAGTGAAAAATGCTTGTTGCCTGGTGGTGCATGAGTAGGGCAACCAGCTACCAGCAGTCCCTGCGAGGGTAGTACTATATAATGTATATCCACTTGCCGACATTTACTTCTACAGGGCGGCCGCACTGTGCAGGATCATGTATATATGCGTGATACTGCACTTCCGGATATTGGGCACGAGGGCGCGCTGCTGGTGGCTCACTCCCTCTCTAATTTTACACAGAGGGACCGAATCAGTGGGTCCCGTGGACCCGATGCCCACCGGCACCCGCCGATCATTCGGGATATAGGCATCTTGATTAACAGTGTAAATTTGCTGTCCCCTCAAAATAACTCAACACACAGCCATTAATGTCCAAACCGCTGGCAACAAAAGTGAGTACACCCCTAAGTGAAAATGTCCAAATTGGGCACAATTAGCCATTTTCCCTCCCCGGTGTCATGTGACTCGTTAGTTTTAAGAGGTCTCAGGTGTGTTAAATTTGGCGTTATCGCTCTCACTCTCTCATACTGGTCACTGGAAGTTCAACATGGCACCTCATGGCAAAGAACTCTCTGAGGATCTGAAAAAAAAATTGTTGCTCTACATAAAGATGGCCTAGGCTATAAGAAGATTGCCAAGACCCTGAAACTGAGTCTCAGCATGGTGGCCAAGAAAGGAGACTATAGGAAAACCAGAGCCACCAAGCTGGAGCCGACTGACTAAACCCTGCAAGGTGCACCTGAGAGGAGGTCAGTGACAGTGCCGCCAGGCCAGTCTGAGGGGGTGTCATTGATGTAAGGGGGGAATGAATACAATAATGTAAGGGGGCACTAATATAAAGGTTTCCCCCTTATATCAGTACCCCACCCCCCTTACCTTAGTGTATGCGTTCTGCAGAAGGTCGTCTCTGGTCATCAGAGTCCCCCCACATTCCCACATTCTGCAGAAGGTCGTCTCTGGTCATCAGAGTGCCCCCACATTCCCAGAGTCCCAGGTGTCCCCCTTGATGATTGTTCCACTTTTACCACTTTTAACTGGAATTTGCTGTTAATATATATATCCCTAGCCCTATGTGCTTTCATATCTGTCTATCTATATATAATACGCTCTTCAAATGTGCTTTAAAATGCATGCATTTTCCCTTTCATGAACAAGAAAATAATGACGTTATGCTGTTGGGCTGGTATAATAATGCTATGGGGCTGGTATGACATTTTTTCCAGGGCTGTTTTTTATTCCCAGCCTGGCCCTGACTGATCCCAGCTAGCCCGACTTGCAAATCCTGTGCCCGTAGGCCAAATCGATTTGACACAAAACCCCACAGTCTCTCCTCTGGCCTCGCACCCAGCTCCCCTGGCATGCCTCTTCCAGATATCCACTGTGCCTCACTCACCAAACTTCTCCTGCCCTGAGTCCTTGATGAAGAATTTACCCGGACATGCGTACTGACTGCTTCTCCAGCTCCTCTGTTTCAGAACACCTCCTCCATGACTGTGTAAGGAGAGAGGCTTCCTCCCAGCTCCCGAGCTCCTTCGCCAAGGTGTGCACCCCCCCCCCCCCAGATGGGGATGGGCCTCCTGCTTCAGTCTAACACTCCATTCTTAACTTCACCCAGCCGACAACTCCCCTCCAGTAGGCTGGACCTGAGCTTAAGTAGGAGGCCTGCCCCCTGCCATTTCCACCCCTCTTTTGACCCTATTAGACATGAGGGGAAGCCCCAGTTATATCTTATGTTTTCCCTTCTCAGGATTTCCAACAGGGGTTTCTGATGTCTCCGTCTTTCGAGGGTTCGGGCCGATAAATCGGCATAAACTTGGATTTCAGCATCCTTATACAATATAGGAGACTTATTTTTTATTTTAGCCCACAGGTCCTCTTTTTCTTTAAAATGGCTGAATCTGACTATTATGTCCCGGGTCCGCTCTGTGCCCCCCCTTTCGGGTCTTCCTACTCGATGTATCCTTTCTATGCGGGGAAAGTGCTCTGAGTCCTTGCCACTTATGGGGCCCAAGATTTCCCTTAATTTTCTTTCTAGGTCTTCCCCTCTTTGTTCCGGGACAGCACGCAGCCTCAAGTTTTGCCTCCTATCCCTGTTCTCTTGGTCCTCTATTTTGTAGAGGGTATCTCTCTGTGTGAGATAGGTGCCTTTTAAATGCGTTTTCAACTTCGCAATTTCCAATTCTATGGAGTCCGTTCTCCCTTCCACCACTTCGACCCTGGACAGCAGATGGCCCATATCCTCCCGTAGGGAGTTAATTTCTAGTTTGATTGCAATTTCCAGACGTAATAGCATCGCCTCCATTTCCAGTTTATTGGGGATGTGAGCTCCTGGTTGTTGATCATCCCCCCTGCTAGACTCAATCTCGGTCTCCATTGTGAGGTCCGCTCTGGAGTCGTTAATTTCTCCTTCCACCCCGCCCCTACTCTCCGGGGAAACTCCGGCCTGGGTTTCTTTTCCCGATGTTTTTGGGCTTGCTCCCTGTCTTAGATAATGTTTGATTGTGCTTGTCTCCCCTTTGCTGCCTTTGATGGTTGCTTTCTTAGGCTGTTTGGCTGGGTCTTTACTCATGTTGACCTTCTTGGTGGGTCTGATTCTCTTCCCCAGTCTTGTTTTGCGCCTAGGCCTCCTGGGCCCTTTTACACTGCTTAACTTTTAATGAGGTCCTTGCTTTAAAGCTGTCTTTTGTCCCCTAGTCGTTTAAAATCTTTTGGGCTCGCGGTCTATACCGGGGCCGTCTGGGATGCTTAGGCTCCGCCCCTCTCTGTGTCTCCCCTTCACCCAGTTAGTGTCTTGTAGTGGTCAAGGCCGGGTTGCCCCTTTAAGTTTAATTTGATCTATAGTCCAACGGCCTTGACCGCCTATCAAGGCCCTATCCGGGCTTCTTATGGGTCTTATTTGTTACTTATGTCCCCCTGCGCATTAGAGCCCAGGGCTTCCTTCTGAGTGCCCCTCTTATGTGTACAGTCAAATTTGCAAAAAAATGAGGAGAACCTTTTTCTGCTTGCGGGATCTTTGATAGAACAGAAGCACATACACAATGGCTGAGGCTGTTCTATTTAGATGGGGGGGTTTATTCGCCCCTCCTACCAGTTGTCTTCAACAATAAATAAACAATAAACAGTTATCGCCTTTTCGGTTACCATCCAAATGGCTCTGCTGGTAGGATCTGAAGATATTTACAGAATGTTACTGGGGGTCCCTGCTTTTCCTGACATGGGCCACATACAACACTAGTGGTTTTTAAGGTTTGACCCCAGTTTCATATTTAGGAAAAACCTGGAAAATAAAACATACAGAATCTGAGGTATCGATCTTATTTAGCCATCTAGCTTCAGACTAAGCCACCGTGACCAGTAGAACTTCATGAATACCATTCAGGGTCGCACTTTCATTCCGCCGTGCAGCTCTTAGTGTAAGGATATGGATCTTCATGTACACCCATCAGAATCTCACTTTCATTCCATCGTGCAACTTTTTAGTATGTGATGGTCGATTTTCCTAGACACCAATCAGAATCACACTTTCATTTCAAGGTGCAGCTTTTAATGTGTGATAATAGAACTTCATAGGCACTAATCAGAATCACACTTTCAGTCCATAGTGCTGCTTTTAATATGTGTGGTATATGGCAGATGTAAGGCAGTTTCAGCAGTTTTCATTTCGGGCCCTTTTCCGCCATTGAATGCTATACTGGCCATAGACTTCCCATAATCAAGGGTATTAGAACCACTAAATGCCCATGTAGAAATTTAATACTACCAACAAGAAAAAGAAAAAAAAAAAAAAAAAAAAACCGCTTTTAAGCTCCAGTTGTGTCCAGGCTGTATTTAAAGGGCAGGGAACAAAACCGCTCTGTTGTGCAGATTGTTAGCTCTGGGGCCTAATACACACCGGGGTCTGTCAGGTGCAATTTAAGTGCATGTACCCGAGAGTTTTCGTACTGCTGTATAAGCACAGGGTGGCCAGGGGACGTACTAGACGCTGTTTACTACTCCCCTCCTGATTATGGGGTCTATTTGAACTGTAGCCCACCTGTCCCCTCTTACAAGAGAGGGGGGGGTGATGCCCCCACGTAGGTGAATGGGAGTAGGGGCCGCTCCCAGAACATTCTCCCTGGAAGCAGTGGAGGCGCCCAAGAACTGAAGTACAGGTGGTCACACCCACTGCTACAATAACCACTCCCTGCTCCCAGATCAAAACAAACCGGCCTAGCATGCAGCATAGGCCTGCCTAAATTTACCTGCCTGGCAGCTACCATAAAAAAAAAACCTCACCTCTAACACCTTACTTATGGTAGAGGGCACTACACTAAGTAAATATAAATTTTGCAGGTGAAGTCTGAATTAAATACAGATAGGTATCTAAATGTAATTGAACAAGGGTATTTGGTATAAAAAAATGTAATAAGAGTGTTGTCTATTCATAAAATCAGATTTTTTTTATTCTTCCTTATATACTCAGGTTTATAAACATAAATATGGATCTCCACAAACCAGGGAAATGATCCGACATCCACATTTCCAGCACCTATATTGAACAGCAATAAAAGAGATTGTACAGTGGGTCCCCGACTTACGAACGTCCGACCTACGAACAACTCCTACTTACGAACTGGGCGCTGCAGGGACCCTCTGCCGGTCTGCGCGGACATCGGCATTTCTGCGCATGCACGGCCAGACAGAGCCCTTTTGAAAAATGACGGAAAATGACGGAAAGGTCCGTAATGCGCAGAACGGCATTCGACGGAACATCGGAAATGTCCGTAATTGTCGTTCTGCGCATGCACGGCTGACTTACAAACATTTCCGATTTACACACAGGAGGAAAGTCCCTAACGGGTTCGTAACCCGGAGACCCCCTGTATGGTGGTACTGAAAAGAACACAATAAATGGTGCTTTATCAGCTCAGCAACTTTAGGATATAAGCAATCTTATATATTGATACATTGATCTCTCTACGTTTTTTAAGCTAAAGATCTATAAAAAGAATGTCTACATAAATATATATCAATTATATTGTCCAGCGGGAGTCAAGTCAGGAAATGAGTAATAGGGGATGCTTCCCAAATACTGTATATTCAGCAAAGTGTACACAGCATTTAGTCTTTGCACACATTTTGAAGTCATCTGCGAGTTCACAAATGAATAGGAGCCTACAAATATATAGCCTGGGGTTTCCAAACTCTTCAGTCTCATACAGCTTATACCATGTGGATATACTTTCATAAATACAGCAATGCACAGCTTGGATTATACAGGTGTGTATAAGGATCTGAACACGGTTTTCATACAGACCATCGCATTACAACAGATGTAAGGAGAGGCTTGGATTAGTCTACTAAGCGTGGCGTGAATTGATGAGATTGACTTTTAAAGGCAATCATTCTTGATGGATTCTGTTTCAGTATAGGTTTTGTCATATAGAACGTCACATGCACTCTATGTTATAATTTACCTTGATGACTACAAATGTCATCATTCCAGGAGCTACTTACCAATAAGCCTCTATTTGGACATAGAAATAATCATCACCATGAATCTTACTGTATAAATCAGTGGTCTCCTAACTGTGGCCCTTCACTTGCTTCTATCTGGCCCTTGGGGCATTATTTTATCAACTGAAACTGATAGGGCATAATTCCCCCTCCCCCACTCACTGGCACCAATTATGGGGCACTTTTCCTCCCACTGACATCAATGATGGGACACTATTTCCCCCACTGACACCAATGATGGGGCACTATTCCTCCCACTGACATCAATGATGGGGCACTTTTCCTCTCACTGGCATCAATGATGGGGCACTATTCCTCCCACTGACATCAATGATTGGACACTATTCCTCCCACTGACATCAATGATTGGACACTATTCCTCCCACTGGCATCAATGATGGGGCACTATTCCTCCCACTGACATCAATGATTGGACACTATTCCTCCCACTGACATCAATGATTGGACACTATTCCTCCCACTGGCATCAATGATGGGGCACTATTCCTCCCACTGACATCAATGATTGGACACTATTCCTCCCACTGACATCAATAATGGGACACTATTCCTACCACTGACACCAATGATGGGGCACTTTTCCTCCCACTGACATCGATGATGGCGCACAATTTCTCCCAATGACAGCAATTTCTTCATAGAGGTTGCCTTGTAAAATCTGTTTGTTGGTGGTGTTGCATGGATAGGGTTGCCACCTGTACGGGAATGACCCAGACAGTCCGGGTTTTGACAGCTGTGCCCGGGTTTGTGTTCTCCCGACACCCGGACACAGCAGCAATGCATAGGCTCCTTTCTAGACCAGTCCCAGGCTCCAGTGAGATCACCACCCCACCACTGTGTGTCAGTGTCTGAATAGATTTTTTATCCCGCCAGCAGACTCCCCCCGCCCCCCCCTCTCCGGAAGAAGAAGAACCCCCTTAGTGTAATCGGGCAGCTGCAGGTCTCCTCTCTCTCCTGGCTCTTCTTCCGCCAGCCCCCTCCTTCCCGGCTCGAGTGACCAATGTCCTGCAGCAGCCGCCCGGGTCACACTGCACTGTCTGTGTCTCGTTATCTGCGCTCTCTTCCAGCCGCCAGCCATAGACAGTGCATGGAACTGTCTGGTCTCCTAGCAACCAGGGAAGCGATGAGTGAGAGAGCGCATGGTGTTAGACCCCGCCCCCACTTCGCATACACATCTTTACAGTGGCTCCTGAAAGGTAAGTTTTTTTTCTTTTCTTGCTCTATGGGGGGTGAAGGTAGGTACTGTCTGATAGGATTTTAGAGCTAGCAGGGTCTCTAGCTAGCAGCCACTGTGCCATCAAAAGCAGCCACTGTGCCCTCAAATGCTGCCACTGCGCCCTCAAATGCTGCCACTGTGCCCTCAATTGCTGCCACTGTGCCCATCAAACGCTGCCACTGTGCCCTTAAACACTGCCACTCTGCCCTCAAATGCTGCCACTGTGCTATCAATTGCTGCCACTGTGCCCATTAATCACAGCCACTGTGCCCATCAAACACAGCCACTGTGCCCATCAAATGCTGCCACTGCGCCCTCAAATGCTGCCACTGTGCCCTCAATTGCTGCCACTGTGCCAAACGCTGCCACTGTGCCCAGCAAACGCTGCCACTGTGCCCTCAAACACTGCCACTGTGCCCTCAAATGCTGCCACTGTGCTATCAATTGCTGCCACTGTGCCCATTAAACACGGCCACTGTGCCCATCAAATACAGCCACTGTGCCCATCAAACACTGCCATTGTGTCCATCAAATGTTGCCACTGTCCCCTCAAACGCTACAACTGTGCTATCAATTCCAGCCACTGTACCAAACGCTGCCACTGTGCCCATTAAACACAGCCACTGTGCCCATCAAACGCTGCCACTGTGCCATCAAACGCTGCCACTGTGCCATCAAACGTTGCCACTGTGCCATAAATTGCAGCCACTGTGCCCATTAAACGCTGCCACTGTGCCATCAAACGCTGCCAGTGTGCCCCTCAGTGTGACCCCCCACCCACTCGCTGTCTGCCCGCCACTTACCCTGTCTTGGTGGGACAGCGGGTGACATCGACGAGCGGGATCCTGCGTGCGTCTCCTGCCGTCCTCATCTCCTGTCCTCTCCTCCTGATAGGCGTGCAATAGCAGCGCCTGTATTTTCAGCCAATCGGGTGACAGGTAACAGACCCGAGCACCTGATTGGCGGAGAGGCAGTTTAGTGTTAGTAAAGCAAATATTCATTCACTTTTCTAACACAGCTGAGTGACCTGCGAGCGCCCAGCATGGCGCTCGCAGGTCACTTTTTGTGACGCCTATTAGATCCTATGGCTCAAATCAGGTGCTTCAAAACAACCCCCGCCGCTCTAATTCAGGCGCCCTGCGCATGAAAAGGGGCGGTCACCTAAATAGGGGGTGGCAGCGGCAGCCATGGATAGATTCATGCAATGCATGAATCTATCTATTGGTAATAGAGGGGGCGGCTGGCACCGCCACTGATTATGCTGCTAATATAAAGGGGGGGAGGCAGGCACTGTCTGATATTTAAGGGACTCAGAGCTAGCAGGGCCTCTAAGGGGGGGGGGGGGGGGGGCGTCACCAGGGGGGGGTCTATGCTGCTAATATAAAGGGAGAGGGGGTGAGTCTATGCTGCTAATATAAAGGGACACTAATCTAATGGGGGTCACTCTGTAAGGAGGAGCGCTGATCATTGCCGTCACTACAGGGGGGTTCAGGGGGGTTCATTCACACTATAGTTGCCACTGGTGCTGATATTAGATGACTCTAATAAGATGAACTAATGGGGAATGCTGACCAACCATTCGATCAGCAGTCAGCACCCCCCATTAGAGACCCCCATTATATCAGAGTCACCTTATATCAGCACCCACCGCTTACAGACCCCCATTAGATTAGAGTGTCCAGTAGTAAAGTGTTTTTTGAGCTTTAACTAATAGTGCTTTATTTGTATGAAAAATGACACTGTTGAATGACACCCAGCATCATTCAACCCACTGAGCCCAGGCTGTGAAAGGTACAACCCCTGAGGCTGAGTTCACATATGTGCGGCCGCATGTTTATGCAAATCAGGTCTGAATTTCTGCCTGAATTGGCACCTGAACCAGACCAAAAGACGCACAGGACCCTTTTTGTATGCAGACTGCGGCCACCCCAGACCTGTGTGAACCAGCTCCATAGAGAGCCGGTCACACTCGCCTGTCATGCGAATTGGATTAGGTGAAAATCGCATCCAATTCGCACATATGTGAACCCAGCCTAAGGGTGCGTCATCATGGGCTCTTATTACACCTTCACAGAATGGCACTTTTATGTCATTACATAAACTCTGCGTTGTGTGCAGGAGTAGAACCATCCTAGATTTAAGGGACTTTTTTAAAGAATATGTGTGTGGTGAGGAAGTGGGTGTGGCTTTAAGCAGAGAGTGTGGGGAGAATATTCTAAAGCTTGTTTATAAGGACTGCTGCACTGCATGAATATGAATATCATCGCTGGTGACAAAAAGTTAAAATGTATTTCTGGCATTTTATCAACATTTGATGTGGTGTGATGTGATGATTATCAAATGTACATGGCAGACTACAGAGTTTCCTTTTTAACAGTCAAAACGTGGTAGATGTTTGAAATTTGTAGAACTCCATCTGCTATATAACAATAACCATATAGATTCCATGTCACATTTACTAGCAAATATGATTGGTTGCAAATTTTGCAAACAAATATTATTTATACACAGGTAGTCTTCCAATGCATAAATAGTGTTTATAAAGTTTATTTCATCACAAAATATATGTATAGTTTATACCAGGGGTCTCCAAACTTTTCAACACAGGGACCACATTGTAGATTTTACAAGCATTCAGGGGGGGGGGGGGGGGAACATCTGCATCTGTGTCCTCCATCAGAGTCTCCCCATCATCACTGTGCCCAGCAGAGTCTCCCCATCATCACTGTGCCCAGCAGAGTCTCCCCATCATCAGTTTCCCCATTATCAGTGTCCCCAGCATAGTTGTCCCCATTATCAGTGTCCCTAGCAGAGTTTTCCCCATTATCAGTGTTCCCAACAGAATTTCCCCCATTATCAGTGTCCCCAGTAGAGTTTTTTCCCATCATCAGTGTCCCCAGCAGAGTTGTCCCCATTATGAGTGTCCCCAGCATAGCTGTCCCCATTATCAGAGTCCCCAGCATAGCTGTCCCCATTATCAGTATCTCCAGAATAGATGTCCCCATTATCAGTGTCTCCAGCATAGCTGTCCCATTATCAATGTCCCCAGCATAGATTTCCTCATTATCAGTGTCCCCAGCATAAATGTCCTCATTATCAGTGTCCCCAGCATAGATTTCCCCATTATCAGTGTCCCCAACATAGATGTCCCCATTATCAGTGTCCCCAGCAGTCTCCTGTACATGTACGTGTGCAGATTTTCTGCCCATTTGACGCTTGCCTGTACAAGCCGACTTCATCACTGTAGGAGCTGACTTCAGCTCTCCTGCACCTCCCTACTCCTGCCCACTGCTACACATGTAGGCTGTAAGGTGGAAGGATTCCTAATGTACACAGCGGGCGGTAAGCCGGGAGGGGCTGCCCTGATGACGTCACCTGCTAGCAGCCAATCCTCAGCTCAGCACAGCAGCCAATCCTCTGGCAGCACGGGAGGGTGTACAGGGAGCGGCTTTTGTCCTGGACCCGCCAGACATATACTGCCAATAAGAGCAGCTGCTTTTAAAAGCCAGCAGATCGGCAGTGTTGTGTTGGCAGAGTCTGGGTAGGCTGGGGGCTGGACAAAACACACACAGGGGCCGGATGTGGCCCGCGGGCCGGGGTTTGGAGACCCCTGGTTTATACTACAAAAAAAATGCAGTGCACCGCTAAAGTGTCCGGGTTTGGCTTGAAGAAAAGGTGGCAACCCTATGCATGGAAGCACTGGAAATGCCACAGTGGCAAGTTTTCTATTGATGAATATTTGAGTTAACAAGTTTGCAAACCCCATATTATATATCTGGAAGCTCTTATTTATTTAAGTACTCACATATAACTTAAAGTGTTACTATATCCACAACAGTAAAATTAGTCTGTATATGCAGTAAAGCATGCTTGTTATACTCACTGTGGAACCAAAGGGGTTAATCCTGCGCCTTGTGTAAAAAGGCTGTTTGATCCTGACTTACCTGATCCTCCCCTTCTTTTACTGTCCCCAATCCCTCTTTCCTTTTAGCACAGAGTCCTGGGAGGCACTCTGTACATGCTCAGTTTGGTGTGTATTGCTAGAGAGGTATTTTTTTTTTGGAGGTAGGGTGCATGTGATCAGCACAGGGCCAATTAGCACTGTCCAGACCAGTGGCGGTGCGTGCATAGAGGGCGCAGGAGCGCCGCCCCCCCTCTCCTGCACCGCTCTATCACCAATAGATAGATTCATGCATTGCATGAATCTATCTATTGTCACCGCTGCCGCCCCCTATTCAGGTGTCCGGCCCCTGATCGGGCGCCGGGCATCTGAATTACAGCGGGGGGGGGGTGTTTCTGGAAGCGCCCTATTAGAGCTGTAAAGCTCTAATAGGGGACCTTATTAGAGCGGTGTGCTCTAATAGGCTTCCCTAAGTGTAAACAGCGGGCGCACTGCGGTGCGTTCGCTGATTACACAGTATTGTGTTAGAGAAGTGAATACATCGCTTCCCTAACACAGACCCGCCTCTCAGCCAATCAGGTTGCCAGGTCTGTTACCTGTAACCTGATTGGCTGAAGTCACAGGCGCTGTGATTGGACGCTAGGCGTCCAATCATAGCAGAAGACAGGAGGAGCGCGGGAGAAGAAGACATCGAGACAAGGTAAGTGCAGAGGGCAGGCAGGGGGCACAGTGGCAGCACTTGAAGGGGCACAGTGGCAGCACTTGAAGGGGCACAGTGGCAGCACTTGGAGGGGCACAGTGGCAGCACTTGAGGGGCACAGTGGCAGCACTTGAGGGGCATAGTGGCAGCGTTTGATGGGCACAGTGGCAGCATTTAATGGGCACAGTGGCAGCATTTAATGGGCACAGTGGCAGCGTTTGATGGGCACAGTGGCAGCATTTAATGGGCACAGTGGCTGCGTTTGATGGCACAGTGAGGCTGTTTGTTTGCGCCCCCCCAAAAATTTTGAGCACCAGCCGCCACTGGTCCAGACAGATGGTCAGGGGTCAGGAAGCCTTATAGGACAGTCAGAGAATGAAAACTACAAGACTTTAGGCCAGGTTCACACTGGTACGGCACCACTGTTGTACAACTGTCATCCTACTTTGCCCTGCGACGTCGGTCCTACTTCTATTTGACTTAAATGAACAGGATACGATTTTTCTCCGACTTTCAGATAGTCCGACTTGTCCTTTGACCAATATAAACAATCCCAGTGTAACATAAAGTAATTTTCCTGCTGCTGTAATCACCATCCCGGATGCTATAAGTCGGATAGTTAGGACAAGGATCTGACTTTGATACAACTTCAATGATATCGAAAGGTCTGAAAACTGACCAAAGTTGGACCAAAGTAGTGCAGGAACCTTTTCTAAAGTCGGACTGACTTGTGTCGGCCCAGTTAAGATGGCTCCCATAGGGAACCATTGATCTGTACACGTCATGCGACATGTGTTCCCAAAGTCGGAGCTTATGTCACACCAGTGTGAACCGGGCCAAAACCAGTGCTCGGCCGGCCACTGATAGTCAGGCTCCTGAATATTAAAAATGAATTAACCGCTTCAGCACCGGGCCATTTTTCACCCTTCCTTACCAGAGCACTTTTTGCGATTCGGCACTGCGTCGCTTTAACTAACAATTGCGCGGTCGTGCAACGTTACACCCAAACAAAATTGACTTCCTTTTTTTCCCACAAATAGAGCTTTCTTTTGGTGGTATTTGATCACCTCTGCGGTTTTTATTTTTTGCGCTATAAACAAAAGAAGAGCGACAATTTTGAAAAAAAACAATATTTTTTACTTTTTGCTATAATAAATATCGCATTTTTTTTTTAAAAAAAAACAATATTTTTCCTCAGTTTAGGCCGATACGTATTCTTCTACATATTTTTGGTAAAAAAAAATCGCAATAAGCGTGTATTGATCGGTTTGCGCAAAAGTTATAGCGTCTACAAAATAGGGGATAGATTTATTGAATTTTTTTTTTTTTTTTACTAGTAATGGCGGCGATCTGCGATTTTTTTTTTCGTGACTGCGACATTGCGGCGGACACTTTTGACACATTTTTGGAACCATTCACATTTACACAGCGATCGTTGCTATAAAATTGCAATGATTACTGTGTAAATGTGACTGGCAGGGAAGGGGTTAACACTAGGGGCGCTGCAGGGGTTAATGTGTTCCCTATAGGAGTGATTCTAACTGTGGGGGGAGGGGACTCAAGGGGAGGAGACCGATCATGTGTTCCTCCGTACTGGGATCACATAATCGGTCTCCTCTCCGCTGACAGGACGTGGAGCTGTGTGTTTACACACACAGCTCCACGGTCCCGCACGGTCCAGTTGTTTTAACGGGCAATCGCGGGTGCCCGGCGGACATCGCGGCCGCCGGGCACTCGCACCGGGTCCTGAGCGATGCCGCGGACGTGCGCGCGCCCCCCAGGCGGCCGGGAATGTGAGGACGTCATATGACGCCCACCCAGGATGGGAGATCCACCTTGTGGGCGTCATATGACTATACGCCGGTATTGAAGTGGTTAAAGGATAAGTTCACCTTTGGGAACATGTTACATCTTCCACTTGTTTTTAGGGTGTAACACGTTCCCACTGCTTTCTCTCCCTGTGACAGCAGTACAGGGAGAAGTTCCCTGTACTAGCTGTCACTTTTTGAAAACAACACGGCTCCACCCACACGACCGCGCCATTCATTCACAGTGTTCTGTGAATGAATGAACTACAAGTCCCAACATCCTTTTCAGCTGTCAACTTGTAGTTCTCAATGAACTACCATGATGCTGTTGAGCACTGTGGTAGTTCATTAATTCAAAATAAAAACGGCAGAAGTGACCAAATACTACCAAAAGAAAGCTCTATTTGTGGGGGGAAAAAAAAATATAAATTTTATTTGGGTACAGCTTTGCATGACCGTGGAATTGTCAGTTAATGTAACTTAGTGCCGTATCGTAAAAAATGGGCTATTAACCGCTTCAGCACCGGGCGATTTTACCCCCTTCCTTACCAGAGCACTTTTTGCGATTCGGCACTGCGTCGCTTTAACTGACAATTGCGCGGTTTTAGAAACTAAAGGATTCTGGCCACGAGTGCAGAGGTGGAATATATTAAAAGCCCCACAGCAGACAACTATAAAATCTGGAGGGAGGATGTTAGGCAACTTGACTTAGTCCTAGTGGAAAAAACACAAAAAAAGCTTCTATACCAGTCCCAACGGGTGTTTGAATTTGGTAACAAGAACAGTAGATTATTAGCATACCTAGCCCATTTGCAACAACCAACCGCATCTATCCCACGCATATTTGACAAACATCACAATCTGTGTACATCTCAAACGGATATAGCGAATGCATTCATTGCATTTTATTCTGACTTATACTCCTCCAGAGTGACCTATGGGCAAGAAGAGGTACAGAATTACCTGGCCCATATCCCGCTTCTGGAGTTGTCAGGGGAGGCAGCACAGGAACTAGAACTCCCAATATCCACAGAAGAGATAGCAGGGGCCATTAGCTCACTGATACCGAACAAGACACCAGGTTTAGATGGGTACCCTGTGGAATGGTACGATACCTATAAAGAAAGCCTGACACCAAAACTTCTTGCAGTATATAACACAGCTAGGGAGCTGGGGAAACTTCCAGACACCCTCAGGGAAGCATTAATTGTACTAATACCTAAGCCGCACAAGGACCATGAACAGTGTGAATCATATAGGCCCATTTTCTTAATTAATGTGGATGCCAAAATCCTAGCCAAACACCTCGCCGCCCGTCTAAATAAGGTTATAGCGTCAATTATTCATCCAGACCAAACGGGCTTTATACCGACGCGCTCAACGGCCATAAACCTGAGACTTCTCTTTACCATTTTACAAACTACAGGCTCAACCCCGGATACTAGGATTGTGGTGTCCTTGGACACCCACAAGGCTTTTGATTCTATTGAATGGCCATATCTGGTGGCGGTCCTTGGGCGGCTCGGGTTTGGTTCTAGATTTATAGCCTGGGTGAAGTTATTATATGCAGAACCGGTGGCACGATTAAGGGTGAATAACACCATCAAAATAGCTAGGGGCACCAGACAGGGGTGCCCTTTGTCACCCCTGCTGTTTGCCCTGGCCATCGAACCCCTGGCAGCCCTGCTGAGGGTGGATGGGGAGATTAAGGGGTGTTTGGTAAATGACAGGGAGGAAAAGACATCGCTTTACGCTGATGACATGCTCTTGTATCTAGCAGAAGTGAAGGGGTCCTTGACATCAGCACTGGACAGAATATCCAGGTTTGGGACATATTCTGGCTTTAAAGTAAATTGGAATAAGTCAGTTATTTTTCCATTCTGCTCTACATACGCACCTATTCTACCTCCGGAGATCCCGTTACAAGTGGTATCTCTTTTCCGATATCTGGGGGTCGAGATACAGCTGCCATTGAACACATTCACGGCAAATAATCTACTACCTTTGATAGCACGTCTTAAGGACAGTCTTCAGGTATGGGGCAAGCTGCCCCTCAACCTCCTTGGTAGAGTAAACATATACAAAATTATTTATCTCCCTAGGTTCCTATATTTGCTGTGGCACGCTCCGATATACATACCCAAAAAACTGTTTTCAGAGGTTTTTACCCTTCCTATGGGGAGCTAAACTGGCAAGAGTGTCTCTGGAAACACTGTACCTACCAGTAAGATCGGGCGGACTGGCGCTACCCAATCTCCAATGTTACTATCTAGCTGCCCAGTTGACGCATGT
The DNA here is from genome assembly GCA_028564925.1 of Lithobates sylvaticus. NCBI lineage: Eukaryota > Metazoa > Chordata > Amphibia > Anura > Ranidae > Lithobates > Lithobates sylvaticus. The sequence goes on from CM053030.1 coordinate 71,186,108, forward strand.
GCACTGGTGGGGCTTCCCCCAGATGGAGAATGCCTCGGTTGCCACCCAAGCGGCCCAGGTACATTCCTACGAAGCTCTGAGTAATGTTGTGTATCGGAACGAACCATATCCGGAGCAGGGAGCAGGGATATTAAAACTCTCATACAAGATATTCCACATATGCAATGCCCGAATGAAGGGTACTAGCCTAACGAGATCTCCAAATGCCCCCTTGTGGCGTAATCCGCAATTACAAGAAATATATAAAATACCGGATGGGGAATGCTGGGCAGAATATGGTGTTAAGTATGCCCACCAACTATTTAGGGACGGAATAGTTAGAACATTTGCAGATCTCAAGACAGAATACAACTTACCTAATGCCTTCTTCTTTCGATATTTACAACTGCGTCACGCAGCAAGAGCACAGTATGGGGGAGGAGAAGTGGCGCTTCTCCCTTCATGCACGGAAAAAATGGTAGCGGAGGAGGATCACTCTAAATTAATATCTAGGTACTATTTCAACCTGCTAACACCCTCATCTGAGGGAGTGGAGAGAGTGGCTGCACAATGGAAAAATGATATACCAACTTTGACAGAGGAGTCGTGGACTGAGGCCCTTGACTTACCGGCAATGGTCTCAGCCAGAGATAAATTACTACAGTTTAACGATCTACACAGGATCTATTACACCCCGCAGAGGTCTAGTGTCCTAGATGTAGACATGAAAAGGCAGATTTCTTTCATATGGTGTGGCTATGCCCTAAAGTGATGTTATTCTGGAAAACAATCCTCCATTATCTGGAGGAGGCTATGGACATTCCTAATATCTACTCTCCGGCCAGATGTTTATTGGGCGATCTGGAAGAAGAAGGGATAACTGATTCTCAGAAGAAACTCCTCAGAATCCTCTTTTGCTATGCAAAGAAGGCTATAGCTCTTAGATGGAGGGAGCCGACCCTTCTCACACTACAGAATTGGATAGACATGGTGAACCAAGCGCTGCCATTATATAAGTTGACATACGCATCCAGAGGATGCCCAAAGAAGTTTGACAAAATCTGGGCGGGCTGGTTGAAAGATGCATCTATCTCTCCGTGAGGAAACAAATGGGCACTAAGACAGGCGACATGTGATACTTGCAATATTATGATACCCGCTGTAGTAAGACCATGACCACATATATACCTACCTTGTACCATATGTATCAAGATTTAGTCTGAATAGGGGGGGGGGGGAGGGGAGGAATTGGTTGGGACTGTTACTATTGTTAAATATAATAAACAAAAATATAAATAAAAAAAATATATATATAAAATAAGAAAAGAAATAAAAGATGGAAATGCTGAGACAGTTGCTTGTAGGTCCAATAAAGTTTATTGTACGACATAGATGAAGGAATGATATGTGCCATGCACAATGTACAGTTATGATGAGTAATGAATAATTACTATTGTACTGAATATGTATAACCTTTCTGCACAACGTATGTGAATTGCACTGTACAAGGTTCTGTTTATTGTGTCAAAATTTCAATAAAAAAATATACGTGCCTTTGCCTAACCGTGCCATTTTGCCGACGTATATATCCAGTTGGCGGTCGGGAAGCGGTTAAAAAAATGTACACCTGTGTTACATGTTAAAGCAGAGTTCCGGACGAAACTTTACTTTTTAGATAAAAATGTCCCTATAATCCTCATGCTTAATGTATTCTAGTTTTGTATTTTTGCACCATTGATTTCTTACTTTTGTAAGTTCCAGCAGGCTGTGGCCATCTCATGTGTGGGCATCTGAAGCCAGATGTATCTCTGCCTGTATTCCACCGTGCTGCCGCCCCTTAGCTATGCAAGCCTCTCCTCACCCTCCAGGAAATAGGAAGTTTATCTACATTTACAAAGATTATAAATCTAGAAATATAAAAAGCTCCCGCAAAAGGTAATTCGTTTTTAAAAGATGCTAATTGTAAATGATATCCCTTGTTTCTGTGCAGAGATTTTATATATATATATATATATTTATATATATATATATAAATATAATCTCTTGTTAGAGATATATATATATATATATATATATATATATATATATATATATATATATATATATATATATATATATATATATATATATATATATATATATATATATATATATATATATCATCTGCACAGAAAGAGGGATATCATTTACAATTAGCATTGTTTAAAAAGTAATTACCTTTTCCAGAAGCTGCCCCATCATACTGCCACCATCAAAATTGCCCCCTACTGACTGCGATTTACTTTTACCAATTTGGTAGATTACTGCGAATTTCTGTATTTTACATTTGTGGGCTTCGCTCACCGGATTTAGATTTAACTTTACTTTATTCTATGGACCTAAAAATCAAGTAAGTCCCTCTATACTTTCTATATTATTATTATTATACAGGACATTGTACACATCTTGTAGGATCAATCCATTTCTTCATATGTTTATTCCATGGACACAGGATTCTAAAGGTCATGTGCCAACTGTCATTTCCTTGCACAGATTTACAATCTACACTTTTCACGTTTTTCCTGCAATGCGCAGATTTGAACGGCCCCTAAGAGTGGTGGAAACAACAGTGGTATAAAAAAAAATGGTTACCATGGCAACACACTGTGATGTCATCAGGCTCTGGCAGTTGGAAGGTATTTGAACTGCTCAGAGGCAGAGAGCATATCATTAATCATTAGTCACTGGACAGAGCAGCATCACTTCTTACAGAGGGGTCAGCTACTACTCTTGACTGCGATTTACTTTTACCAATTTGGTAGATTACTGCGAATTTCTGTATTTTACATTTGTGGGCTTCGCTCACCGGATTTAGATTCAACTTTACTTTATTCTATGGACCTAAAAATCAAGTAAGTCCCTCTATACTTTCTATATTATTATTATTATACAGGACATTGTACACATCTTGTAGGATCAATCCATTTCTTCATATGTTTATTCCCTGGACACATGATTCTAAAGGTCATGTGCCAACTGACATTTCCTGGCACAGATTTACAATCTACACTTTTCACGTTTTTCCTGCAATGCGCAGATTTGAACGGCCCCTAAGAGTGGTGGAAACAACAGTGGTATAAAAAAAATGGTTACCATGGCAACACACTGTGATGTCATCAGGCTCTGGCAGTTGGAAGGTATTTGAACTGCTCAGAGGCAGAGAGCATATCATTAATCATTAGTCACTGGACAGAGCAGCATCACTTCTTACAGAAGGGTCAGCTACTACTCTTGACTGCGATTTACTTTTACCAATTTGGTAGATTACTGCGAATTTCTGTATTTTACATTTGTGGGCTTCACTCACCGGATTTAGATTTAACTTTACTTTATTCTATGGACCTAAAAATCAAGTAAGTCCCTCTATACTTTCTATATTATTATTATTATTATTATACAGGACAATGTACACATCTTGTAGGATCAATCCATTTCTTCATATGTTTATTCCATGGACAGTTTCTAAGTGAGTCTCAGGGGATTTCATTACATTCATTCTCTACAGAACTTTCTGTTACATCTCAGGCTGTTCTCATCCCTCCAACTGACAAATGTCTCAGCAGAAATTTGAATTTTCCCTCCAGTATGACCAACCCTTTTCCTAAGCATGCCATAGCTGAGAGGCTGTGTGTATATTAGAGCTGCACGATTCTGGATGAAATGGGAATCACTATTTTTTTTTGCTTAGAATAAAGATAACAAATTAGTCTAACTTTACTGTTTAGTTATTTTTTCTTTCATTGAAGTAGTTCTTCATAAAAAATTGCTTTTGGAAGACCCCTGCGCAAATACAGTGTGACATAAAATATTGCAACGATCTCCATTGTATGCTCTAGGGTCTCCGCTAAAAATATATAGATAATGTTTGGGTTCTAAGTAATTTTCTAGCAAAAAATACAGAATTGAACGTGTAAGCAACAAGTGTTATAAAAGTTCATTCCTTTGATCGATTCTAAAAGAACCAAGTGATACATTGTTTCTCTTAATCGCTGTTGATAAACATTTGTCAGCTGAGTTTTTTTTTTCTTTTGACAGCTCTGAGCAGAGAATGGCTCTTGTTTAATATGAATTGGGGAAATGCTGTATTAAGATCATGAGGGGGGTTGAATGACGATCACGATTTTTTAATGATTAATCATGCAGCTCTAGTGTGTGTATATATGTGTATATATATATATATATATATATATATATATATATATATAAAATCAAACATTTATTATATTGCAGCTTACCAATTGCTATGTAGTGATTCTTTAATTTTCTGGGGTATAAAGCACCAATAATAACAATGTTCTCTTCTCTCTGTTTTGCAGGATGGTGGTTCAATTCCTTCTTCTATTCCTGATGCTCTCAGGAATGGTTATAGAAATGGAAACCCCGGATGACAGGCTTTCAAACCTACGGATGGATATGAGGGCCGAAATGATGGAGAGAAAGGAAATACAAATAGAGGAAATGTTTGAGAGACTGAGGATAGACGAGATACAGGCGAGACAGGCGAGAGAGGAGTTACTTGCGAAAATGGCAAGACAGTCCCAACAGAATCCGCCAGCAGAACTTCACCAATGGGTTTTTTATCTACCGATTATAGTGTTCTGCATTCTATTCCTCAGGGCCACGTTCCGAATGCTGTTTAAAAGCATTTCAGGAAAGATGTTTTTATTTTTTGTACATTGTTTTTTCGGCCTGTACATACTGCCACTTATATACGACTGTATCGGAACAGTGGAAACGACTGTATGTTATGTTTGGCCACTGAAGCCTGTAGTGGGACCAGAACCCAGCCTGATTATAGGATGGATGTTCCATTTCTATATCGCATACTTCATTCTGGGACTACACATGGTGGTTGAGAGCTTAGTTTATAAAGTTTTCATCCTATTCGTGCCGCTATTTATGTTCTCATATTTGATGGCATATGGACTGAAAACACTTGTTAAAACCTATGTGGAACATGGTGTGTACCATACGCTGGAGGCTCCACAAATTCTCCTGGTACTGGCATTGTGGCTCGGCCTGCACTACATTGTGTGCATTATGTTACAAAAGCTTCCGCGGGGTAACTGCAGCAAAATGTTGACCATCGTCGTGCTTTTGTTGGAGTTTGCAGCATTTTTCTGTATGAATGCATTGGATGTGACATCTGTGCAGAATATTCACTCCTGTACGATGTAGAATGGGATGAGTGTCCGTCAGGGCTGGAGGAGAGGGACGCCGTGGGATAGGGGACAGAGGGACGCCGTGGGATGGGGACAGAGGGACGCCGTGGGATGGGGGCAGAGGGACGCCGCGGGATAGGGGGCAGAGGGACGCCGTGGGATAGGGGGCAGAGGGACGCCGTGGGATAGGGGGCAGAGGGACGCCGTGGGATAGGGGGCAGAGGGACGCCAAGGTAAGAGGGACGTCGTGGGAAGAGAACAGAGAGACGCCGTGGGATGGGGACAGAGGGGCGCAGTGGGAAGGGGGACAGTTGACAGGGCTGCCAGCACTGCTCAGTACCCTGGGTCAGAGGAGGAGAGGAGGCCAATTAAGTTACTGCAAATTTCCCCCTGCTCCTTGGTGTGCTATCACGGCTGCAGAGCCCTGGCTGTAATATCACTGCACAGATTAGGTAAGTATAACATGTTTTTTATTTTAAGAAAAGAATTACCCTTTGCTAGCACTTTAAGTCCTGGGGACATGCAAGTGCACTTGCCTTAACCGGTTCCGGACCAGCCGCCAAAGTTTTACTTCGGCAGGTTGGTCCGGCTGCGCGAGATCACGTTAGTGTACGTGATGCGTGCAGCCAGCTGGGGGGCGCGTGACCCCCCCCCTCCGTCCCCAATGATCGGATTCGATCAGGGGCTGCTCAATCCCCAGTCCAATGATATTTGACCTGGACATGGTGATCACTCCTGAATGATATCCTTCCCCTGTCTGTGTAACTGTAAACACTCACAGTAGAAGTGATGTCATCTCTCCTCGTGTCGGTCTTTTCTGTTCCAGACCGAGAGGAGAGAGCATCAGTAAGTTTAGAAAAGTAAGCAAGGGGAGTGGCTCATGGAGGACGGGAGGACGTGAGGACGCATGACGTCCTACAGAGGGAGGGGTCTGACCTCGCAACCAACGGAGCGCACGAGACGGAGCTGAGGGTGAAGAACGCTGAGTGAGAGACGGCGGAATCCCCGTCTATGAAGCCCTGCATGAGTGCGTCCTGAACGAGACGGCTGACTCAAGGAGAGCGGAACAGGCGAGGACGGAGAGAGAGCGGCGGCCGCCTGTCCCTCACACACCCCCAACTATCTCCCTCCGGAGATACAAAGTTTAGTCCCGGAAGGAAAAGTAAGGATGTACCCGCTTCCCACCTCATGAGGTAAGACAGAGGCAAACTTAGCACTGAAGAGCGCAGTCCATGTTGAGCCCACATAAATTCGTACGATAACCCTGGATGGGGTAGGTAAGTGATTCTTAAATGGTATTGTGATATATTTTAAAAGAGAAAAAGCATAATTTCTAAAGAGGAAAAACGGCACTGACCTGAAAGTAAATAAAGAAGAGCAGAGATATGTGATAATTATGAACACTGTGAGAATATTTGTATACCGGACTGTAGAAAGCACTGCATGACTGCATGACTATGTAATGACTAAAGTGATGGAAAGGACAGTGAGAGCTGCTGCCTAGACCTGTGGTATACTGGTGTGGCGTGGTTCGGTGAGGGTCAAATAAATCAGTGCATCTGGAAATTGTGCCTAGAAAGAGAGGAAGAGGGAGGAACATACCCCCCTCGGTTAATACCCCCGCTCATAGGGGATTATAGAGGCTAAAGGATTGCTTATTTGTTGGAGGAGTGAGTGATGAGAGAACACTAGGAAGCTTTTATATGCCACAAATAAAAACAAATGAATGGCGCTACCTGCAGTTGAAGCAATTTGTGGAGAAGTTACCTCAACCCATTAGAACAATAGAGAAGTTTACAGCACTAGAAAAAATATGTGCGGGAATAGGATCAAAAAAAGGTATATCCCGGCTATATAAAGCTTTTCTAGCAGAAGAAGAACTGGAGGTACCGCCATTCTTTAAAAAATGGGGTAAGGAACTAGAATCACACGACTACAAACACAAGATAATTTTTTTTTTTAAATTAACACATAATTCAGCAATTGACACTAGAACAGCGGAGATGAATTACAAGTGTCTTTCAAGATGGCATATAACACCTGACAAAATTTGTAAATATCAGCCTGATAAGTCTCAGCAATGTTGGAGAGGATGCAAGAAATTGGGAACAATGGCCCACCTTTGGTGGGACTGTCCGAAAATTAAGGAGTATTGGAAAGATATTGTAGGCCTCATAAATTAAATCAATGTAGGTAATATAGAAAAATATCCATGGATATGCTTGTTTCATGGAACAGAAGAGCCAATAAAAGAATATAATAAAACATTAATCCCTTATATGCTTAATGCAGCAAAGGGATTAATCCCAAAAAGGTGGCAGGAAGAAGAAGGCCCTACGAAAACAGAATGGGTTCGGTCGATGGAAGAAATATATCATTTAGAGAAATTGAGATTTAACGGAGAAGAGAGTAAGGAGGGAATAATGGATAAATGGAAATGCTGGCAGGAATTTAAGAAGACATGGAGATATGTCGAAATAATAACTTAAATGAGAAACGAAAAATTTCTCTTTTTTAGGGAAAACATGGCGACGAGAGGTTGAATGGGGGGGGGGGGGTAAATATGGATGTTATGAGAATTACGTTGTACATGTTATGTTATTAAAAATGTGTAAAGTTAAGCCACATCGAAAAATCGTATAAATAAATTTATAATGAAAAGAAAATACCACAATGATGTGAATTGTTCGCCAATCCTAATTGGGAACCCACCACTTCTGCAGCACCCGTACTTCCCCCATTCACTGGCCAACCTGCAATTCAGGTGGAAACAGTTGATTTTACGTCACTTGATTTTTATTCACTGTTTTTCACTGAAGATCTCTATAGATCTATTGTGGCCCAAAGCAATTTGTATGCTGGTCAATTCATTGTCGCTAATCCCCAGTTGACCCTTGCCAGAGATTTGAGACCAATTACGGTTTGCAAATTTAAGACCTTTCTGGGCCTATCCCTCCTCATGGGCATAACCAAAAAGAGTGAGTTGCGGTCATATTGGTCCACTGACCCAATTCATCATATGCCCGTGTTCTCTGCCTCCATGACCAGGACACGATATGAGCAGATCTTGCGGTTCATGCACTTCAGTGACAATGAACTTGTCGTCCTCGGGGTGACCCTGGATTTCATCGGCTCTACAAAATTCGGCCCCTCGTAAACCACTTCAACCCACGTTTTGCAGCCTTGTTTACTCCCGATCAAGTTGTCTGCATTGATGAGTCCCTGATTAAGTTTTCTGGCCGCTTGTCTATCAAACAGTATCTTCCCAGCAAGCGTGCCAGATACGGGGTCAAGTTTTATAAGCTCTGTGACAGGGCCACAGGCTATACATATCGTTTTATGGTTTACGAGGGAAAAGATAGTCACGTAGAGCCGAAGAACTGCCCTAACTACATAGGAAGCACTGGTAAGATAGTGTGGGACTTGGTGTCACCCTTATTCGGAAAGGGTACCACTTGTACGTGGACAATTATTACACGAGCGTGGCACTTTTTAGTCACCTTTTTGATTATGGAATTGGGTCATTTGGCACCATGCGATCTAATCGCTGGGGCTTCCCCCAACGGCTTGTAGAATCCCAACTTAGACGGGGGAGAGAGCCTGCTTGAGGTGTAATAATTTTTTAGCAGTGAAGTGGAGGGATTCACGGAATGTTTTTGTTCTGTCCTCGCTTCACGCAGACACGGCAGTCCAAATTCCTACGGTGACTGGTGTTGTGGAAAAACCCCTCTGTGTCCACGAATACAACCTTAATATGGGAGGGGTGGACCTCAACGACTAGTTGTTGGCGCCGTACCTAATTGCCCATAAGGCCAGATGCTGGTACAAAAAAGTGTATACTTATTTCAATTGGCTTTGCTGAATGCTCATGTGCTATACAGAGCTTCAGGACGGACTGGATCCTTCCTTAAATTCCAGGAAGATTGTCAGAGCCCTTCTGTTTCCAGACAGTGCTCTTGCCCAACTTCCAAATCCAAATGCAGTGAGCCGGCTGCATGAGAAGCATTTTTTCTTTTGTCCTCCCTGGTACCCCTACCCAAAGAAACCCCAAAAAAAGAAGACCCACTTTTATTGTCCCTCCTGTCCTGACCAACCTGGTCTCTGCATTGGTGAATGTTTTAAACGCTACCACACACTAGTGGAGTTTTAGCGTAGGGTACAGCACCACACAGTCATAGGCACACTAACACGGGGTCTCAGGGTCTCGAAAGATGTGATGGCCATCTGCAACATTCAGTTTACAGTTTTTTTACAGTTTTTATAAAAGTGAAAAAAAAAAAACACACAAAAAAATATTAAATTATTATTATACACGATTTATATATCGCCAACAGTTTACGCAGCACTTTACAATGTATAGGGGGGGACAACACAATTACAGTACAGTTCAATACAAAAGTTACAGGAGGGCCCTGCTCATAGAGCTTACATTCTAAAGGGAGGGGGTGGTGGTACAAAAGGTAATAGCTGCAGAGAATGATTTGATGGGGGTGGCTCGGGGACAATTGTTAGGTGGGTGTGGGATAGGCGTCCCTGAATAAATTAGTTTTCAGGGATCTCCTAAAGGTGGACAGGGTAGGGGCTGATCGGACAGACTGGGGCAGGGAGAACCAGAGGATGGGAGAGGCTCTGGAGAAGTCTTGAAGGTGAGCATGTGAGGAGGTAACAAGGGAGCTAGAAAACAGGAGGTCCTGGGAGGGGACGATTTTGGCGATATCTGCAGATGAGGTTGGTGATGTAGATGGGGGCGATGTTGTGGATGGCTTTGTATGTTATGGTTAGCATTTTGAATTTTACATGGTGGGGTAGGGGGGAAGCCAGTGAAGGGATTGGCAAAGAGGGGCGGCAGTCACAGATCGATTAGTGAGGTGTATTAGTCTAGCAGCAGCATTCATAATAGATTGAAGATAGCCTGCTTAAGGGTAGGCCATTAAGGATGGAGTTGCAGTAGTCAAGGCGGAAAATAATCAGGGAGTGAATGAGTTGCTTTGTGGTGTCATTAGTCAGGAAGGGTCGAATTCTGGAGATATTGCGGAGGTGAAGGTGGCAGGATTTAGCCAGTGATTGGATATGGGTGCTGAAGGAGAGGTCAGAGTCAAGGATTACACCCAGGACCCTGGTTGTGTTGTTGATATTAATGGTGAAGTCACAGTGGGGGGGGATTGTGAAGGAGGAAATATAACAAGCTCAGTTTTAGAAAGATTGAGTTTGAGGAAGTGGTGTGACATCCATACTGATATGTCATTCAGTAATTTTGAGATCTGTGAGGAGATCGAGGGGGTGAGTTGAGGAGTGGAGTGTTTTCATGCAGTCATCGGACTGCTTAGATAGGACTGCATTAACCCCCTGTACCCCTGGCTCAAATTGTTCTGTATTCAGACCAAGTAGCGGCATGAATCGGTCGGCCACTCATCTTAACATGTATGGTGGTTTTCCCCGATTTTGCAGGTTTATGTTTCCACTTGATAGTAAATAATAACTATCCTCCTCCCGTTGGTCATATCGTACTAGTGTCCTTGACAGAGACTGACATAATCGCTGAAAACTTTCTGCAAAATTAAAAAACCAACATTTCAAGAAATGTTGGTTTTTTAATTTTGCAGATATGGTTTGAATACAGAACAATTTAAGCCAGGGGTACAGGGGGTTAATGCAGTCCTATCTAAGCAGTCCGATGACTGCATGAAAACACTAAGGGGAGATGTACACCCACTATGGCAGCAGTAACGTTACGAATACTGGTGCTTGTGCCTATAGGCAGGCGTTGTCTGACTATGATTGCTGAAAATCTAAATACAAACAAAAACGGGTACTATGTCATATAGTGAAGGGGTGAAGGGGTCCTTGACATCAGCACTGGACAGAATATCCAAGTTTGGGACATATTCTGGCTTTAAAGTAAATTGGAATAAGTCAGTGATTTTTCCGTTCTGCTCTACATACGCACCTATTCTACCTCCGGAGATCCCGTTACAAGTGGTATCTCTTTTCCGATATCTGGGGGTCCAGATACAGCTGCCATTGAACACATTCACGGCAAATAATCTACTACCTTTGATAGCACGTCTTAAGGACAGTCTTCAGGTATGGGGCAAGTTGCCCCTCAACCTCCTTGGTAGAGTAAACATATACAAAATGATTTATCTCCCTAGGTTCCTATATTTGCTGTGGCACGCTCCGATATACATACCCAAAAAACTGTTTTCAGAGGTTTTTACCCTTCCTATGGGGAGCTAAACCGGCAAGAGTGTCTCTGGAAACACTGTACCTACCAGTAAGATCGGGTGGACTGGCGCTACCCAATCTCCAATGTTACTATCTAGCTGCCCAGTTGACGCATGTGCACTGGTGGGGCTTCCCCCAGATGGAGAATGCCTCGGTTGCCACCCAAGCGGCCCAGGTACATTCCTACGAAGCTCTGAGTAATGTTGTGTATCGGAACGGACCATATCCGGAGCAGGGAGCAGGGATATTAAAACTCTCATACAAGATATTCCACATATGCAATGCCCGAATGAAGGGTACTAGCCTAACGAGATCTCCAAATGCCCCCTTGTGGCGTAATCCGCAATTACAAGAAATATATAAAATACCGGATGGGGAATGCTGGGCAGAATATGGTGTTAAGTATGCCCACCAACTATTTAGGGACGGAATAGTTAGAACATTTGCAGATCTCAAGACAGAATACAACTTACCTAATGCCTTCTTCTTTCGATATTTACAACTGCGTCACGCAGCAAGAGCACAGTATGGGGGAGGAGAAAATGGTAGCTGAAGAAGATCACTCTAAATTAATATCTAGGTACTATTTCAACCTGCTAACACCCTATTGTACTGAATATGTATAACCTTTCTGCACAACGTATGTGAATTGCACTGTACAAGGTTCTGTTTATTGTGTCAAAATTTCAATAAATTCACCCTTTAAAAAAAATATACGTGCCTTTGCCTAGCCGTGCCATTTTGCCGACGTATATATACAGTTGGCGGTCGGGAAGCGGTTAAAAAAATGTACACCTGTGTTACATGTTAAAGCAGAGTTCCGGACGAAACTTTACTTTTTAGATAAAAATGTCCCTATAATCCTCATGCTTAATGTATTCTAGTTTTGTATTTTTGCACCATTGATTTCTTACTTTTGTAAGTTCCAGCAGGCTGTGGCCATCTCATGTGTGGGCATCTGAAGCCAGATGTATCTCTGCCTGTATTCCACCGTGCTGACACCCCTTAGCTATGCAAGCCTCTCCTCACCCTCCAGGAAATAGGAAGTTTATCTACATATACAAAGATTATAAATCTAGAAATATAAAAAGCTCCCGCAAAAGGTAATTCGTTTTTAAAAGATGCTAATTGTAAATGATATCCCTTGTTTCTGTGCAGAGATTTTATATATATATATATATTATATATATATATATATATATAATCTCTATATATATAATATATATATATATCATCTGCACAGAAAGAGGGATATCATTTACAATTAGCATTGTTTAAAAAGTAATTACCTTTTCCAGAAGCTGCCCCATCATACTGCCACCATTAAAATTGCCCCCTACTGACTGCGATTTACTTTTACCAATTTGGTAGATTACTGCGAATTTCTGTATTTTACATTTGTGGGCTTCGCTCACCGGATTTAGATTTAACTTTACTTTATTCCATGGACCTAAAAATCAAGTAAGTCCCTCTATACTTTCTATATTATTATTATTATACAGGACATTGTACACATCTTGTAGGATCAATCCATTTCTTCATATGTTTATTCCATGGACACAGGATTCTAAAGGTCATGTGCCAACTGACATTTCCTTGCACAGATTTACAATCTACACTTTTCACGTTTTTCCTGCAATGCGCAGATTTGAACGGCCCCTAAGAGTGGTGGAAACAACAGTGGTATAAAAAAAAATGGTTACCATGGCAACACACTGTGATGTCATCAGGCTCTGGCAGTTGGAAGGTATTTGAACTGCTCAGAGGCAGAGAGCATATCATTAATCATTAGTCACTGGACAGAGCAGCATCACTTCTTACAGAGGGGTCAGCTACTACTCTTGACTGCGATTTACTTTTACCAATTTGGTAGATTACTGCGAATTTCTGTATTTTACATTTGTGGGCTTCGCTCACCGGATTTAGTTTTTAATTTTACTTTATTCTATGGACCTAAAAATCAAGTAAGTCCCTCTATACTTTCTATATTATTATTATTATACAGGACATTGTACACATCTTGTAGGATCAATCCATTTCTTCATATGTTTATTCCATGGACACATGATTCTAAAGGTCATGTGCCAACTGACATTTCCTGGCACAGATTTACAATCTACACTTTTCACGTTTTTCCTGCAATGCGCAGATTTGAACGGCCCCTAAGAGTGGTGGAAACAACAGTGGTATAAAAAAAATGGTTACCATGGCAACACACTGTGATGTCATCAGGCTCTGGCAGTTGGAAGGTATTTGAACTGCTCAGAGGCAGAGAGCATATCATTAATCATTAGTCACTGGACAGAGCAGCATCACTTCTTACAGAAGGGTCAGCTACTACTCTTGACTGCGATTTACTTTTACCAATTTGGTAGATTACTGCAAATTTCTGTATTTTACATTTGTGGGCTTCGCTCACCGGATTTAGATTTAACTTTACTTTATTCTATGGACCTAAAAATCAAGTAAGTCCCTCTATACTTTCTATATTATTATTATTATACAGGACATTGTACACATCTTGTAGGGTCAATCCATTTCTTCATATGTTTATTCCATGGACAGTTTCTAAGTGAGTCTCAGGGGATTTCATTACATTCATTCTCTACAGAACTTTCTGTTACATCTCAGGCTGTTCTCATCCCTCCAACTGACAAATGTCTCAGCAGAAATTTGAATTTTCCCTCCAGTATGACCAACCCTTTTCCTAAGCATGCCATAGCTGAGAGGCTGTGTGTATATTAGAGCTGCACGATTCTGGATGAAATGGGAATCACTATTTTTTTTTGCTTAGAATAAAGATAACAAATTAGTCTAACTTTACTGTTTAGTTATTTTTTCTTTCATTGAAATATTTCTTCATAAAAAATAGCTTTTGGAAGACCCCTGCGCAAATACAGTGTGACATAAAATATTGCAACGATCTCCATTGTATGCTCTAGGGTCTCCGCTAAAAATATATAGATAATGTTTGGGTTCTAAGTAATTTTCTAGCAAAAAATACAGAATTGAACGTGTAAGCAACAAGTGTTATAAAAGTTCATTCCTTTGATCGATTCTAAAAGAACCAAGTGATACATTGTTTCTCTTAATCGCTGTTGATAAACATTTGTCAGCTGAGTTTTTTTTTTCTTTTGACAGCTCTGAGCAGAGAATGGCTCTTGTTTAATATGAATTGGGGAAATGCTGTATTAAGATCGTGAGGGGGGTTGAATGACGATCACGATTTTTTAATGATTAATCATGCAGCTCTAGTGTGTGTATATATATATATATATATATATATATATATATATATATATATATATATAAAAAATCAAACATTTATTATATTGCAGCTTACCAATTCTTAGATGTGGTAATCACACAATTGCTATGTAGTGATTCTTTAATTTTCTGGGGTATAAAGCACCAATAATAACAATGTTCTCTTCTCTCTGTTTTGCAGGATGGTGGTTCAATTCCTTCTTCTATTCCTGATGCTCTCAGGAATGGTTATAGAAATGGAAACCCCGGATGACAGGCTTTCAAACCTACGGATGGATATGAGGGCCGAAATGATGGAGAGAAAGGAAATACAAATAGAGGAAATGTTTGAGAGACTGAGGATAGACGAGATACAGGCAAGACAGGCGAGAGAGGAGTTACTTGCGAAAATGGCAAGACAGTCCCAACAGAATCCGCCAGCAGAACTTCACCAATGGGTTTTTTATCTACCGATTATAGTGTTCTGCATTCTATTCCTCAGGGCCACGTTCCGAATGCTGTTTAAAAGCATATCAGGAAAGATGTTTTTATTCTTTGTATGTTGTTTTTTCGGCCTGTACATACTGCCACTTATATACGACTGTATCGGAACAGTGGAAACGACTGTATGTTATGTTTGGCCACTGAAGCCTGTAGTGGGACCAGAACCCAGCCTGACTATAGGATGGATGTTCCATTTCTATATCGCATACTTCATTCTGGGACTACACATGGTGGTTGAGAGCTTAGTTTATAAAGTTTTCATCCTATTCGTGCCGCTATTTATGTTCTCATATTTGATGGCATATGGACTGAAAACACTTGTTAAAACCTATGTGGAACATGGTGTGTACCATACGCTGGAGGCTCCACAAATTATCCTGGTACTGGCATTGTGGCTCGGCCTGCACTACATTTTGTGCATTATGTTACAAAAGCTTCCGCGGGGTAACTGCAGCAAAATGTTGACCATCGTCGTGCTTTTGTTGGAGTTTGCAGCATTTTTCTGGATGAATGCATTGGATGTGACATCTGTGCAGAATATTCACTCCTGTACGATGTAGAATGGGATGAGTGTCCGTCAGGGCTGGAGGAGAGGGACGCCGTGGGATAGGGGACAGAGGGACGCCGTGGGATAGGGGACAGAGGGACGCCGTGGGATGGGGACAGAGGGACGCCGTGGGATGGGGGCAGAGGGACGCCGCGGGATAGGGGGCAGAGGGACGCCGCGGGATAGGGGGCCGAGGGACGCCGTGGGATAGGGGGCAGAGGGACGCCGTGGGATAGGGGGCAGAGGGACGCCGTGGGATAGGGGGCAGAGGGACGCCAAGGTAAGAGGGACGTCGTGGGAAGAGAACAGAGAGACGCCGTGGGATGGGGACAGAGGGGCGCAGTGGGAAGGGGGACAGGGGGACAGTTGACAGGGCTGCCAGCACTGCTCAGTACCCTGGGTCAGAGGAGGAGAGGAGGCCAATTAAGTTACTGCAAATTTCCCCCTGCTCCTTGGTGTGCTATCACGGCTGCAGAGCCCTGGCTGTAATATCACTGCACAGATTAGGTAAGTATAACATGTTTTTTATTTTAAGAAAAGAATTACCCTTTGCTAGCACTTTAAGTCCTGGGGACATGCAAGTGCACTTGCCTTAACCGGTTCCGGACCAGCCGCCAAAGTTTTACTTCGGCAGGTTGGTCCGGCTGCGCGAGATCACGTTAGTGTACGTGATGCGTGCAGCCAGCTGGGGGGCGCGTGACCCCCCCCCCCTCCGTCCCCAATGATCGGATTCGATCAGGGGCTGCTCAATCCCCAGTCCAATGATATTTGACCTGGACATGGTGATCGCTCCTGAATGATATCCTTCCCCTGTCTGTGTAACTGTAAACACTCACAGTAGAAGTGATGTCATCTCTCCTCGTGTCGGTCTTTTCTGTTCCAGACCGAGAGGAGAGAGCATCAGTAAGTTTAGAAAAGTAAGCAAGGGGAGTGGCTCATGGAGGACGGGAGGACGTGAGGACGCATGACGTCCTACAGAGGGAGGGGTCTGACCTCGCAACCAACGGAGCGCACGAGACGGAGCTGAGGGTGAAGAACGCTGAGTGAGAGACGGCGGAATCCCCGTCTATGAAGCCCTGCATGAGTGCGTCCTGAACGAGACGGCTGACTCAAGGAGAGCGGAATAGGCGAGGACGGAGAGAGAGCGGCGGCCGCCTGTCCCTCACACACCCCCAACTATCTCCCCCCGGAGATACAAAGTTTAGTCCCGGAAGGAAAAGTAAGGATGTACCCGCTTCCCACCTCATGAGGTAAGACAGATGCCGCGTACACACGTGCGGACTTTTGCCGGCAGACCTAAGTCCAGCGGACAATCCGCTGGACTTTCCAGCTGGGTCCGCTGGACTAAAAAGCGAACGGACTTGACCACACACGATCACGCTAAAAGTCCGACGGTTCACGCGATGACGTACAGCACGTACGACGGGACTAGAAAACGAAAAATACTAGAAAAATACTTGCTACTGAGCATGCGTCCTTTTTGGTCCGCCGGACCATACTACACACGGCCGGATTGTCCGCCGGACTGCCAAGTCCAGCGGATAATTTTAAAACAAAACTTAAAACTTTAGTCCCCCGTACTTTGGGCAAAAGTCCGCCGGCGCCCACACACGAGGGGATTATCCGCTCGACTTCGGTCCAGCGGATAATCCCGCGGGATAGTCCCTTCGTGTGTACGCGGCAAGAGGCAAACTTAGCACTGAAGAGCGCAGTCCATGTTGAGCCCACATAAATTCGTACGATAACCCTGGATGGGGTAGGTAAGTGATTCTTAAATGGTATTGTGATATATTTCAAAAGAGAAAAAGCATAATTTCTAAAGAGGAAAAACGGCACTGACCTGAAAGTAAATAAAGAAGAGCAGAGATATGTGATAATTATGAACACTGTGAGAATATTTGTATACCGGACTGTAGAAAGCACTGCATGACTGCATGACTATGTAATGACTAAAGTGATGGAAAGGACAGTGAGAGCTGCTGCCTAGACCTGTGGTATACTGGTGTGGCGTGGTTCGGTGAGGGTCAAATAAATCAGTGCATCTGGAAATTGTGCCTAGAAAGAGAGGAAGAGGGAGGAACATACCCCCCTCGGTTAATACCCCCGCTCATAGGGGATTATAGAGGCTAAAGGATTGCTTATTTGTTGGAGGAGTGAGTGATGAGAGAACACTAGGAAGCTTTTATATGCCACAAATAAAAACAAATGAATGGCGCTACCTGCAGTTGAAGCAATTTGTGGAGAAGTTACCTCAACCTATTAGAACAATAGAGAAGTTTACAGCACTAGAAAAAATATGTGCGGGAATAGGATCAAAAAAAGATATATCCCGGCTATATAAAGCTTTTCTAGCAGAAGAAGAACTGGAGGTACCGCCATTCTTTAAAAAATGGGGTAAGGAACTAGAATCACACGACTACAAACACAAGATAATTTTTTTTTTTAAATTAACACATAATTCAGCAATTGACACTAGAACAGCGGAGATGAATTACAAGTGTCTTTCAAGATGGCATATAACACCTGACAAAATTTGTAAATATCAGCCTGATAAGTTTCAGCAATGTTGGAGAGGATGCAAGAAATTGGGAACAATGGCCCACCTTTGGTGGGACTGTCCGAAAATTAAGGAGTATTGGAAAGATATTGTAGGCCTCATAAATGAAATCAATGTAGGTAATATAGAAAAATATCCATGGATATGCTTGTTTCATGGAACAGAAGAGCCAATAAAAGAATATAATAAAACATTAATCCCTTATATGCTTAATGCAGCAAAGGGATTAATCCCAAAAAGGTGGCAGGAAGAAGAAGGCCCTACGAAAACAGAATGGGTTCGGTCGATGGAAGAAATATATCATTTAGAGAAATTGAGATTTAACGGAGAAGAGAGTAAGGAGGGAATAATGGATAAATGGAAATGCTGGCAGGAATTTAAGAAGACATGGAGATATGTCGAAATAATAACTTAAATGAGAAACGAAAAATTTCTCTTTTTTAGGGAAAACAGGGCGACGAGAGGTTGAATGGGGGGGGGGGGTAAATATGGATGTTATGAGAATTACGTTGTACATGTTATGTTATTAAAAATGTGTAAAGTTAAGCCACATCGAAAAATCGTATAAATAAATTTATAATGAAAAGAAAATACCACAATGATGTGAATTGTTCGCCAATCCTAATTGGGAACCCACCACTTCTGCAGCACCCGTACTTCCCCCATTCACTGGCCAACCCGCAATTCAGGTGGAAACAGTTGATTTTACGTCACTTGATTTTTATTCACTGTTTTTCACTGAAGATCTCTATAGATCTATTGTGGACCAAAGAAATTTGTATGCTGGTCAATTCATTGTCGCTAATCCCCAGTTGACCCTTGCCAGAGATTTGAGACCAATTACGGTTTGCAAATTTAAGACCTTTCTGGGCCTATCCCTCCTCATGGGCATAACCAAAAAGAGTGAGTTGCGGTCATATTGGTCCACTGACCCAATTCATCATATGCCCGTGTTCTCTGCCTCCATGACCAGGACACAATATGAGCAGATCTTGCGGTTCATGCACTTCAGTGACAATGAACTTGTCGTCCTCGGGGTGACCCTGGATTTCATCGGCTCTACAAAATTCGGCCCCTCGTAAACCACTTTAACCAACGTTTTGCAGCCTTGTTTACTCCCGATCAAGTTGTCTGCATTGATGAGTCCCTGATTAGGTTTTCTGGCCGCTTGTCTATCAAACAGTATCTTCCCAGCAAGCGTGCCAGATACGGGGTCAAGTTTTATAAGCTCTGTGACAGGGCCACAGACTATACATATCGTTTTATGGTTTACGAGGGAAAAGATAGTCACGTAGAGCCGGAGAACTGCCCTAACTACATAGGAAGCGCTGGTAAGATAGTGTGGGACTTGGTGTCATCCTTATTCGGAAAGGGGTACCACTTGTACGTGGACAATTATTACACGAGCGTGGCACTTTTTAGTCACCTTTTTGATTATGGAATTGGGTCATGTGGCACCATGCGATCTAATCGCCGGGGCTTCCCCCAACGGCTTGTAGAATCCCAACTTAGACGGGGGAGAGAGCCTGCTTGAGGTGTAATAATTTTTTAGCAGTGAAGTGGAGGGATTCACAGAATGTTTTTGTTCTGTCCTCGCTTCACGCAGACATGGCAGTCCAAATTCCTACGGTGACTGGTGTTGTGGAAAAACCCCTCTGTGTCCACGAATACAACCTTAATATGGGAGGGGTGGACCTCAATGACTAGTTGTTGGCGCCGTACCTAATTGCCCATAAGGCCAGATGCTTGTACAAAAAAGTGTCTGTATACTTATTTCAATTGGCTTTGCTGAATGCTCATGTGCTATACAGAGCTTCAGGACGGACTGGATCCTTCCTTAAATTCCAGGAAGAGATTGTTAGAGCCCTTCTGTTTCCAGACAGTGCTCTTGCCCAACTTCCAAATCCAAATGCAGTGAGCCGGCTGCATGAGAGGCATTTTTTCTTTTGTCCTCCCTGGTACCCCTACCCAAAGAAACCCCAAAAAAAGAAGACCCACTTTTATTGTCCCTCCTGTCCTGACCAACCTGGTCTCTGCATTGGTGAATGTTTTAAACGCTACCACACACTAGTGGAGTTTTAGCGTAGGGTACAGCACCACACAGTCATAGGCACACTAACACAGCGTCTCAGGGTCTCGAAAGATGTGATGGCCATCTGCAACATTCAGTTTACAGTTTTTTTACAGTTTTTATAAAAGTGAAAAAAAAAAACACACAAAAAAATATAAAATTATTATTATACACGATTTATATTGTGCCAACAGTTTACGCAGCACTTTACAATGTATAGGGGGGACAACACAATTACAGTACAGTTCAATACAAAAGTTACATGAGGGCCCTGCTCATAGAGCTTACATTCTAAAGGGAGGGGGTGGTGGTACAAAAGGTAATAGCTGCAGAGAATGATTTGATGGGGGTGGCTCGGGGACAATTGTTAGGTGGGTGTGGGATAGGCTTCCCTGAATAAATTAGTTTTCAGGGATCTCCTAATGGTGGACAGGGTAGGGGCTGATCGGACAGACTGGGGCAGGGAGATCCAGAGGATGGGAGAGGCTCTGGAGAAGTCTTGAAGGTGAGCATGGGAGGAGGTAACAAGGGAGCTAGAAAACAGGAGGTCCTGGGAGGGGATGATTTTGGCGATATCTGCAGATGAGGTTGGTGATGTAGATGGGGGCGATGTTGTGGATGGCTTTGTATGTTATGGTTAGCATTTTGAATTTTACACAGTGGGGTAGGGGGGAAGCCAGTGAAGGGATTGGCAAAGAGGGGCGGCAGTCACAGATCGATTAGTGAGGTGTATTAGTCTAGCAGCAACATTCATAATAGATTGAAGATAGCCTGCTTAAGGGTAGGCCATTAAGGAGGGAGTTGCAGTAGTCAAGGCGGAAAATAATCAGGGAGTGAATGAGTTGCTTTGTGGTGTCATTAGTCAGGAAGGGTCGAATTCTGGAGATATTGCGGAGGTGAAGGCGGCAGGATTTAGCCAGTGATTGGATATGGGGGCTGAAGGAGAGGTCAGAGTCAAGGATTACACCCAGGACCCTGGTTGTGTTGTTGATATTAATGGTGAAGTCACAGTGGGGGGGGATCGTGAAGGAGGAAGTATAACAAGCTCAGTTTTAGAAAGATTGAGTTTGAGGAAGTGGTGTGACATCCATACTGATATGTCATTCAGTAATTTTGAGATCTGTGAGGAGATCGAGGGGGTGAGTTGAGGAGTGGAGTGTTTTCATGCAGTCATCGGACTGCTTAGATAGGACTGCATTAACCCCCTGTACCCCTGGCTCAAATTGTTCTGTATTCAGACCAAGTAGCGGCATGAATCGGTCGGCCACTCATCTTAACATGTATGGTGGTTTTCCCCGATTTTGCGGGTTTATGTTTCCACTTGATAGTAAATAATAACTATCCTCCTCCCGTTGGTCATATCGTACTAGTGTCCTTGACAGAGACTGACATAATCGCTGAAAACTTTCTGCAAAATTAAAAAACCAACATTTCAAGAAATGTTGGTTTTTTAATTTTGCAGATATGGTCTGAATACAGAACAATTTAAGCCAGGGGTACAGGGGGTTAATGCAGTCCTATCTAAGCAGTCCGATGACTGCATGAAAACACTAAGGGGAGATGTATGGCATCAGTAACATTACGAATACTGGTGCTTGTGCCTATAGGCAGGCGTTTTCTGACTATGATTGCTGAAAGTCTAAATACAAACAAAAACGGGTACTATGTCATATATAACATTGGTGATGCATATGTATAGCCATCTGCCCGAAATTTGCATTATTTTGTAGCCGGGTTATGTAACGAAATACTGCGCTGACATGTCAAAAGCCTTTGTTTATAGCTGTGTTTAAACTATCAGCAATGGATGTGCAGTGCACATTAGAGTGGCTTGCTCCGATTGCGCGCCATCCATGTCCATCTCACATACAGAGCCCCGATTCGAGGGCCCAATGTTTGCGTACTATTTAAGGTTAGCTTCCGGTCTGTAGGTCACGCCCTCAGACGAAGTCAGGAAGTGACGAAACGCGCCAGGTCCGTGACCTACAACCGGAAGTGACGACGTGCGCCTCAGCGTGCGCTCCAGGCGGACTCAGCTACCAGGAAACACAGCACAGTTCTATACAGCGGTGTTACACAAGCGGAGTTCCGGCGGATGCTGCATGATCAGGCACAGTGCACTTTATGCTTCTTTAATTGTGTTCAACGGTACTACGCTAACGTGGTGATGTACAACACGTACGACGGGACTATAAAAGGGAAGTTCAGCACCACGTGCGCCACCCTTTGGTCTCCTTCTGCTGATCTCTCATGTTTATCGCGTTAGTAGAAGTTTGGTTAGAGACAATTTGCGCTTTTCAGACTTGTGCTTCAGATCGTTACTGCTCTTCAGTTTGTGCTTGTGGGTACGTATCTGCTTTTCAGTGCGTGTAGTCAGTTCGCATTTGTTTGTCAGTGCGTGCTATTTATAGTAGTACCGTATTTGATCCTCAGTGCGTTCTTGTCCGCGTGTTGCTGATTTTCAGTTCGTTCTTTCAGGCCTTGCTGTTTTTTAGTGCTTTCTGTTAGTCCATTCTGACCAGCCGACCGTTTTGAAGCCATGTTGCGTGTACGTACTCGTCATAGAGTTCGTGCTGTTCAGGGGCTTGGTGTTGGGCTTCAGTCCATGAACAGGGCGAGGAGAAGTTCATCGACGAAGAATTGGTTGCTCCAGCGTGACCAATTCTCGCACATGCCTTTGCTTCGTGAGATCCGGGAGAATAATCCTGATGATTTCAGGAATTATCTCATGATGACGGACCCCGTTTTTCACCTGTGGTAAGTCATCACTCCGGAGCAGAGGCTAGTTGCCATGTTGCGGTACTTGGCGACTGGGAGAAGCCTGCAGGACCTCAAGTTCTCAACATGCATCTCCCCCTAGGCTCTGGGGATCATTATTCCAGAGACTTGTTCAGAGTGACAATAAAAAAATAAACTGGCGCGTTTCAGCAATAGCCTTAGTTGTAGCTACGATTAAGGCTATTGCCGAAACGCATCAACTTTATTGTTTTATTGTCACTCTGATGTACCAATAAACGACACTTCAAAGATTACAGTTTTGCCAGCTTTTCTTACTGCTAGAAGAAAAAGAATCTTGATAAAAAGTGAAAAAGGTTTTGGCTTCTCTTAATTCTCCTAGGACACTAGCAAAGAATGAGGCCTAATGAGAGCGGGAGGAGTTATAACTGGCTGTCCTTTCCAGCTTTGTTTGCAAGTATCCAATATCCTGAAAGCAGCATTATAACCCAATGTACCTGAATTACTTCATGCTGTGTCCCCTAATGCATGATTAATAAATGTATTTTTTAACTACTGTATACATACCCTTTAATAGGTGGAGAAGTTCAAATTTCTAACCAGTAAGTCAATCCCCTCTCTTATTTCTTGTTGGACAGATAAATCTGCCAACAAGTTTGCGGGCAGTGCTGGGCTTGTCATGTATGCACCCTGTAAATAATATTGTTATAAATTATAGTGCTGCCAGGCTCATCCACCTTACCAACCGCTTAGTGTCTGCTACCCCTCTCTGTCAACCCCTCCACTGGTTTCCACTCACCCAACAAATTAAATTAAAAATTTGAATAACTTACAAAGCCATCCACAACTCGGCTCCTGGCTACATCACTAACCTAGTCTCTCCACACCAACCTACTCATTCCCATCGTTCCTCCCAAGACATCCTGCTCTCTAGTTCCCTCGTTACCTCCTCCCATGCTCACCTCCAGGACTTTTCCCGAGCCTCTCCCATCCTCTGGAACTCCCTACCCCAATCTGTCCGACTATCTCCTACTCTGCTTGCTTTTAGACAATCCCTGAAAACCCTTCTCTTCAGAGAAGCCTATCCAGCCCACACCTAACAACTGTACTTTTACTCTCTCCATCAGATCATCCCCCACAGTTATTACCTTTTGTATCACTACCCCTCCCTCCTAGATTGTAAGCTGTAATGCCCCGTACACATGATCGGAAATTCCCACCGCAAAAGTCTGATGTGAGCTTTTGGTCGGAAATTCCGACCGTGTGTATGCTCCATCGGACTTTTGTTGGCGGAATTCCCACCAGCAAAAGATTGAGAGCAGATTCTCTATTTTTTGGTCGGAAAAATTTTACGATTGAAAATTCCGATCGTCTGTAGCAATTCCGACGCGCAAAATTCCTACGCATGTTTGGAAACAACTCGACGCATGCTCGGAAGCATTGAACTTCCATTTTCTCGGCTCGTCGTAGTGTTGTACATCATCACGTTCTTGACGGTCAAAAGCTCCGAGAACTTTTGTGTGACCTTGTGTATGCAAGCCAAGCTTGAGCGGAATTCCGTCGAAAAAAACATCCAAGATTTTTCCGACGGAAAATCCGCTCGTGTGTGCGGGGCATAACGAGCAGGGTCCTCTAATTCCTCCTGTATTGAATTGTATCGTAACTGTAATGTCTGCCCTCATGTTGTAAAGCGCTGCGCAAACTGTTAGCGTTATATAAATCCTGTATAATAATAATAATTTGGTAAATGAAGATCATATAGCGATCATTAAAATAATATAAAATATAAATTCATAAACTTGTGGACGTAAGGAAAAAAAAGGAAAAAATATATAAATTTTCCCCTTTTACAGTAAATGATGGAGAAATTATGAGGATGATAGTCGAGATGGATGAGACAAGGGCTTTTTTAATAGCTTTGAAAATAGAACTGTGCCCTAGATGTTTTTCTGGTTCCGACTGCTACCTACAAGCCTTTTAACTGCTTCATAAGATGTCATAAAAATTCTGAACAATCCAATTTCTTTTATCACAGAGCTGTCTTTACTCCTTGCATATATAGCTGTGAATGCTCCACTTTCAGAAAAATTACAGTATTTTATTATTTTTTTTACAGTTGCAATTGCATTTATCCCGAAGATATGCTGATCACTGTTTCTCACGCCTTCAAACGGATTGCCATTTTTAGAAGTGTTCAGGATATGAACACAGTGCTTTCAGCAAGATGGAGGACAGCATGCTACAGACAGGTGTAAAACTGATCGCATGGCCGTAACAAATGTATTCAAGGGGAGTAAAATCCCTATATTTTTATCTTACACTGTCATGCTTGCTGCCATTTAGGAGTAATTCCACACATTGGGAACATGCTGATCACAAAACATTCTATTACTCTGAAGAGAAGCAAAATGATACCCCAGCTCCACTGCCAATATGATGATCTATGAACTGTGGACCGGTGCTCTAGCCAGGACGTTCAGGCCCCAAAATGCAGTACTTGAATCAGAAAAGGGCTGGCGACTCGGATGCTTTTGAATAAAAGTCCTTTATTTGGTTACATGGGTAAACGGTACAGGCTACGCTGACGCGTTTCAGCTAAGAAGCCTTCAGCAAAGCATACATGTTTGATTTAAAAACTGATATTTATAACAGAGTAAGCACTCCAAATGGGGCGGGTGCATCCTAATCAGAGCAATCAAAACAATTAAAAACACATGGAGAAAAAAAAGATAGAAGCACAGCAGGCATATGAGGGACATATCATGAACAAATAAAGCATATTCAAAATGATGCAATAAATGTATCAAAAATGCGACTTTGTTAAAAAATGTGATTACCGTATATACTCGAGTATAGGCCGTCCCGAGTATAAGCCGAGGCCCCTAAATCACCACAAAAAATGGGGAAAACGTATTGACCCGTGTATAAGCCGAGGGGCAAAAATGCAGCAGCTACTGCAACGCCCATCTGCAGCTGCATGTCCCCTGTACAGACCCCCGTTTCCCCATTGCACCCCGTGTCCCCATTGCAGCCTACCTGTGCCGATCTGCGCCGATCCGCAGGTCCGGGGTCCTGTGTCCGGGGTCCTGTGTCCGGGGTCCTGTGTCCGGGGTCCGGGGTCCATTCCATGCAGCCGATGAGGTCCCACTCTGTCCCCCCACTGCGTGTATGGCACCATTTCACTCTTACAAAAACCGCGCCTCCTCCTCCTCCTCGTCCGTGATAGGAGGAACACTTTTTTCCCAGCAGTCAGTGTGCAGTGTTCCGCCTATCATGGACATTCTCTCATCCTCGTCCATGAGATGAGAATGACAGGACATCCGTGATAGGCGGAACACTGTACTGCTGGGAAAATTAGTGTCCGCCTATCACGGACGGGCGGGAGGAGGCGGCGCGGCTTTTGAAAACTGACGTCTGTCTGACATCTGTCTGCATGCCGAGGGGTAGACTTTCAGCCCTAAAAAAGGGTCTGAAAATCTCGGCTTATATTCGAGTATATACGGTATGTTAAAAAAAGATTTATGTCCATCCTATCATTCAAGCCATACATTTTTCTAGTATTGAGGGTATGGATCCTCCACACTTCACGTTTGAGCAAAATAGGATGAGTGTCACCTCCTCTTAGGGGTTTTTTAACCTGTTCAGCACCAAAAAAGGAAAAAGTGTCAAGAATACCATGATGGATATCCCGGAAATGTTTTGACACATTTGAGATATTTTTAGCATTAATATTTGTAGTGTCATTCACATGTTCCGAGATTCTAACTCTCAACGGGTGTATAGTGCATAGTAAGTATTGTAGTGCAATACTTAGTATAGTGCACCCAACTTATTGTAGACTGCAGGCACCACACTGAATAACATATACCACCGATTTAGAGTTGCAGTTTATGTACTGTTTGATGGTGCTTTTTTATGTCTATGACACTGCCTACAGGTGTTGTGGCCACACATGTAGGAACCTACAGTGAAAAGCCAGGTCTGTGATTTGTTTGACTTCTGGGAGCAAAACAAGCTGGGTGACAACATACTTTCCAGACTGGGGGGCCTTCTACTGGAAAAATGGCAACCCCCCTGGATAACAGAGTACAGATCGTTGTCAGCATACAAAATGGGGAGATGTGCTTTAAGAATCGCAAAGATTTTGTTGTATTCTAAAGAAAATGTAGTGACAAAATGAACTTTATTTTTATTGTAATCACTACACTGTTTGTGTTATTTGTGCCACTATTCTGAATCATCTCCACCCAATCTCTATGAAATGCTATATTTTTGCTTCTAGGCAGGGCCGTTTTTAAGGCAGGGCAAAAGGGGCAGCTGCCCTTGGCCCTGTCATTGTTCTGGGGCCCAAAGCAGCTGCCTCATACTTGCCAACTATAGTGGTTTAAATTCCCTCGTCCCTTGAGGTTTTAGTCCTGTGCTGTGTTCCAATATCTCAGTGTGAACTGCTGCTACTAATGCTGCCCAGCTCTGCCCTATTGTTGTGTATAAATATCGCCGGCCAGCAGCATTGATATGTATATCATGCCCCCCTTAGGTCATATCCACAGTAATCTCTAGCAACCAATCAACAAGCAGAAGTCATGTGCTGTAACTTCTAGCAACTAATGAGTGAGTCGTAATGTGTGCTGTAACCTCTTGCAACCAGTCAGTGAGCGGTAATGATACACTGTAACCTCTGGCAACCAATCGCAATAGCTGCCTGATCTGACTCAGTAAACTGATTTTGAGTCTAGCTGCTATTTATTGTATGTCTCAGAGCAGGTGGAGAGCAAAACTGCATGGGGGGGCCCCAAGAAAAGTTTTGCCCAGGGTCCAATCAATATTAAAGACGGCCCTGCTTCTAGGTATTGATCGTGTATTATAGCCCCTTTGTTTGAGTCGCTTTTAAATCGCTGTGCATTCTTGCAAGAAATCCTTGTCTGTAGAGCAGTTTCTCCTGGCCCTGGTGAATTCACCAATGGGCAAAGACTTGATGGTGTCACTGGGGTGACAGCTATTGGCCAATAAAAAGGAATTCCCTGCACAGGGCTTTCTAAAAGTTCTGGAAGTCACTGTATTGCTATCTAGATGCCCATCAAGGTCAAATCCAAATAGTCTATTTGGGTCGGGTGGTGCACACAGGTGAACTCCATATTCAGGGAGTTGGTATTGATATATTTCATAAAGTCACCTATGTCACCACTCGATCCATGCCATACCACTATCAGATCATCAATGAAACGACCATACCAGGGCGATGTTGGTTTTAAATGGGTTACCATGGGCAAATAAAGTAGATTTTTTCCCCCAGCCCATGTAAAGGTTCGCCAAAGAGGAGGGAATTTTTTCCCCCATGGATGCTCCTTGACTCTGAATGTAGTATTGTTCAAACATGAATAAACTGTGTGTCAGGAGGAACTCTACTGCTCTACAAATAAACTCAAGTACATTAGGACTGTAACCACTGTAATATGAAAGATGATGTTTAATAGCTAACAGTGCTAGAGAGTGAGGAATGCAGGAATACAGAGATCTAACATCTATGGTGATCCAAATGCATTCTGTGGACCAAAAAATTCCCTGCATGTGGGCTAACAAATGTCCAGTGTCCTTTATAATCCCAGGTAGA
The DNA here is from genome assembly GCA_028564925.1 of Lithobates sylvaticus. NCBI lineage: Eukaryota > Metazoa > Chordata > Amphibia > Anura > Ranidae > Lithobates > Lithobates sylvaticus. The sequence continues at coordinate 71,214,785 of CM053030.1, forward strand.
CGGACAAAAAGCGGTTGAAAAAATAGATCAACCCATTCTCCTAATCTCTCCAATAGCGATCCTATGAAGGCAACTATGGGGCGACCTTTACTGGATTATCTATTACTCTCCATAAGGACATGGGACACCAGGATGGACAGTTCTCCATGCTTTCCAACTCTGAGCACCTGCAGATATCCAGCTCTAGCTCCTAGCTTGCTCTGGAGCCTTTATAGATTTCCAATTGTTTTCAGATGTCGCATATTTTGATGACTGACTTACAGTGCCCTGCAAAAGTATTCACCCCCCTTGGCATATTTTGTTTTGTTGCCTCACAATCTGGAATTAACATGTATTGTTTGAGGATTTGCATCATTTAATTTACATTTAACATGCCCACAACTTTGAAGATGATTTTTTTTTTATTGTGAAGCAAACAACAAATAGGACAAAATATCAGAAAGTAAATGTGCATAACTAGTCAATACTTTGTAGAGCCACCTTTTGTGGCTATCACAGCTCCAAGTCGCTTTGGATAAGTCTCTATGAGCTTGCCACACCTTACAACTGGGATTTGTGCCCATTCCTCCTGGCAAAACTGCTCCAGCTCCTTCAAGTTGGATGGTTTTCGCTTGTGAACAGCAATCTTTAAGTCTGACCACAGATGTTCTATTGGATTGAGGTCTGGGCTTTGACTAGGCCATTCCAACACATTTGCATGTTTCCCCTCAAACCACTCAAGTGTTGCTTTAGCAGTGTGTTTGGGGTCATTGTCCTGCTGGAAGATGAATCTCCATCCTAGCCTCAAATCGCACACAGAGTGGTACAGGTTTTGCTCAAGAATATCCCTGTATTTAGCACCATCCATCTTTCCCACAACTCTGACCAGTTTCCCAGTCCCGACTGCTGAGAAAAATCCCCACAGCATGATGCTGCCACCACCATGTTTCACTGTGGGGATGGTGTTCTTTGGGTGATGTGATGCGTTGGGTTTGCGCTAGACATAGCGTTTTCTTTGAAGGACAAAAAGTTCAAATTTTTGTCTCATCAGACCAGAGCACCTTCATCCATCTATTTTCTCCCACTTGCCTTTTCACAAACTCAAATCGTGCAATTTTTTTTTTTTGCTGAAAGTAATGGCTTTCTTCTGACCACTCTGCCATAATGCCCAACTCTTTGGAGCGTACGGCTTATTGTTGTCCTATTTACAGATACTCCAGTCTCTGCTGTGGAACTCTGCAGCTCCTCCAAGGTTACCTTAGGTCTCTGTGCTGCCTCTGTGATTAATGCCCTCCTTGCCCGGTCTGTGAGTTTTGGTGTGCGGCCATCTCTTGGCAGGTTTGCTGTTGTGCCATGTTCTTTACATTTGGTTATGATAGATTTGATGGTGCTCCTAGGGATCATCAAAGATTTGGATATTTTTTTATAACCTAATCCTGGCTTATACTTCTCAACAACATTGTCCCTTACTTGTTTGAAGAGTTCCTTAGTCTTTATGGCAGTGTTTGGTTAGTTGTGCCTCTTGCTTAGGTGTTGCAAAAAGGTGTATATATGTAATGACAGATCATGTGACTTCACCAACTTAGACTATTGTGTTCTGATCCATCACATATAATTCAGATTAAAATTGAACTAAAGGCTGTAATGTAACAAAATAGGTAAAAAGCCAAGGGGGGGTGAATACATTTGCAAGGCACTGTATATATTACAGCTTACTGGTAGTCACTTCATTAGGCTATTGCCACACAGAAGACTTTTGTATCTTGCTCATGATACCTAAATTATTAGTGATTATTCAGTATGAGTAGTATTTGTTCACAAAGTAGATGGAACAAGTGTCTCCATAAGCTATACAAATAACATGATGTCATCTGCCCAGCAGAGCGCTCAGCCTGACTCAGTTTTGTTCCAGGTATGGGACAGGAAACGTGCATCCCACACTCTGAACCCAGTGCTGTATACTGTATGTAGCCTCAGTTATATACAGTTTATACAGCACACCCAGCACCTGTTAGTGTAGTAAATTGTTTGGGTCAGCTTGGCCCAAATGTAGCACCCCCTAGTGTTGCTTGGTTGCTACAGTAGTTAGGTTTCTGTTAGTGTAGGTAATTTTTAGGCTTGGCTGTCTATTTTGATCTGGGTTGGGAGTGACTCAGGCAGAGCTGGGTGACTCACAGGTAGCATCACTGAGACCTCCCATTTATTTTTAGAAAGTGCTGGCTCCTTCTGGAAATATAGGAGAGGTAATGTGGAGCTACCTGGAGTATTCTGAGGAGCCCTGACCAATCCCCAACTTGTATTGGCAGGGGACAGGCCTCCTTAAATACTCAGGGTCAGCCCAGCTGGAGAGGAGTTGTTCTGGTGGAAGCTGGAGATAGAGTTTTAGGCTGTCATGGCCTTTGAGGGAGCTTCCCAGTCTAGGGGGGGGACTTGGGCCTGGGCTCGGGTGAAAATGGGACCCTCTCACAACACACAGAGGTGTCCTAGACAGGAAGCAAGGCAGCAAGGAGAGGACAGCAGGAGAGCACTGCCAGGCAAGTCCCTAGGGAGAAACAAGTCGCAGCCAGTCTCAGATTACTGATACTCTCTTTATTGGTTCCAGATACATGGGGGTTTTATAGGTTAGCTACTAAGGCGGTGAGCATATGTATCATTAGCACAATGTTATCTAGGCATTAGTAGTTTCTGATTGGTTGTGTCCATGTAAGGTGAACTTCCTCTAGAATCTGGGCGTCACCAAGTTGGGCGTATTCCTGGGTGGAGGCACCATGTTTGTTTTCACATTCTTAATTCGATGGGAGGGGGTGCTACTAGCGGCCATTTTGAGCAGGAAATATAAAAGCAGTTTATATACAGGAAAAAAATATAGACTTTATAGTACAGTAAAGATGCATAGAAAATGGGCATTTTACCTGATCCATCACAGTCCCTGCCTGCAAAGGGCATTTGCTTTGGGCCTGGCTGAGCCAGTGTCAGGCCTGCATTCCAGTGCTAGCTGGTCCTGGGAGTTATAGTCTGCAAGAAAGTTTGTGCTGGAGGAAGAAAGGAAGTTGTATATACACTGGAGATGTATATAGTTTTCAGTCTCTATATTGTCTTTTTGATCCACTGGGCATCTCATATCTACCACATCCCCATCCACGTTTAATTCCCCCAATAAAAATAACAAAAACAAAGTGCATGGACTGTTTTCTGTCTAAGGAGTGACTGAAGATTGTGTGCCTGGCTGGGCAGGGTGACAGAAGGACCACAAAAACCAGCAGCCCTTATGGGGGGGGGTACCGCTACACAAACAAACTATGGTAGGAAAAGTGGAAATTCACTTTTTCAATCAACATTGACTATTTTTAATCCCTATGCTGCTAGCATTAGTAAATAGATATATTATATATTGTTTTTTATTACTTCAGTTACTTCCTGGTTTTCAGGTCAGGGCAAATGATGTCATACATCCCAGGAATCTTCAGGAGGGGAGGGGTGGGGGGGGGGGCTTTCTGAGCTAAACATACCCTCCTGTCTGCATGCTTGAGCTAAGGGCAGACGGCTTCCAGGAAGTAAATGCTAAATTAATCATCTATTCTTCTACAAGTTGGCCACAGCCAGAAATGCCAGGGGGTGTTTTTTAAAGTAATTTCTCAGCAAAACAAAGCCTGGAGATATGGATGGACGGGGGAGATTGGGTTGAATAATAAAAATGAATTAAATAGCGTTTTTGTCTGTGGTGCCCAGATGCAGTGTAGTTTTGCTTTAAAGTGAAAGTAAAGCTGGAGATCTGCTTTAAAGTAGGACTGCAGTATACAATTGCAGAACCCAGTTGTTAAAGTGGTAGTCTAAATTCATATGGCTTTACTGTACAGATAAGACTATAGAAAGTCTTAACTGTAGGTGCCTTTGAAATGACTTGAACTTGCACCATTATAAAATACTGGCATAAGCTTAAAGCGATTGCAAAGGTTTTTTTTTTTTTTTTTAAATAATAGGCATGTCATACTTACCTGCTCTGTGCAAGGGTTTTGCAGAGAGCGGCCCTGGTCCTCCTTTTCGGGGGTCCCCAGACAGCGTTCCTGGCTCCTCCCTCCTGCTGAGTGCCCCCACGGAGAGCCTCTTTCCATGGGGGCTCCCAAGTCCTGCTGATGCGTCCATTGACACAGACAGCAGGATTTGGTCCCGCCCCCGTCTCCCATGTCATTGGATTTGACTGACAGCAGTGGGAGCCAATGGCTCCTGCTGCTATCAATCTGTCCAATGAACACCTGAGACAGTGGCTGGAGCTGCTGGGCTCATTCTCATCACTGGAACGATTGGGTTGAGATAAGAAAAATGAGGGCTTTGGGGGGGCTGCTGCAGCACAGAAGGTTTTTCACCTTAATGCCTAGAATGCATTAGAAAAACCATGTGACTTTACAACTCCTTTAAGTATTTAGCACATGTGCATTACTCTGTGCATGCACGGCCACTGAGTGTACTGTGGATGCAGAAAGCACCGTGCAGCTAAGGCGACTCCTATGCACATGTGTGGGAGTGATGTCATCATGGTCCAACCATTCAAACGGCCAGAGAGCACAAACCCGAAGATGGGTGAAGGAGGAAGTGCCTGCAGCAGTGAGGTTAGCTGCTAGAGGGCTCCATTTGTAAGGTAAGCAGTGGTGGAACTACCAGGGTCGCAACAGTCGCTCTTGCAACCCGGCCCTGTCATTCAGCCACTGTCAGGGGGCCCCAATGGGGTTGCTAGTGTGTGTGCTCTGTGGGAAGTATGAACTTGTTAGCTTCACACTTGACTTTGTGGTGCACACACAGGAGAGGGTAGAAGGGAGAAGGAGCAGATCGGCTATCTCCTCTACCTCATAGGGATGCATGTATGTCCGTATTTCATCCGAAAACGGATGAATGAAATAGGGACATACGGTCCGCATGTGTGAAAGGGGCCTTACTGTGTGAGAAAAACATGGGATTATGGGTAAATCTTACACACCTTCCCCTTTCTATGACACTGCAGTGACAGGCGTGCCTCCACTGCAGCATTTTTATTGGACAGCTTGGGCTAATGGTATTTTACCATTGGTCCTAGACTCCAAGCTGTCCATTGAGCTCAGTGCCTCTGACAAGAAGTGAGGAGGGGCACTGTGAGCTCATCCTCTCAGTCTGCTGCAAACAGAGTGTGCCAACTTGGATTTAAACTGGCTGCTCTGTATGTAGCTTCTGACAGGCTGCTCAAGGAGCCCTGTATCTCTGGAACCATAGGTCGTAGGAGCCCCAAAAAACAGTGGTGGGGTAGGACTTCAGGTACCCACCCCCCAAATTAGGTGTCTCTGTGACCACAGGTCGCCGAGCTACGACCCTCGAATAGGGTGACCACATTTCCAAACTGCCATTCAGGGACACCCTGAAAAAAAACTGCCATAGGGGGACACCCTGAAAAAAAAATCAAAAATCATCTTGGGGGGGGGGGGGGCAAAGATGATTTTTGAAATTTTTGGTCTGATTTTTGGGGCAGGGGGCGTATGAAATCAGCAGGATGGACAGGGTTACCGTGGGATGCACAGGGGGACCGTGGGATGCACAGGGGGACAGTGGGATGCACAGGGGGACCGTGGGATGCACAGGGGAACAGTGCGATGCACAGGGGGACAGTGGGATGCACAGGGGGACAGTGGGATGCACAGGGGGACCGTGGGATGCACAGGGGGACAGTGGGATGCACAGGGGAACAGTGGGATGCATAGGGGGACCGTGGGATGCACAGGGGAACAGTGGGATGGACAGGGGGACTGTGGGATGCACAGGGGGACCTTGGGATGGACAGGGGAACAGTGGGATGGACAGTGGGATGGACAGGGGGACAGTCGGATGCACAGGGGGACCGTGGGATGGACAGGGGGACCATGGGATGGACAGGGGGACAGTGGGATGGACAGTGGGATGGACAGGGGGACAGTGGGATGGACAGGGGGACAGTGAGATGGACAGTGGGATGGACAGGGGGACAGTGGGATGGACAGGGGGACAGTGAGATGGACAGGGGGACAGTGAGATGCACAGGGGGACCGTGGGATGCACAGGGGGACCGTGGGATGGACAGGGGGACTGTGGGATGCACAGGGGGACCTTGGGATGGACAGGGGAACAGTGGGATGGACAGTGGGATGGACAGGGGGACAGTCGGATGCACAGGGGGACCGTGGGATGGACAGGGGGACCATGGGATGGACAGGGGGACAGTGGGATGGACAGTGGGATGGACAGGGGGACAATGGGATGGACAGGGGGACAGTGAGATGGACAGTGGGATGGACAGGGGGACAGTGGGATGGACAGGGGGACAGTGAGATGGACAGGGGGACAGTGAGATGGACAGGGGGACAGTGAGATGCACAGGGGGACCGTGGGATGCACAGGGGGCCAGTGGGATGCACAGGTAGACACTTACACATACAGACTTGTCTCTGACTGTATCCCTGACCTCTCGGTTCTCCCTTCTTCCTTCCTAGTAGGCTGTCCCCTGAAGCCTGCGCTCTCCCTGCCGGACTCTTCTTCCTCATCGCTGTCCTGGGACGAGGCGAGCGTCCCCTCCGCGCCTCCTGTCTGCCATGTCAGTGAGAAGAGCATCGGCGGGGCTGCGCTGGAAACTACACTTCCCAGCGTGCAGCGAGGCACGTGGAGCACTCCATAGAAATTACTGGGGGAGGTGGCTTGTGTAGCTTGTCTGAGCGGAGCGGACATGTTCCCTGCTTTAGCAGAGTGGACCTGCCCAAGCTGAGCCAAACCTGGCCCCCGGCCCGAGCCAAGCAGATCCGCCCCCCGTCCGAGCTGTTTATTAGTGTGGCTGTTTGTCCTTATTTCATTCCAGGACACTGTATTGTCCCGGAATGAAGGTGCCCGGGACATGGGACACAAATATGAATTCAGGGACAATCCCGTGCAATCCGGGACACGTGGTCACCCTACCCTCGAAATCAATCTTTTTTTTTTTATGTTTTCTTTTTTTTTTTTATGTTTATGGCTGCCTCCCCTGACTGCACGTCCCTGGACTGTGCTCTCAGAGAAGCTAGTCTTTCCACCACTACTGACTTAACATGCCACTACCAACTTAGCAGCCATGATTTTAGAAGCAAGGTTTTGTTTCCTCAATTCAGAGCATCCAGCAAGGAGAACAGTGAGCAGAACAGCACATACCTCCCAACTTTTTGGGATGGAAATGAGGGACACCTATTAGCAAACTATGTAGGCTTAGAACACACCCCCCCCCCCCCCCCCCCACACACACACACACACACACCCCCCCTTTAAAGGGGGAATTTACAAAAAAAAAGATTAGTTAAACAAGTGCATTTTTTAACACTACTATTCCTCTATACTGGCTTTTGAAATTTAAAATGCAGCAATATAGAATATACAGTATACGTATATAGGTTTACGAAAAAAAAGTGCATTTTATATACAACTATATAGATCAGACCAAAATGAGGGACAGAGGGACTTTGCTCCAAATCAGGGACCCTTGGGACCTATGATATCACCAAATCTCAGTCCAATGCTCCTGAGACTAGCATTGAGATGTGGCAATGCCTTAGATCTTGCACTGCAGACATAGAGCTAGGTAGGTACAGGACTGCCCAGGCACACTTACATGTAAGGATTGGAAGTTCAGAACTATTTTTCCAAGAGGAATTTTTTTTTTAGGATACTGCCTAGGCACAATTTACATTTTTAGATGTTCCATAAACATAGCAAATCTTCACTTTTCCACTTTAAAATGTGTACTCACTAAAAATACACCATGGTTTTCTTTTAAACTCACTTTACATATACATTTTTTTGCACATGACAAAGATGAGCATGAATGTGACTGTGAATATGACTGTGCTCTCCATGTATTCCTATCAGGCCAAAACAGAACGCAGGTGCTAGAAGGCAGTGTAAGGGATTGAGTCATATCAACACAATGCACACAATACACAAGTCCTACTTGTACTATCAACTCATTTCAGTGCTTGGCACAACACCAGTAGCATTACTGCATGAATGCAACATAATTAATACCAAGCACCTCATCCACCATTTAATAAATGGTTTTCTTTATATCAGTCTTTAGTTCTACAATTGGCAAAGGATGCTGGGAGTTATTTCAACAATGGCCAAAGTGTCACCTGCTGCATAGTTCTTAATTCCTACAACAGTACCCCATGTCGCCTTTTAGAGTCCAACTAAAATATAAAAATAGTTGCTGTTCTCTCATAATTAATGCCCTTTACAAATATCTGTGTGCAAGAATTTGGGGCTGGGTATGGAAGCTGAAAGTAACTGATTGATCACACTTTCCAGGTGGGGCATTTGTATAGAACCAGACACTCGTCTACAGTCTTAAATCATTCGAATTCTTCAGGCTAAGGGTCTGATCACAACATAAGTGTTGTACATTGCATTAGGCAGCCCTTTCAAAAGCTGTCAATGTACATTGGTGCATGAAAATTTAGCTCCCGCATAATTTTTGTTTAATGCAGGTCAACGCAACGGCTTGTTTTCTCTGGCTATTTGTAGCCATATACAGTACTGCTGCTGTAACTGGCTACAATGTTGATCTCGGCAGCTACAAACCGCTGGTTTGCTATAGTTATCAGCATCTTTAATGTATAATGGGAGTAGCTTTTGAAGCTGGAAATTCTACAGCTGGGTTCCAAATGCTGCAAAAAGATAATCACTGTGTAGGCAGGTGTCTACTAATGGTGTGCTAATGTTTGCTGGTTCTGTGCTGCCCAGGTGGGGAGAAGGTTAACACGGGTTCTGTATTTTCCCAGGTTTTTGGGGTTCTGCCCTCCACCTTGTTCTGCATATAAATGGGGAGGAAGACCGGGCTCCTGGGGACCTAAGATTGGTTTGATAGGAAGAATCTGATCGGTATTTATGAGACTGTGATTCTTCTCCTCCCCCTTGCCAGGTATCCCCATAGCAAGCCATTTTCTGTGGAGGCACTCGTGCATGCTCGCTCTCAAGCTGGCTCTCTGTGTCCATAAGACACAGAGAGCGCGGCTCAGCCCTGCCCCTCGCTCCCGCCAATGGCTCCTGCTTCTCAGCCAGTCATTAGGGAGAAACCCGGGAGAGCCTTGGGTCTCGTACACACCGCTGGATCAAAATCAGGCTTAGGTAAGTATTAGGGGGACTAAGAGGGGGAGCTGCACACTGAAAGTTTTTTACCCTAATGCATATAGTGGTCTGAAGGGGTGCAAGAAGGTACATGGCATATCAAAAGAACAGGACCTGTAAAGCATGTACAGGGTTAAAGAGGAAGAAATGGACTCCACCACAAGGGTTAACTCAGCAACAGAGTCAGAGGAAGAGTGTAGTTACTACAGGTAACCACGAACTGGTGGGAATGAATAGCAGCCAGACAGTGAGGAGCAGTACCAGGCTCAGGAGACAGTTCCTCTGGTAGTGAGGAGAGCAAAATCCTTGCTCCCTCCCTAGCGGTCGGTTCCCCCAAAAGCAACCAGGATCCAACCTGCGGTATGGAGACCCCATGTATCTAGGTGCATGGTATGGAAGAGAGGAGTTCATTATGTACATGCATGAGGTCCACGCTAGTGCATGGCAGGACCCCATTCTGTCACCGGGAGTGAGGTGAGGTGGCAAAGGTCTGCTGGACTGGTGGAGTTGGACGCCTGTTCAGCGGTGTCCCTCCTAAATGCTACATTCATGGAGTGAATGGTGTGTAGTGACATGGGACAGAACATTTCACGGAGGAACTTTGTAGGTTACACAGCTGCACACAGTGTAAGGCTTGTCTCTAAGTCGGGGTTCCACCTTAATGTTGACTCTCACATGACTGTGGTCTTGCCTGGTCCCAGGCATTGGTGAGCACCCCACAGCGTCCAAGGCGAGGAGGCCCCTGCCCACAACTGGGCTACAAATCACTAGCAGCAAAACCGCTGAAGAGTTATTATGCAACTAAATCAAATCACTGGTTTCTGCAGCATTCTCCTGTGAGTGGAGGGTGGAGCCTTGACGCCTTGGGCTTACAGGAAGTGAGTTGAATGATGCTGAACGTCATTTAACCCAGAAATTAAGTGGTGCCAGATGAGGACAGCAATGAATAGTAGGTGAGTATAGCAGTCAAAGCTGCTTTTTGTTTTTAATCTCCTGCTGATTACTGACTTTTGTTTTCTGTGTCCAAGCTGGGATTTGGGTTTTAACCCCTTCCCGTCTTCCTACAGACCTTTAACTGGGTCTGAGGGCAGGGGGTGCAGGATGGACTTGGCAATCACGTCAACACTGCAGTTGGCTTTGTTATAAATCCATCCAGGACCAGACCCATATGTTTCCTTCTTTAGTCAATAGTGCATGGCCAACGGTTACACCGTCAATAACTATTCGATAAAGATTTGGCCTACAGATGTGAGCACATGGCTCAAAGCAATGTCGAATTTCCTCAGTGGCCATGCAGCTTCAGCAAATGGTTACCCTCTGGTCCTCAATTGAGACCACTGAATGATCAAGTCCCCCTGGCTGTTTGCTGTGTGTTCCTGCTTTATTACATCAAGCACCTGAGAGCTGTCATCGCCATTTCTTTGGAACAAGGCCCTAGAGGGGTTAATAGCCGCAAGCCCAATTTAGCTTGCCTCTGGCAAGCACGCAATCTATGTGGTGGAGAAGCACGAGTTTGTGGTGTTGTCACAAGTTATATCAAGATTTCACATGTTTATGATTATGGACTAATATATAATTTCTTGTGGTGTTGGGAGCAATTTCAACATACATGCACATTATTTGCAATTTTTGTGTGTTTTATTAATGTGTGGTTCATTTTATTTTTTAGCGCAGCTCCATTTCTAATGTCTACATGTTTATATGTGTATCCCATATTGAGCTGCTGCTGTTTTTGTTCTTTCTTTTTTATTTGTATTGCTCACTTAGCACAGTAATTATTTTTAAAAATTTTTTAAATTTTATTGGATAAAGATGCCAGCATTCAGCACTTCACCGTTCTAATGAGGTCAAATGGCAAAAGCCATATACAAAAAGCAGAGTCAATACAAACCAGCAATAATTTTTTTTGCCTTTTGGGAGAAAGGTTTTTCATTAAAAAATAATATCTGATTATTGTAATCACCCCTGTCAGTGGTAAATGGTTTGTCTCAACCCTGTAATTGCTACATCTGCAAAAGCGTTTGTTCTGTTGAAAAACATCAGATTTACTGGTCAGATCAGATATTTTATTGTGCCTGAAGTAGATGTTTTACAATGCAGGTAATAGGTGGCATTATCTATTGATACTTCATATCTTTTTTTACCATCTCCCTACTTCCATATTGTAAAAAAAAAAAACAGCAGGGAGGTGGAAGTTTATTTCTGTAGTTCTGTTTTAAAAAAAATGCATTTTCAGAAATAATTTTTTGAATGTCCTGAGCACCCTTTAATGTTTGATGGCTCACAGACACAGTGTACAGAGCCAATTTGTGCAGCTCTGTACCATGCGATCACTGTAATGACCAATCAAAGCAAACACAAATGTAAACAATGTAGTGTTTACATTGGAGAGCCCTCCCTCCCATTCCTATTACAACAGAGACATATGGAACAAATAAATGAACAATCATTGAGAAGTTCCAGAGCAGAAGCAGCAGATTTAGGTTAGAAGGGATTGTTTTTTTAACCCTTTCACCTCCCCTTCTCCCCTGAAGCTCTCATCGCTAGCCTGTCTCTGTAGGTGACCTGTATATTACCTCTCTCCTCCTTTATCCTGCGCATCTGAACATGAACCCCTTCATTTCTATCCTCCCTGCATGTATGACTTGTACATTTAATGAATCTAGAGCACCATTACCAAGCTCCATGGTCTAATCCCCCCAATACCAGTATGTTTCTTTATTTCTATAAATTTTGGCAAAATATTAGATCACCTTGGGCTATCCGATTTCCAAAAAGGGTAATTTTGGTGGTATTCCTACTGTCCTGGCATTTTTTTTTTTTAAGTCTTTTTATTGACTAATGTGCAAAAACTACATATTGGTACAGCATAAAACACGCTCAATGTAAGCGTAAAGAGTTATGCCCCGTACACACGGTCGGAAATTCCGACGGAAAATGTCCGATTGGACCATGTTGTCGGAAAATCTGCCCGTGTGTGGGCTCCATCGGACTTACTCTCAAATTTTCCGACAACAAAATCCGATCGGACTTTTTCCGATCGTGTGTAGAGAATTCCGACGGACAAAGTGCTACGCATGCTCAGATCAAATTACGAGACCAAAGCTATTGGCTACTAGCCTCTACGTAGTTCCGTCGTACGTAACGAACGTCACCACATTCAGAATGATCGGATTTTCCGACAACTTTGTCCGGCCGTGTGTATGCAACACCAGTGTCAGATAAAATCCGTCGGAAAAAATCTGACGGATTTTGTGGTCGGAATTTCCGACCGTGTGTACGGGGCATTACAGTGTTTGGTACATAAATACACCAGAAGTTCATGTTCACAGTTGTATATTCTTGAATGTCCTGTTCTAAAAATAAGCGATTGCATACAAGTACAAAGTAATTTGGTTTCATTATTACATTGCAGTACAAGATTTTATTTCCCCATTCTCACACACTGTCCTGGACTTTTTAGTTTGTTTTATAACAGAAAGTGAGGGAAACATCTTTTTTAAAGTTTTTTTTTTTTTTTTTTTCCTTTATATACAAAAACAAAACAAACACAATCTGTGATTATTAAATAGCAGCAACAGAAAGTTCTATCTGTTTCAAAAAATGATATACAATTAATTTGGGTACATTGTTGTAAGAGTAATCATCACTCAAACTATCATAGCATTGAAAACTGAAAAAATGGCCTGGTAATAAAGGGGTATATGCTGGCTCTTTCTAAAGTGGATAATATTACATTAATTTTTTTTTCCAGTAAGAGACCACAATATTTCTTTATGTAACAAAATATGTTTAGCTTTTAAAAAACGAGGTCAGGCCCCACTTAACTTGGGATTTTAAAGCTCTGTGTCAAATGTCTTTACGACCCACAGAAGAGAAACCTCCAATATAGTTCCAAAACAGTTTAATGCACGAAGCCTCACTTGAGGACTCTATATATTATAATTGCCTCAAAGAAATAAAAGACACCAAAAAAATGTTGATATTTTTCTTATCTAATGAGTGCATTTCCAAAGTTCTTTTAGTACATTTTGGATAGAAAAAGAGATGTGGGGATTTAAAACGAGAAGCATATTCCTCTTATGCCCCGTACATATGGTTGGACATTCCGACCACAAAATCCGTCAGATTTTTTCCGACGGATTTTGTCAGAAACTTGTGTTGCACACACATGGTCGGACAAAGTTGTCGGAAAATCTGATCGTTTCGAACGAGGTGACGTACAAAACGTACGACGGGACTACGTAGAAGCCAGTAGCCAATAGCTTTCGTCTCCAAATTTCTTCTGAGCATGCGTGGCACTTTGTGCATCGGAATTCTCTACACACGATCGGAAAAAGTCAGATCGGATTTTGTTGTCGGAAAATTTTAGATCCTTCTCTCAAACTTTTTCTGTCGGAAATTCAGATGGAAAAAGCCCGCTAGAGCCCAAACACGATCGGATTTTCCAACAACATAATCCGATCTGACTTTTTCCATCGGAATATCTGACCGTGTGTACGGGACATTACAAGGGGCAGCTGGAAGATAACCTTAGGGATGGTATTTTCTTACACACATTAGTAATCCCAGTTCAGTATGCAGAATATCAGATGGGCTTATTAACCCCTTCAGCCCCGGAAGGTTTTAGCCCCTTAATGACCAGGCCATTTTTTTGCGGTACGGCACTGCGTTATTTTAACTGATAATTAAAATATATAAAAAAAAATAATGTATTCATCAGTTTAGGGCAAAATATATTCTTCTACATATTATTGGTAAAAAAAAATTACAATAGGTGTATATTGATTGGTTTGCGCAAAAGTTATCGCATCTAAAAACTATGGGATAGATTTAGGGACGTTTATTTATGTTTTATTGTTTTTACTGGTAATGGCGGCGATTTGCGATTTTTAGCGGGCCTGCTACATTGCGGTGGACAAATCTGACCCCAAATTACACTTTTTGGGGACCAGTGACATTATTACATTGATCAGTGCTATAAAAATGCACTAATCAATGTAAAAATGACACTGGCAGGGAAGATGTTAACACTAAGGGGAGATCAAGGAGTTAACTGTGTTCCCTAGGTGTGTTCTAAATGTAGGGGGGATGGGCTGCCAGGGACATGACAGAGATCACTGTTCCCGATCACTGTGGAAAAGTAGATCTTTGTCATGTCTTCTGTCAGAACAGGGAATCACCTTGCTTACAAAGGCAGATCCCTGTTCTGCCTCTATTAGGTGGTCGCGGGTCACCAGCGGACATCAAGTCTGCCCAACCCACGGGCACGCAAGCAACAGCATGCAGCGGGCACAAGCACACGCCACCGGCGGTGCGCACCCACCTGCAACTGCGCTTGCGTGAGCCGCCGTACAGCTGCAGTGATTTGCGCAGAAGAGCCAACCTGCCGCTGTATAATGACGGCAGCTGGTCGGCAAGTGGTTAAAGGAACAGGATCTTTTTTTTTAGGTTAACCACTTTCAGACCGGACCATTTTGCTGGCTTAAGACCAGACCACTTTTTGCGATTCGGCACTGCGTCGATTTAACTGACAATTGTGCGGTCATGCGACATGGCTTCCAAACAATATTGACGTCCTTTTTTTCACACAAATAGAGCTTTCTTTTGGTGCTATTTGATCGCCCCTGCGGTTTTTATTTTTTGCGCTATAAACAAAAAAAGAGCGACAATTTTGAAAAAAATGCATTATCTTTTACTTTTTGCTATAATAAATATCCCCCAAAAACATATAAAAAAATGTTTTTCCTCAGTTTAGGCCGATATGTATTCTTCTACATATTTTTGGTCAAAAAAAAATCGCAATAAGCCATTATTGATTGGTTTGTGCATAAGTTATAGCGTTTACAAAATAGGGGATAATTTTATAGCATTTTTATTAATAATTTTTTTTACTATTAATGGTGACGATCAGCGATTTTGATTGTGACTGCGACATTATGGCGGACACATCGGACATTTTTGACACAGCGGCAATCTTAAAGGGACGTACCTGTATGCCCTTTTGCCTGTCAGTGCCATTCTGTTGACGTACATCGATATGCGCCGGTCGGGAAGTGGTTAACAAACACTTTAAGGTTAAAACCCTTAAGGCTTTACAACCACTTTAAGTTATACTTTATTTGCGGCTAGTAGAACATCAGAGCTGCCAGTATGGTGGACTAAATTTGAAATTCTGTTATGAATATCAGGAATGCTTACAGATGCCATCGATGGAATATGAACAAGGACCCTCATGCCAATTAACAGCAGGTAGATATTTCCCAGAAGGATGGAGGAAAATCTATTTATTTTCTCGAAAGTGGACTAAGCATCCTCACCTGAAAGAAGTACACAGGTGATACCTCTGATCTTTGGCTCTTCCTAATATTAATTTTACAGGATTTATATAGCTCCAACAGTTTGCACAGTGCTTTACAACATGAGGACAGACAGTACAGTTACAATACAGGAGGAATCAGAGGGCCCTGCTCGTTAGAGCTTACAATCTTAAAGGAAGGGTCAAATGATACAGTGATAATGATGACAGTCACAGAGGGGGGTTGTAAAACTGTTGGATAATGAGTAAGAAAACCCATATCTAAATTTAGGCCGTTATCTTTTGTCTCAAATAGAAATATCATTCTTAGTTCAAAAATTTTCCTTTCCTGGATAGTTCTGAAATTACCTTTATGAGCTAAGACTTCGAGATCTTCTATAGTGTGGTCTGGTTGTGAGAAATGATGTCCCACCGGTGTTCAGAAACTATATTCTTTATGTTCCTTGATGGCGTGTCTGTGCAAATTCATCCTTGTTCACGACATATGTCCTGTTTCGCCAATGTAAGATCCTTCGCTACATCTTTTGCATTGGATGAGATATACGACATTACTGGAGGTGCAGTTGTATGATCCTTTGATATTGAAGGTCCCTTTTGTGTGAGTGACACCTTTAGATGGATTGATTTAGTTTGTAGCGTTTTTTTATTGCAGGGTTTGCTTCCATTATTTTTTACTTCATAATCAGAATGAAGTTTCCTGCTCATTAGTTTATATCAGAGGTTGAGTGGTTGTCTGAAAGCCAATATTGAGGGTTGTTGGAATATTTCTTTCAGAGCTTCATCTTCTGTTACGATGGGCTTTAAATCTTTGATTATTTGTTTTTTTCTCTTTGTATTGAAGTAGATTTTCTCTTCAGGATTCAAGGCAGTGTTTATGCTGGTGTTGATTGTTTTGTCTTTGTAACCTTTCTTAGGCCCCTTTCACACTGGGGCGGTGAGCCGCGGTGACGGTAAAGCAGCGCTATATTTAGCGCTGCTTTACCGTCGTTTTCACCGCGGTTTTCGGCCGCTCGCGGTGCGGTTTTACCCCCCGCGAGCGGCCGAAAAAGGGTTAAACACCCCCGCAGAGCGCCGCCGTAGCGGCGCTTTGCGGCGGTATTACCGCGGTTTTACTGCGGTCTCCCATTCTTTTCAATGGGAAGGAGCGGTATAGGAGCGGTGAACACACCGCTCCTATCCCGCTCCAAAGATGCTGCTAGCAGGACTTTTTTTGTCATCCTGCTAGCGCACCGCTCCAGTGTGAAAGCCCGCCGGCTTTCACACTGGAGTTAAAGGGGCCGGATTTTTTCATGCGGTGAACAGGCGCTATTTTTAGCGCTGCACCGCATGAAAAACGCCCCGGTGTGAAAGGGGCCTTATGGAAGGAGTCTGCTAGTGTTCTGAGATGTTTATCACTGTCTTCTACCTGTCGTCTACCACACATATTCAGTGGTATCTGATGGCCTGGCTGTGTATGAAGGCCAGTTTAGTGTGTTGGGGGGTAAAAACTGGAACTATGGAGATAATTGCATTGGGATTGTCTAAAATCAAACAGGGTAGGAGATAGTCGGACAGATTGGGTTAGGGAGTTCCATAGGATAGGAGAGGCTCCTGGAGGCGAGCATGGGAGGAAGTGACAAGAGAGCTAGAGAGCAGGAGGTTCTGGGAGGAACGAAGACAACAAGTAGGTTGGTTTTTTGAGACTAGATTAGTGATGTAGCTGGGGGCCGAGTTGTAAATGGCTTTGTAAGTTGTTCGTATTTTGAATTTAATTTGATGGGTGAGTGGAAGCCAGTGGAGG
This sequence comes from Lithobates sylvaticus, assembly GCA_028564925.1. Lineage (NCBI taxonomy): Eukaryota > Metazoa > Chordata > Amphibia > Anura > Ranidae > Lithobates > Lithobates sylvaticus. The sequence continues at coordinate 71,232,004 of CM053030.1, forward strand.
GATTGACAGAAAGCAGTAGCAGACACTGAACAGTTGGTAAGATGGATGAGTCTGGCATCAAAATTCATGATGGACTGAAGGAAGGATAGCCTAAGTAAAGGTAATAAAGTGAGGAGGAAGTTTCAGTAATCAAGGCAGGAGTTGGCCAGTGAGTGAACTAGGAGCTTTGTGATGTCAATGGTTAGGAAGGGGCATTTTTTAGAGATGTTGCAGAGGTTGAGATGGCAGGATTTGGACAGTGATTGGATGTGGGGCTGAAAGGAAAGATCCCAGGATTACACCTAGCACCTTGGCATGCAGGGACGGGTTGTTAGAAGTGCTATCGATCGTGATAGAGAAATCAGGGGAAGAGACACATGGGGTAGGAACAATTATGAGCTCAGTTTTGGATTAGTTTGAGGAAATGGTGTGACATCCAGGTTGATAGGTCTGTTAGTTAATTAGTGATATGTGAGGAGACTGATGGTGATGGGTAGAGAGATAGATTTGGGTGTTATCAGCGTAGAGATGGTATTGGAAACCATGGGAGGCTATTACCTGACCCAGGGAAGAGGTGTAGATGGATAATAAGAGAGGACAGAACCTCGGGGGGCCCTGACAGAAAAAGGGAGAGGAGGAAGTAGAATTGTAAGTGACGATAAAGGTGTGGTTGCATAGGTAGGATGAGAACCATTGAAGAGTACAGTCATGGAGACCAAAGGGTTGGAGTTTTTTGAGGAGGAGGGAGTGGTCCGGTGTGTCAAAGGCAGCATAGAGGTGCTGGAGTAGGAGAACAGAATAATGCCAATTGGATTAAGCTGTTAGCAGATCGTTTGCGAGTTTTAGGAAAGCAGTTTCTGGGGAGTGTTAAGTGTGAAATCCAGACTGAAGGGGATCAAAAAGTTTATTCTTAATGAGGTGGTCGCTCAGTTGATTGAAGACCAGACATTCAAGGAGTTTGGATAAAAAGTGGAGCAAAGAGATGGAGCATAGGTTGTTAAAGCGGAGTTCGACCCTAAAGTGGAACTTCCGCTCATCGGATTCCTCCCCCCCTCCGGTGCCACAATTGGCACCTTTCAGGGGGAGGGGGGTGCAGATACCTGCATAATCTAGGTATCTGCACCCACTTCCGGGAACAGCTAGCCGCAGATGCTCCGCCCCCCGTTGTGTGCTGGGAAACACACAGTTCCCAGGACACAACAGGGACCAGTGAAGACGTGCAGCGCGACTCGCGCATGCGCAGTAGGGAACCAGGCAGTGAAGCCGCACCGATTCACTGCCTGATTCCCTGACAGAGGATGGCAGCGGGGGTGGCCGAGAGACGAGCAGTTGCTCGTCATCTGCTGCCGACATCTCTGGACCCTGGAACAGGTAAGTGTCCATTTATTAAAAGTCAGCAGCTGCAGTATTTGTAGCTGCTGACTTTTAATATTTTTTTCTAAGGTGGACCTCCTCTTTAAGATCCGTGGGGTCTAGTGAGGCCTTTTTAAGTATGGGGGTGACTAGTGCATGTTTTAGAGAGTTGGGGAAGACGCCAGAAGAGAGGGGGAGATTAAAGTAGTTAGTTGACTGACATATTCCTGAGAATTATAGGCCAGTCAGCCTAACATGAATAGTGGGTAAATTATGATTAGGGATTATATCCAAAGTTTTACTGAGGAGAAGAATATCATTGGTGGTAATCAGCATGGGTTTATGAGAGGACATTCCTGCCAGACCAATCTGCTAACATTCTACGAGGAAGTAAACAGCCATCTAGATAGAGGGAGGCCTGTTGATGTGGTGTATCTGGACTTTGCAAAAGCATTTGATACAGTCCCCCATAAACACTTAATTTACAAGCTGAGGTCTGCAGGCTTGGACCATAGGGTTTGTGCTTGGGTAAAAAACTGGTTACAGGGATTGGTCCAAAGGGCAGTTATAAATAACATGTACTCTCTGTACTCACTGTCTGGAGTGGTGAGTGGGGTATCCAAAGATTCTTTCTTGGGACCAATTCTATTCAACATATTCATAAATGATATATAGAGTATGCAATAACTAGTTCAGTCTCAGTCTTTGCGGATGACACAAAAAAAAAGCAGAGTAATAAATTTGCATCAGGACATAGAAATTTTGCAGAACGACCTGAACATAATAAAAGAGTAAGAGACAAATGGCAAATGGGGTTTAATGTGGAAAAATGTAAAGTAATGCACTTGGGGTCAAAAAACATTAATGAAAAATATTCACTAGGTGTAGAACAGCTGGGAGAATCAAGGATGGAGAAGGATCTAGGGGTGCTAATAGATGACAGATTGAGCAACAGGATGCAATGCCAAGCTGCAGCTACCAAAGCAGGCAGAATATTAGCATGCATAAAAAAGGGGATATACTCCAGGGACAAAACTATAATTTTGCCACTTTATAAAGCTCTGGTCATACCTCAACTGGAGTTTTCCGTTCAGCTCTGGTCAGCAGTCCTCCAAAGGGATGTGCTGGAGCTGGAGAGAGTCCAAAGAAGGGCAACGAAACTAATAAGGGGACTGGAGGACCTCAATTATGAGGAACGGCTTCAAACACTAAATGTATTCTCGCTGGAGAAAAGACGCTTGAAAGGGCACATGATACCGATCTACAAATATCTCAATGGGGATCCCAGCATAGAAAATAAAATATTCGGTCCTGGGGATTGTAAAAGGACACAGGGCCACACAATGAGACTGGAGAAGAAACGGTTTAACCTTAAACTGCGTAGAGGGTTCTTCACTGTTAGGGCAAAAAGGATGTCAAACTCTCTCCCACAATTGGTGGTGACTGCGGATATATGGATATATGCGGAGTATGGATATCTTTAAAAGACTCTAATGCTGCGTACACACGATCGGGCTTTCCGACAACCGTGGATTTTTTTCCGAAGGATGTTGGCTCAAACTTGGTCACATGGTCACACAAATGTTGGCCCAAAATTCGGAACGTGAGAACGTGGTGACGTACAAGACGTACGACGAGCCGAGAAAAAGAAAGTTCAACAGCCAGTGAGGCTCATTCTGCTTGATTCCGAGCACGCGTGAACTTTTGTGCGACGGACTTGTGTACACACGATCGGACTTTCCGACAACAAAGTTTTGTTGGCGGAAAATTTGAGAACCTGCTAGCAAACATTTGTTGGCGGAAAGTCCGACAGCAAATGTTCGATGGAGCATACACACGGTCAGACTCTCCAAAAACAAGCTCACATCCAACATTTCCCATCGGAAAATAAGACCGTGTGTACGCGGCATTAGATTCACATCTTAAAGGACACAACATACAGGGATATGGGAAATCATAATAGACACTTATACACATGCACCTACACAGGTTGAACTGGATGAACTATTGTCTTTTTTCAGCCTTACTGACTATGTTACTATGTAACTGAGTTAGAGAGTGCAGGATAGAGCCAGAGGGTGATTGTAGCATTTACGAGGGAACGGGTACATACAAGTGAAGAACTTGGTCCCACTCAATGGATACAAGCAAGGTAGAAAATCTAACAAAAACAGAATTACCCCACTCTAGCTAAACCAAACCTTAGATACAAAAAAAAATATCTTAATAAAAAGTAGACAAACAGATGTTGCCGCCTGCAGCTGTCATGTGTCCCCACACCACAAAAAAGTAAAAATAATTCAAAGTGCAGCGCAACAATATAAACAACTCCAAAAAATGTGCAATGATACAAAATAATTACATCATAAATTAAACAATCATCATAAAGTGAAGTCCATATATTAAACTCAAAGTGTCTTTCATCAAATGTATTTCATGTTTCTGACTCCTTGCTATTCATTTAAATCTTTCCTATGTGATCCACAATATATTGCAGTCTGTGCTCCACTGCAGTGCCCACCACCTGTTACTTCAGCCTCATACCTCACAGTTTGAGTTTGAGGTCATAAGCACTTTCCCAGCACTTTCCCAGCCACACTGGGTTGAAAATCTGCAGCAATCCTTCAAACAGCCTCAGATAGCTCATCCATCCATGGTCGGATTCAAGATATAGCACATAAAGCCAGGAAGAAAATAGAAAACAAACTCTCATGGTGTAGTAAATAAACACCCAGTCATTTAATAAGCCCAAAAGATTCGAACTACTCACAAAAACAAGTGCACAAGATGATTTGCCTTTTTAAATATTAAAAACATGCTGGATAAACTTCTGTGGATAGCACAAGTAAAGATGGCCGTCCCCGGGCTTCCTGTTGTGATGACGTCATTAAACTCCGCCTCCTAAAGGTAGAAAATCTACTTGTGCAATAACAAGTGCTTCCGACCACCAGAGGTGCGTGTTATTGCCTGTACTAAACCTGGATATACACTATATGAATTTCAGCCGGTTCCCGAGGGAATCAGACACAATTTGCTATGTAGGTGGCCCTGCCAACCACCTCCCACCTGTCATTGGCTGAAAAAATGAAGGAGACTTCAGATGCAGCTGATGATTGGTTATTCTGACAGGAGCTGGCTGACAGTATTCAATAGTCATAGCAGGGGTTACTCTATGTGTGCTGTATAGCATGGATGGGGGATTCTGTTTGATTATTTAATTTAGCCTGCAGGTTGAATGAAAATAATTTATGCATGTCTAAAGTGTATACTGTAGAGCTGTAGAGCTGCACGATTCTGGCCAAAATTAGATATTTTTTTTTGCTTAGAATAAAAACATCATGATTCTCTTGCGATTCTCGTGATGTAAAATCTTTCACATTATACAAACAAATAAATAAATGGGCTAACTTTACTGGTTAGTTGTTGTGTTTTTTTTTTTTCTTTTTTTAAATTCATTAAAGTAATTTTTTTCCCCAAAAAAATGCATTTGAAAGACCGCTGCGCAAATACAGTGTGACATAAAATATTGCAACAACCACTATTTTATTCTCTAGGGTGTCTACTAAAATATATATATATATATATATATATATATATATATATATATATACCGTATATACTCGAGTATAGGCCGACCCGAATATAAGCCGAGGCACCTAATTTTACCACAAAAAAATGGAAAAACTTATTGACTCCAGTATAAGCCTAGGGTGAGAAATGCGCAGCTACTGTAAGTGGAAAAGAGGGTCAACAATGCCCATTTGCAGCCTCACTGTGCCCATTTGAATACCTTCCTTATTTGCAGCCATAGGTCCACCAAACTTCAAACTTGGTAGTTAAGTGTTTCTAGATGCCCCCTAGCTGCAAAGGGTCCTGAAATAACATTGCTGTAGATGGACACAGTTGACCGACTTTGGGGCCCCGTATCTTGGGGCCACTTGGTGCTAGGAACCCCAAATTTGGTATGCAAACTCAGTCTCATCCCCCCCAAAGTCGGTTTGGAAAATGTCATGCACTTGTCATGCACTTCTCTGCAACAGAGATGCTAGGAACCCCATCTTTGGTTGTAGTGTTGGATCCACTGGGTTTGCACACCAAATTTGGGGTTCCTAGCACCAAGAGGCCCCGAGATACGGGGCCCCAAAGTCGGGTCGGAAAATGTAATTTTCTGCTGCAGAAAAGTGCTTGACTCGAGTATAAGCCGAGGGGGGCACTTTCAGCACAATAAAATGTGCTGAAAAACTCGCCTTATACTCGAGTATATACGGTAATGTTTGGGGGTTCTAAGTAATTTTCTAGCAAAAAAAATGATTTTAACTTGAAACCAACAAATGTCAGAAAAAGGTTTAGTGTTTAAGTGGTTAAACTTTTTTCACTTAGGCCTCTTTCACACGGCCGATCCGTTCAGATCCGCCTGTCAGTTTTTCAGGCAGACCTGAACGGATGCTCCATAGAGGTCTATGGAGAGTCGGATGTCAGCGGTGACATGTCCGCTGACATCCGACCCGCTCCGATCCGAAAAAGTGAGACGGAGGAAAAACCTATTTTTCCATCTGTCATCAGATCGGTTTGGGTGACGACGGACTCTACGGTCCGTCGTCACTTGATCTCCCATAGGGGAGAGCGGCGCTCTGACAGGTCCGTCCCTGCGCAGTGTGCAGAGACGGACCAGTCATATTTCTGCTCAGTGGAGATCGCTCCGGCGATCCCCGCTGAGAAAGCGGATATCCACGGGGCGGATCAGCACTGATCCCCCCAGTGTGAAAGAGGCCTTACACACAAAGTCTATTCCATTGACAAATTGTTACAATGTTTATACTTAAGTTCTGATAAAGAATGTTTTGATTCTTGGCAGACTGCCCAGTTTTTTTCTTCCTTTCTTTTGAGAGCTGTGTCTTCAGAAGAGCAGAGAGAATTCTTTGCATAGAAATAATTGTGAAACACTTTAGTCAAGATTGCGATAACGATTTTTGACGATTAATTGTGCAGCTCTAATGCATAGTGAGGCCTATCTGGTGACCATATCTTTCCACACATTCCTGGATTCCCTGCATGCTTTGCAGCTTCTCCTCTGCTGTTTACTTTTCATTTCTAAGGACTACATATCCCATGGTACCTTGCTGGCTGCAAACAGTAATTCCTGTACTGACTCTGGGAAATGTGTGACACAGCAGTGCTTACCCACAGGGCAAAGTGATTATGTGTCACAGAATTCAAGGAAATAAATGTGCGGGGAACCTCATAAAGTACATTTACAAACTTCAAAATCATTAATAGGAGAAATAATTAAAGTACAATGTAGAAATTAATATATTATTTTACATTTTGACCATGGATACATTTTAAAATCACCCTATCCAAACTTAAAACTAGTATTTTGATAACTTGAAGACCATTTGGGGAATTCATATAGGATGTCGTAGATGTCTTTAGAATTCCATAGGGGTGCAGCTCTGATAGCGTTGGTGTTTGTGTCCAATTATTCTGTCAGAAACATGAACATAAATCTGCTGGTGCATAGTGGACACTCCTTCCTCCTTCGCTCCCTCCCCAGACTACTGCGTCTGCCACAATGATTGGAAGCAATGCTATATGCAGGTGCGGATGACCGGCATTCCACCAGTCCATCCTTCTTATCACTTCTCTCCTACTGATAAAATACAGGTTCCTCCATGTAACAGCGCGAACCCCCTGCTTGCACATCTTACTCCATTGACTCTTCCCGTACCTGCAGCTAGTTCCCTGGGGTCTCCGCCACATTGGTCCAGATTGCTGGGCCACTGACCGCTAGAGAAGGAATCGCGATCCGACCCTCTCGTTATACAGAGAACCTGTCACCCCTCTTGTTACTGTTCTTCTACTGTCTGGCTGCCATCTCATTCCTTTCTATTTGTTGCCTTTAGTAACTACATTTCCTTCTCTTCACGTGTACATGAATGATCCTGTTCTTTTTCATATGCCAAGACCAGACCTTGAACAGTTAGCCCTGGTTCACACCGGGTGCGACTTCAAAGTTGTATGATTTGTTCCGATCTAAGCATGACTTCAAAGCTATTTCTGCCGATTTCAATGTACTGCAACTTGGCTATCCAAGCAAAAAAGTACAATTGAGAAAAAAAACCTGCGTGCCAACCCTCCCCAAGCCCCCCCCCCCCTTGCTAATCCATACCAGGCCCTTAAGATCTGCCATGGATTTTAGAGCGAACTCCACGTCTAATTTTTACGAAATAATGGTGTAGGGTCCCCCCCAAATCCATACCAGACCCTTATTTGAGTATGCAGCCCAGTAGGCCAGGAAGGGGGGTGGGGAGAGCGAGCGTCCTTCCTCCTGAACCATACTAGGCCACATGCCCTCAAGATGAGGAAGTGCTTTGGGCAAAGCACATTGTCCCAATATTGATGAGGACAAGGGCCTTTTCCTCTCAACCCTGGCCCAGTGGTTGTGAGGGTGCGACTTAACGGAATCTGGAAGCCCCCTCATTCACGAAAAAAGTGTAAAAAGTGAGTCCTTTATTAGAAAAAACCCAAAAAAACAAAAATTTCCCCTGAAGTAGATCCATCACGATGAACGCCAGCAGGCAAAAGAAAAAAAAGAAAAAAAAAAGAGATAAAGGCTCCTGCTGTCTGACAGCTCTACCGTCTGACAGTTCTTAAATAACTAAGGGGTGGGACCACCAATGACATCACCAGGTGATGCCCCTTTGTGATGCCATTGACCGGGAGCATGCCGTTTTTGTGAACAACATTGTTAGTAGGAAAGAGTTAAAAATAAAGTGAAAAATGGCTCAAAGTCAGACGTGTGACTTCAGTGCGATTTTAAATTACAGTCTATAAGAGATGAATCGAGCTTAAGTCGGGAAAAAGTAATACATGAACTACTTTTTAAAATACACCACTTCAAGTTGCAGTTATTAAGACAGAGCCATAGAAATATATTAGGTGCGACTTTAGGTGCAATTTGGAAATCGCATGTTGCATCTGAAGTCGCACCAGTGTGAATGGGGGCTTAGACTGAACTTTACTTAAAGCTCATTGCAAGAGCAAGGTTCTTCCATGCACATTCCTACACTACCTAACTCAGGCTGTCCAAAGCATATCTTCACATGAAAGCAGAGTCCATTCAGCATAGGTCCATTTCAGGTGGAATCATTTGCTGCTGAATTCCCAAAAGATGCCCCCAATAGGGAGGCCACATGCTTCAGCAGGACTACACAATGCACATAGCTCCCAACTGATTTCGAGGGACTGTCCCAGATTTGGAACAAAGTCCCTCTGTCCCTCTTTCCTCCTCATTTATTCCTCATTTTGGTCTGATCCATATAGTTGTATAAAAAATGCTTTATTTATCTTTAAAAACGTGTTTCCCAGTGCTAAACCTTTCATCCAAATTCTAAATTGCTGCATTTGTAAATTTTAAAAGCCAATATAAAGGAATAGCAGTAGTAAAAAAAAAGTCCTTTCTGGATTTAATTAACCTTTTTTTTTTGTTAATTCTCATTTAAGGGGGTGTGGCAGGGGGCGTATCATATGCCTACATACATTTGCTAATAGGTGTCCCTCATTCTTATCTCAAAATGTTGGGAGGTATGGATGCAGCAGCCCTTCCCCTAGTGATCCCATGTGGAAGAAGAAAAAGGCTCTGAGTCCTCCCCTTGTATTTATGGACCTACAGCAAGGGCACAGGTCCATGAACACCCAGGAAAGAGAAGGATTAGCTTAACCCTTTGCTAGTTCTGGGAAGCCTTCTAACTCACCATACATTGCATTACAAAGCCCAGTAAATTAGAATTTCATCATGGTTCACATTCAAAATATAAGCGACAGAAACTTCACATTATACATAGCAATAACTGCAATACAAAAATAAAGAAAACTTTATTTTTACTCCTGTAAACACCTGCTTACACTGCCACCATATCTAATAATTGGTAAGCTGCAATGTATTAAATTTTTGGTTTTAACACTGCTTTAAGTGCTGGTCCTGCATTGCATGTGATGACATCAGAATGCCCGCGACCAATGGAAGGGAGGCCAAAATCAAGCATTTAGGCTCCATTCACATTAGTGCGTTTCCAAAGTCACGTGATTTTCAGTGCCACTTTGATGCTACTTTTGGTGCGACTTTGATCTGACTTTACAGTCCCTGGACCAAAGTAGTGCAGGCACTTTTTCAAAGTCACTGTGACTTTAAGTCACACTGATTTGAACAGGTGCCATTTAAAAGAATAGGCTGCAACTTGTCATGTGACTTTGATGTCCAAAGTCGCATGACAAGTCGCGCAGGTGTGAACGGAGCTCTAGTCCTTGCACTGCAAATGTAGATTTGGATTTTTACCTGGACCAGCTTTAAAGGAATGTGAAAAAAATGTCAGCTGAGTTAAAAGTTAAAGCGGGATTCCACCCTAAAGTGGAACTTCCGCTCATGGGAACCCCCCCCCCCCCCTCCGGTGTCACATTTGGCACTTTCAGGGGGGAGGGGGTGCAGATACCTGTCTAAGACCACGTGAGTCTATGCCTCTTCCTGTCCGCCGCGCTGTCTGCTGGGACACACACGGGTCCCAGAGACAGTGCGGACGATTCTCATTGCACTGCGCGCCTCGCGCATGCGCAGTAGGGAACCGGGAAGTGAAGCCGCATCGCTGCACTTCCTGATTCCCTCACCGAGAATGGCGTCGGCAGCAGCAGAGAGCCGAGCGATTGACCCTGGAAGAGGTAAGTGTCCATTAATTAAAAGTCAGCAGCTGCAGTATTTGTAGCTGCTGGCTTTTAAAAAAAAAAAAATTTCAGGTGCAATCCCTCTTTAAAACCAAAAATTTGTGATTGGACTTTATTGGTACAAATAGGACAAACAAGTCAATGAATAAAAAAGTTTACATAACAATTATTACAGTTAACATCACATATTTAAAAAGCTTCAAAATAAGGGTCCCACAAATGAAAGACCTACAAAAAGCCATATATACTACTCTAATACTTACTATATAAACCAGTGGCGGCCCATCCACACAAGGTGAAGGGGCGCCGCCTCTCTAATCCGTGCGCCCAGCCCCTAATCTACATACAGGGTGCTGGACGCATGGATTTCAATGTTTTTTGTTTTTTTTTGTGGAGACATAATTAGAGCCTGAGGCTCCAATAGGCTTCAAAAAAGGTGGGCTCGGGGTACAGAGCACTGTGCCCCGAGCCCACCCAGTTGTGTGACGTTAGCTAATTAATATTCGCAAATGTCTTCCTGTTTCTCTTCCAGCCGATCAGGAAGCGGGTCCTGAGACCCGATTGGCTGGGAGTCCTAAGACCCCATTGGCCGGGAGGAGACGCAGCGACCACCGGGACACGGCATCCGTGAGCAAGCCAGCCGGAAACCGAGCGAGGATGGTGTGGGGTGGTGGGCTGGAGCGGGGGGTATATGTCTTTGTTTGTTTGCCGCCCCCCCCCCCGACTGATGGCGCACCAGCCGCCACTGATATAAACCCAAAAGGTTAACAAAGAGATCAGAGGTCAACGTGTTTCGCTTTATTTGCTTCCTCAGGACCTTGTATTCTTGGATGGAACATCTTCAGCAGCCAAGCTTTTTGCATTCAAGCCAGCTGTGTTAAATGTAAACAATTTAGCTATGAATTATCATAGGAAATTATTTATAGGGTAAGGCCTCTTACACAGGAAGTGTGAAAAATGGATGCATTGTTGTCTATGGGACATTGCACACAGCTGAGTAAAGATCAGTAATACAGTGTTGAGTACAGAGCAGTAAAACAAAAACAGAAAATTATACATTCAAGTGCAGTAATTTACTCGCCACTCAAGTTTACTCGTTTAATGTTTACGCAAGTTTAAGTGAGTATATTACAATACTGGCAATGAAGAAGAATTTTACTCATCTATACTCCTCTATAGGCTTGCACATCTTTACTCACCTATTCTCAACATTACTCTGGTCTTTACACACTTTTTGGCCCCTTGCCTGTATACATCAGGAAATGATGCCGCCCGTGTGCAAGAGTCCTAAATGTTGGGATAACTAGAACCGTATATGAAGATTCTGAAAAATGTCTAAAAGTAACTTTCACATATCAAGCTGTCCCTGATTAAATATACATCAGACGTTCACCATTTATAAAGAAGAGACGTACCTGTAATCCAACTCAACATCCCCATCTAGTGGCCTAAGAAAACAATTGTTATTTAGAGACCGTAAAATGAATATTTTAAACTTTTTGCTTTACATCTTTACATACGTGAGCGTGATTATGTTATAGTAGTTCTAAACTCGATCACTAAAATCTCATGTAAGGTTTAACATATTAATATTACTTTAAAAATGATTTTCAATCTCTTTAAGTCTGCAGCTTTCATTAACCACTTCAGCCGCGGAAGGATTTACCCCCTTTCTGACCAGAGCACTTTTTGCGATACGGCACTGCGTCGCTTTAACTGACAATTGTGCGGTCATGCGATGTTGCACCCAAACAAAATAGAAAAATCCTTTTTTTCCCACAAATAGAGATTTCTTTTTGTGGTATTTGATCACCTCTGCAGTTTTTATTTTTTGCGCTATAAACAAAAAAAGACTGTCAATTTTGAAAAAAAAAATATTTTAAATTTTTTGCTATAATAAAATATCCCCCCAAAAAATTCGAAAATAAATAATTTCTTCCTCAGTTTAGGCCGATATGTATTCTTCTACATATTTTTGGTAAAAAAAAAATCGCAATAAGCGTATATTGATTGGTTTGCGCAAAAGTTATAGCGTCTACAAAATAGGGGATAGATTTATGGCATTTTTATTATAACTTTTTTTTTATTAGTAATGGCGGCGATCTGTGTTTTTTATCGTGACTGTGACATTGCGGTGGACACATCGGATACTTGTGACACTATTTTGGGACTATTGGCATTTATGCAGTGATCAGTGCTATAAAAATGCACTGATTACTGTGTAAATGACACTGGCAGGGAAGGGGTTAAACACTAGGGGGCGATCAAGTGTTTAACTGTGTTCCCTCACTGTGTTCTAACTGTAGGGGGGATGGGCTCACTAGAACCTGACAGAGATCACTGCTCCTGATGACATGGAGCAGTAGATTCCTGTCATGTTGCTAAGCAGAACAGGGAAATGACTTGTTTACATAGACATCTCCCCGTTCTGCCTCTCTGTGTCATGATCGTGGGCCACCGGCAGACATTGAGTCCGCGTGAGCCGCGTGCGCCCACTAGCTTTAAAGGGGACGTACAGGTACGCCCATTTGCACAGCCCTGCCATTATGCTGACGTACATCGCCGTGCGCTGGTTGGCAAGCGGTTAAATAAAACTTGGTGATCATGTTATGAAGGTACTTGTTCAGGCACTGTGTGGTGACAACCATCTCTTGACTCCTGCGCTGTCGCCCTGTCACATGCATCTCTGGTAAAAAAAAATCATATGAATGTATACATCCACTGTTGTCACTATCAGGAAGCTAGTCCTGACCAATGATGTGCACACAATGTTGGAGAGAGTGCAGACGGTGAAGTGGTTATAAGAGACAGGAGGAGATCACTAGCACCGAGATACAAAAAAGGATGAAAAAGGTGAAAATAGTATTTCATGAAAAAATGCAATTAATACACAGAGTTTATCAAACTATATTGAAGTAAGCCCTGGTTCACTCCGGTGTGGCTTTGAATTAATGCTACTAAAAGTCTATGCAAGTCGCAAAGAAATCGGTACAGAGTAGCGCAGGAACTTTTTTCATGTCGCAGCGATATGAACGGTTCCATTACCAGTTATAACTGTCAAATCGCATGACAAATCGCACTGATGTGAGCCGGGGCTTAGAGTTTAACTACTTGCCGACCAGCCGCCATCGTAATACAGTGGCAGGTTGGCTCCCCTGCGTGAATCTCTGTAGCTGTATGGCGGCCGCTTTAAGGGGTATAAGGGGCGCATGCGCGTTCCTGGAGCCGATACGTGTGGCTGGTGGGCGCGATGTCTGCTGGCCACCCACAATCGCTCCTCAGAGAGCCAGAACTGGAATCTGTCAATGTAAACAGACAGATCCCCATTCTGACAGGGAAGTAGAGAGAGATCAGCTATTCCTAGTGATCAGGAACAGCGATCTCTCTCTACTCCCAGTCAGTACACTCCCCCCAGAGTTAGAAACACCTCCCTAGGGAACACTTAACCCCTTGATCCCCCCTTCCCTGCCAGTGACATTTATACAGTAATCAGTGGCTATTTTTAGCTCTAATCGCTGTATAAATGTCAATGGTCCCAAAAAAGTGTCCGTTCTGTCCGCCGCAATGACGCATGTCCCGCTAAAAATCGCAGATCGCCGCCATTACTAGTAAAAATTAAATAAAGAATAAAAATGCCATAAATCTATCCCCTATTTTGTAGACGCTATAAGTTTTGCACAAACCAATCAATATTACGCTTACTGCGATTTTTTTTTTTTTTTATATGTGGAAGAATAGATATTGGCCTAAACTGATGAAGACATTTTTTTTATTTTTTGGGATATTTATTATAGCAAAAAGTAAAAAAAATATTTTTTTTTCCAAAATTGTCACTTTTTTTTGTTTATAGCGCAAAAAATAAAAACCGCAGAGGTGATCAAATACCCCAAAAAGAAAGCTCTATTTGTGGGAACAAAAGGACATAAATTTTGTTTGGGTACAACGCCATTGTCCGTTATAGCGATGCAGTGTTGTATCGCAAATAAATGTTTTTGTGTATCATTCATATTCTCTGAAAAATGGCCAAGAAATTATAAATTCTGCCAGGGTATGTAAACTTATGAGCACAACTGTATGACCATACTTACATTTAGATCCTTGAAATGATATATATTAAATGCTATATCAACAATTTTTCAAATTAAACATCAATTTGTTTGGATACATTGTTTGTTTTACAGGAATGTTAGCTGTGTGTGGCTTTGAATATATTGCCAAACACTGAATGTGCGTGTACTGGAGTTATTAATTTATAATATTGGACAGCCCCCTAGTGGCAATTCAATGAACAGATTTATCAAACTTGCTCAATAGTCTTAGAACAAAACTAAATTTGGGGGTCTGAAAAGCCAAATCCAATCAGTTCCCTACAGGCCTTGTTTATAGACCATTCCAAAAAATGCAGCTGTTTAAATACAATTCATTTTATAAAGATTTTATACAATAAGAGTTGAATCTTATATGTTAAAAAAAAAAACATTTTGTGGCTCGCTGTTAGACGTTTCCAGGCACACCATGGGGAAAATGAATCTGCTTCTGTAAATCAGGGACAGTTGAGGAAAATATATATATTCTTTTATTGTACATTATTATTTAATTATTTTTTCTTTAGTTTTTGATAGCTTTGGAAAATTAAAACACCAAAGGATTTCTTATTCTCTCAAGGATTTTGGTGGCAAGATCTCTGTTCTTTACTTCCCAGGTCTACAACATACAGATTTGGTAGAGTGGATTTGCGCTGATTCTGGCAATATCTGTTTATCATCTCATTGCTACTGGGAAGGGAACAAATGGGTTAGTGGAAGGTACGGGGGAGATAAAACTTTGGGAAGGGGAAAAAAGCACAGGGGAAGGATGGGCCAATCAAACTTGCATGTGAATTGTCACCAAAATAAAAAAGCAATAGCTTAAAATATTATTCTGTGACAGTCCATGTCATATGGTTTGGAGAATAATAGCAGCAGTTTTTAGAAGGCAGCCCAGTTTGAAGATCTAAGAAGCGGCAAAGAAATCCTCTGGAGGTACTGGGAAGAGAAACAGAAGGCGCCACTCTAAGTGCAATAAATAGTGGAAATCTTCAATGTAAAGGGTTAAAAATAGCTGTACTCACAAAAGTACTATGTCCAAGGGTGTGTGATACTGAGATGGTGAGCCGGATGTCCATGGAGGGTGTAGAACAAGCGATTTCCGTATCCTGGAGGTGCTGTCTTGTTGCTAAAAACGAGCTGGGACATCCACTGCTGACACTTCCTGGTCAGTGGAGCGCACACCAGCAACCAGGTGGATCGGTTTACTTCCGGGGGCGGGAGCCGGTCTCATCAAATAGGCAAACGTTTTCAGAGCATGCGCTCTTTCCTCAGGCACTGGTGAGGCTGCATTGCTGGGCACTGGTGAGGCTGCATTGCTGGGCACTGGTCAGGCTGCATAGATGGCACTGGTCAGGCTGCATAGATGGGCACTGGTCAGGCTGCATTGATGAGCACTGGTCAGGCTGTATAGATGGGCACAGCTGAGCCCTGCATTCTTTATGTGGTGCACTCCTGAGCCTTTGCATTCTTTATGTAGCATGCTTCTGAACGCTACTTAGCCCTGCATTCTTTATGTAACGCACTCCTGAACTCAGCACTCTGTTTTTCTCTCTCTTATCTTCATAACATTTGGTAGTCATATCTCAAAAAAATTCTAAGTAGTATCTTTTTTTTATCTTTATTTGTGGACGAAATGTGAGAAATAACGTATCTACCATACAATTATTCCATAAACACATACTACATACACTTCATATATAATTTAAGGAAAATATGCTTATAAAATACCATTTGCCAATAAAAAAAAAAAAAATATGTGCCCGGATTTCATTTTAAAAATCTGGTCAGTTTAGTGTGGGGGGAGGGTAGTATTAGATGTACTAGCAGATTTAAATATACAAAATAGCCACACTCCAGCTAATCATTTTTAAGCAGTTACAGCAAACAGTTATTTTTTTACTTTTGGGATAAAGGTTTTACATGAAAAAATAAAAGCCAATCATTGTAAGCACCCCTGTCAGTGTTAAATGATTTGTATAATCCAGGGACATGCAGTCGGGAAGGCAGGTGTGGCAGGCAGAGCCTCAACTGCCATGAACATTAAAAATGTTATGTAACCTGTGTGTATCTGGCTCTGATACTAGCCAGTGCCTCACCAGCCACTGACCTCGCCGCATGTCCCTGGTCTAATCCCTGTAACTGCAGGAGAGCTTTTCAATTAAAAAACAACAGCCTTACTGGCTGGATCACCAGATGAAAATCGAAGAAAGAAAGCTTAAAGTGGAAGTCCAGGCAACTAATGCTAAACCTGCTCTCTGCCACATTCTAAACCTAAACGGTCCACCCCGTGTGCCACATATGGGAAGGTGTCAGCCCGGCGCCGCTTAGGGATGTCAGGCAGGCCCAGACTGGCCATAGTACACACTGGGCACTTGCCCAGTGGGCCAGGATTTCCGGGCCGCTCCCAGGCCGGCATCTGCAGGTGGAGCAGCGGCCGCCCGCCAACTATGCAACTGCATTCTGGGCTCAGGCAGGCTCGTCGGGCAGGACTCAGGAGTTGGGCAGGCTTTACAAGGGCTTGGACAGGGGGCAGGGCGCGTGGTGACGTCATGGAGCAGCGGGACTCAGGAGTCACAGCACGGGCTGCTCTAACTGCCCTTCCTACACACTGGAGCCTGTACTGGGTAAGCCACGAATGATACAGCAGATGTTCAGCAGCTTTGCCCTGGGCTCTGTCACACTGACCTTGAAAACCAACATCTGTGACATGGACTGGGTTGGGGAAGGAAAATAACACGTATATATATATGTGTGTATATATATATATATACTGTATACACAGAAAAACCTCTAAATCAGAATTGATTTACAGGTGTTCTCTTCCCTGCGAGTTGAAACCTAATAATTCAGTGTAGCACCCTCATCCTAGAATAGGGCTACAGGTAGATTTAGTTATGCTGGGTGGTAGCCAGCCTGGCTAATTTGTAGTGTTTAGTGGTCAAATGACTTCTGTCCTAATCCTGTTTAGTTGTGGTTTTCGCTTTTGTCAGTAGGTGGTGCTGTTGCCTTTGACATTAGTGTGATGAGCTACAGTGAGTTCAGGTTATGGATAAACATATCTTTCTCAGCCAATCATATTTGCTGCTATGCTATGCTGGGAAAAGGTATTTATTTGGGAGGAGTAAGGTAATCGAGGTCTTCCCGCCCAGGGCTGCAGCCTGGATGCATGTGTGTGTGGAACAACTCCTGGCTGCCAGGCCTGAAGCCTGAGGCCTATACAGGTGGTCTCCTGGCTGCTATGCCTATCCAAGGCCTATCTGGGTGTTCAAGTTTCTGTTGAGAAAAGCCTGTTAAAGATTCGGGAACGATTCTGAGAGGGATGGAGTTCTAAGGAAGCACCAGGGGTGACCCTTCATGAGCTGGAGGCTATGAAGTGGCTGGGAGGACTTCAAGAGAGAATTCATCCACGGGAATCTGTGTATGACACTGAGTAAAGTTCAGTTACTAGACAGCCTATCCCACAAGGTACAGATGTGCTGGTTCCTCTTAAAGGCTCATTTTTC
Organism: Lithobates sylvaticus; assembly: GCA_028564925.1. NCBI lineage: Eukaryota > Metazoa > Chordata > Amphibia > Anura > Ranidae > Lithobates > Lithobates sylvaticus. Next base: position 71,249,642 of record CM053030.1, read on the forward strand.
TTTACTGCTGTCTACCTTATCTCACCTATTTTTGTCTAAGGAGTCTGCTAATCCAACTGTTGCTGATTGTTACTAAAGGTGTCCTGTGCCCTATCCCCTCTCTCCCACATTTTTCCTGTTTGAGAAATAAACTTCTCTCTTGTTTAAGCATAAAAGTGACTGGGGCCCAACTTTCTTTCTTGTTTATCACCCACCATGCCTAGTCCTAGAGGAATTATGTCAGCCATTCCTACCTCTGGTGGTCACCATCAGGCTCCCGGAAAATCGAGGTAGGTGCTACATCAGCATAAAATTAGAGTGATCTTTTGTGAGAGGCAGCCTGGAATGGCAATCTCTGACAATCTCTTCACAGTCTCTTACCATCTCCTGTATCATGTCTGCAGTCTCTGACCATCTCCTATATCTTGTCTGCAGTCTCTGACCATCTCTTGTATCATGTGCGTAGTCTCTGACCATCTCTTGTATCATGTCCGCAGTCTCTGACCATTCCTTGTATCATGCCTGCAGTCTCTGACCATCTCTTGTATCATGTCCGCAGTCTCTGACCATCCCATGTATCATGCCTGCAATCTCTGACCATCTCTTGTATCATGTCCGCAGTCTCTGACCATCTCTTGTATCATGTCCGCAGTCTCTGACCATCTCTTGTATCATGTCCGCAGTCTCTGACCATCTCTTGTATCATGTCTGCAGTCTCTGCATGATATACGGGGGGGGAAGACTGCAAGGAGACTGCAAACGCCCACAAAATGACCCACGTAACAGGTACTCTGATGGGCTGCAGATAGGTACTTGGTGACTCTGATGGGCTGGAGACAGGTACTCAGGTACTTTTATGGGCTGGAAACAGGTACTCGGGTACTCTGATGGGCTGGAGACAGGTACTCGGGAACTCTGATGGGCTGGAGACAGGTACTCTGGAACTCTGATGGGATGCAGATAGGTACTTAGGTACCCTGATGGGCTGCAGATAGGTACTCGGGTACTCTGATGGACTGCAGATAGGTACTCGGGTACTCTGATAGACTGCAGATGGGTACTCGGGTAGGTACTCGTGTACTCTGGGCTGCATTGATTGGACACATTCATTGGCTCTTTACTCTAATCGGGGATGGGCTGTGTCCGAGGGACACGCCTCATCCCCGATGGCCGCTTGTGACCCCCGCTTGTGACCGGCTGTGACCGGCTTTGTTTAAACAAGTTTTCATTGGCTCTTTACCCTGATCAGGGATGGGCTGTGTCCTGAAGGACATGCCTCATCCCCAATTGCCACTGTGCATGCCCCGGGGGGGTGTGCGCGAGCAGCGCCCCCCGAAGGGGTGTGCACGAGCAGCGAGGGATGAGAGGTTAAAGGAGAAGTGCAGCCAAAGCTCGTTTTACTGTACTCCTCCTATGGATCACATACGTGCAGTTCGTTTTGCACTCCTGTGACCCGTTTCCAGCAGCTGAAGCCTGCTGTCGGCTAACGTCACAGAGCCCGTAAAGACTTGAGAAAGATCACAACCATATGGTTGTGATCTGCCCAGATACCTGGACCGGCACCTGGCTCAGCCTCTCCGCAATCCACTGAGAGCCTGAACCAGCTGCTCCTGCCCCCTCCACAGCCCAGCGCTCCAGTGAGGGGGAGAGCAGAGTAGACAGCAGTGACTGACAGCTCACTGCTCAAGGAGCACTGAGAACTGAGCCATCAGCGATGTTTGATCTCTTGGTTCTCAGTGTTGGAGTCAGCAGGGGAACGATGCTGCATCCACCTAGGTAAGTATGGTTCCAAAATAAAAAAATTCCCATAGATCTCTTCAAAGTCCCATTTCAGATAAACACAAAAAATAAATAAATTTGGCTATGAGCTAAAGCAATATTAGGAATGAGGTTCGGATACACTGCTATCATGGGTTTGAGGCAAATCCTGTGGATTTGCGATTCACAATGTATTTGAGAATCAATAGACATATTAGTTCACATATACCAAAAAAAACGGGGAGCAATATTCCCACCCCATCCTGGAACCCACGGCAGAGAGGTCTGACCCGGGGACTATGGATACAGGGTAGCCAGCCATCTCACAATCAAGAGGGGACCAGCGCAAAGCAGGGAACAAAAGCCCTGAGTGGATACACTGGTGCCAACAAAAGCAGTAAACCAATCAAAAGTGCCTGAACGAAGTCTCAGTCATTTGCACCGCTCACTTAACCGGAGACTCTGAACAGGCACTTATAATTTGATTGACTAAGCCTGGAAACCAGGAAATTACTGAAGAAATGTAACAAAAGTTTAAAACAAGTAAATAGGAAAGTATTTCATATCGATTTGCTAGTGCTAAAAGCATAAGGATTCAAAATATTCAATGTTGATTGAGAGAGTGAGTTTTTAGTTCCGCTTTAAAAAAAGTTGAAAAGAGAAGTTTACCTTTAGTAACATGTTACACCATATTTAGGGTGTAGCATGTTACTAAACTAGCAGCCCCCATGCCATCCACCACCCCAATACCCCATTGTGGCAGTGGGCTGGGGATGTTCTCCCTGCATCCGATGTCATCATTTTTTTTAAATGTGGCTGTGCGGGGCTACACCCATCTGGCCGCGCCATTCATTCACAGAGTTGTGTGAATGGGAGAACTACAACTAACATTAGCCATTGGGGCTAATGGCTTATAGTTCTCAATTAATTACCAGGGCGCTGTTGAGCACTCTAGGTAGTTCATAATCTTCCTGTCTTTCAGTACCTGCCTGCCCCTACGAGGTAAGGGCAGACAGATAAAATGACAGTGTGTGGGAGCCTGCTTTACAGGCTCCTAATAAAAAAGAATGCACATTTTTTTACATGAAAAATTATGTGCATCTTTTTTTTTTTTTAAGGTGAACTTATCCTTTAACCGCTTAAGGACCGCCTCACGCCGAAACGTCGGCAGAATGGCACGGCTGGGCACAACCACGTACCTGTACGTGGCCCTTTAAGAGCCCAGCCGCGGGCCGGCGGCACGTTCGCGACCTGGTCCTGAGTTCCGTGACCGCGGCCGCGGGACCAGCGGACCGATCGCCGCTGGTGTCCCGTGATCGGGTAACAGAGCTGAAGAACGGGGAGAGGTCTGTGTAAACAAACCTCTCCCCGTGCTTCCTAGCGCAACTGACACTGATCGTCTGTTCCCTGTCACCGGGAAAGCCGATCAGTGACGTCAGACGCAAAGCCACGCCCCCCTACAGTAAAAAAAAAAAACACACACACTTAACCCCTCCCCGCCCCCTAGTGGTTAACTCATTCACTGCCAGTGTCATTTACACAGGAATCAGTGCATTTAAATAGCACTGATTGCTGTATAAATGACAATGGTCCCAAAAACGTGTCAAAAATGTCTGATGTGTCCGCCATAATGTCGCAGTCACAATAAAAATCGCTGATCGCCGCCATTACTAGTAAAAAAAAAAAATATTAATAAAAATGCTATAAAACTATCCAATTACCCAATTACTACCCAATTTTGTAAACGCTATAACTTTTGCGCAAACCAATCCATAATCGCTAATTGCGATTTTTTTTTTACCAAAAATATGTAGAAGAATACGTATAGGCCTAAACTGAGGAAAAAAAATAATTTTTTTTATATATATTTGGGGGATATTTATTATAGCAAAAAGTAAAAAATATTGCATTTTTTTCTAAATTCTCGCTCTATTTTTGTTTATAGCGCAAAAAATAAAAACCGCAGGGGCGATCAAATACCACCAAAAGAAAGCTCTATTTGTGGGGGGAAAAAAAAGCCAATTTTGTTTGGGAGACACGTCGCAGAAAGGGGCCTGGTCCTTTGGCTGCAAATTGGTCCGGGGCTTAAGTGGTTAAAGTAAAGTTCATATGTCTGGTCTTTAAGGGTAGGATCACACAACCCACAGAGGAATTACCCTTTTTTTCTCCAAAACTTTAATGAAAAGTCACATTTCTAAAAATGCAGGGTTGTGTAGAGACCTAAGGAGTGGTGTGGAAAAATGCAGCCATGTTGCATTTTTCCACTCCGCAGCTGGCAGCTGAAAGGGAGTGCCAACAGGACCATTGTTTTCTGTGTGCCTTTGCAGAGAGATGCGTTTTTCTTATGCAGAGAAAGGCAGCTCTCTTTACAAGTTTAAAGTGGAAGTAAACCCCCTTATCGTTTTCAGCCAAGGAAGCTGCCATCTTTGCCTCTGTTTAATCTTCAACTGCCACAGTGCTGCACATGTGATCCGTTATGACACCAGCCATTGGATGGTTTGACTGTTTGGTTGAGAGCACAGCCAATGTGCAGTTAGCATTCACGGCATGCCTTTTTTTTTTAGACTGTTAAATCGATGGGTTTACTTCCGCTTTAAACTGGCCCTAATTTTTTTATTTTTTTTTGTGCATTTTGGGGTGGGGTGAAAATGTGTGTGTAAAATGCCATGTGGTCACCAGATAATTGGAGTTCTTGGTGCCCACACATATTGCATTGTCCATAATATGACAAAATGTAAAAAAATTCAGCAGGGAGAGCGGGCTCGCTTAAAGTGGACCTTCCATAAAAATGGAAGGTCCACTCGATTGAAAACCCCAACCATGTCTCATATATAAATATGTATAAATGTCTTTTCAGGGAATTGGTTACTTGATACGTAAGACCAGCCTATTTTTTGGTAAGATCAGGAACACCTGGGCTGATTTTATTTTTTTACGGCTCGGTCAGATGAGCTATGCTTGTTTTTCTTCTTTTTTTTTTTAGGTTGACTGTGTTGGGCTGTTACTTTGTACTACTCTGTATTGTTGTACCAAATTCCTTGATGCCTAAATAAAGAATAAAAATAAATAAAAAATACCCCACCACACAAAATGAAGCCTGTTAAGAAAAAAATGCCTTGGACACTGGGTTCATTTTCCAATCTTCATAAAAGATCCACTTTTAATAGGTGACCACAGAAGGTGTTTAGACTCAGGAGCCCATGAAACTGTCAGATGGTTTAACTTTCCGGGATCTACCAAAAGATGAGGCAGTTTAGGATGGACTGACTCTTTGAATATATTTTGGATATAATAGCAAGGTTTTTATTCTGTGTGTCCTACTGGTGAGCTCACTTCCTGTCCCAGTAAAACAACAGGAAGTAAGGGGAAAAAATCCTCAACAGGAAATACAGTAGGCAATAAAATACTGGAAAAGCTTTAGCATTGGGCAATGTACTGGGGTGATGGATTTCACCCCTCCTCTCTTATATGTAGAGAGATTGTCAGAGATTGTCCTGAAACTATAAGAAATATACTTAAAAAGTTCAAGTCCACTTTAAGTTAATCCTGCTTTTCTCTGTGTGCGCTATTGATGCCATTTCTGATTTTCCCCAGCCTAACTTGTCAAATTGCTAACCCAGCTGTTCTATTCAAAAATCAGCTTTCGCAACAGGTTGGCTTGAAGAAAAAAAAATAAGTCCAGCCGAATTTCCGAAAATACATTTTGTTAAAGCTGTGATCTCCCGCTGCCTTTGTCAGCAGTTCTGTGACTTCACCCCTTATCCTGACCGCATTTCTTTATCTCTTAGAGGCATGCAGCCAACCATGATCAGAGATTTCCAACTGACTTGTGACTTTCGTCCACTCGGTATCTGAGCAAAGGGAAAGAAACGGTTCACAAGTCATCGTCCTACCCATGATTTTCATATAAGAACATCATGAGAAAATTGCAGCTTTTAGAAGTGAACTTCAATTGACACTTCCATGAAGAAAAATAGAATCTTCAAATGCCTCTGGAAGAAGTAGATTAGCAGTGACATTGCAGGAAGAGAATGTGAGTCATTAGCATTAATTGCTTTTTAATTTACACTGATTACTGATCACCCTCCGATAGGAACTCCTATCATAGTTGAGCGGACATTGTAGAAAATATATCACTCTGAATATTACTGCAAGGCCATATACGCTTAATTGAACAGTTAGCAGTCGGGAAATTGTGATCTAATTTTTTATCTATATAATATAAGCTAAATAGTGCAGTGCAAGCAACTTTGTGTTCCACTAAAAACAAAAATGTATTTACTAAGCACAAAAGAATTCTGAGAAGTTCTGTATCTTTTAAAGGTGTACTCTAGCTAAGCTTGAAATACGTAGAGGCTGTACATCCTAACATTGTCTGGCTGTAGTTTTTTTTCCACTATTGCTTGAGTACACTTAGGCCACCTACCTGTATAAATCCTATCAGGGCTCCAAAATAAAGAAGTGTCTCCATATGATTGTCATTCACCACTCCCCCTAACCTCACTCCATTTCTTTCTTTAATCACATTATTTTAATATAATATACAGGAAAATTGGGAATTTGGTAAAAAGAAATTTCGTTTCAGGGTAAAGTCTGCTTGGAGTTGTTGGGGAGAAGACAATAAGGGATGTGGCTGTGAACAGAGCGAGGCCCAGGTAGGGTTGCCACCTCATCCCTTTAAACCCAAACACATATAAATTACACAGGCTCTGAGGCTAATTTAATGCAGATAAGGCACTAAGTGAGTTTAATTACCACCTTAATCAGCCACAGAACCAGTGTAATTAATACGTGTTTGGGTTTAAAGGAATGAGGTGGCAACCCAAGGCCCAGCTGATCATTGGATTGGTAACTGAAATTTCAGCAGAAAAGTTGACACCCAGTAAAGAAGTTCTGTTACTTTTAGGCAGGGTTCACATGTGTGTAAATTGGATGCCGTTTCACCGACTCTCATTGGAGCCGGTTCACACATCTGGGGCGGCCGCTGTGCGGTTTCCAAAACGATCCTGTGCGTTTTTGGGTCCAAGTTCGGGTGCGAATTTAGGCAAAAATTTGGATCCGAATATCACCTGATTCGGTAGACAGAAAGGTACCGGACCCCAGGCTGGAAACCGTGGCAGCACATATGCGAACCCGGCCTCACACATAGCTATCAGTAAGAACTTGTAGAAGTGTATCTACAACAGCAACTTCCTGCCCACTCATCCTGGTTTATCCCTATTGGGCGTGAAGTCACCCACTTTGTAGATGGACAATGTTTTCAGGCTTTTGAAAAGCTTGGTGGTTGAGTAATGTTGCCTACTTTGTGGGTGGACAGTGTTTTAAATGATTTATGATGGTCAATGCTATTTGATTTTTGGTCTAGAACTGTGTTCCTCAACCTTTTTTCAGTCATGGTACCCTTTAACCACCTCAATACTCTGCACTTTTACCTGCCCAGGACAATTTTCAGCTTTCAGTGCTGTCGAATTTTGAATGACAATTGCGCAGTCATGCCACACTGTACCCAAACTAAAGTTTTGTCATTTTGTTCACACAACTAGTGCTTTATTTTGGTGGTATTTAATCACCACTGGGTCTTTTATTTTTTGCTAAATACATTTAAAAAATAAGTTTCTTTGTTTCTGTTATAAAAATTTGCAACTAAATAATTGTTCTTCATAAATTTAGCCCAAAATGTATTCTGCTACATTTCTTTGCTGATAATAACCCAAATTGGTGTATATTATTTAGTCTGTAGTAAAATTATAGAGTCCACAAACAATGGTGTGTGTGTGTGTGTGTATATGTGTGTGTGTATATATATATATATATATATATATATATATATATATATATATATATATATATATATATATAATTATTATTATTATTTTTTTTTTATATGAACATTGATCAGTCCTGATGTACTGACGGCCTATCTCAATTCTTGAGGCCCTAAAATGCCAGGACCGTATAAATACCCCCCAAATTACCCCTTTTTGGAAAGTAAACAGTCCAAGGTATTTTGTAAGAGGCATTGCAGTTTTTTTTAAGTCTTTTGGAAAGTGAAGAAATAAAAAATAAAAATAAAATGTTTTAGATACTGTCATACCAGTGCAATATAGCGTCATCATATAACTGGTATGGCGGTGATCAGGGATACGGACTGGTAACAGTACAAAAATAAAAATTATAAAACATTTTTTTTCAACAAACTGTAACCAGAGCAATATAATGTTACCAAGTAACATTGTACTACTCTGGGGAAGTGATCAGGATTTTATTTATTTTTTTACACATTATGTTTGCTTAAAGCAGTAAATTACATTTTTATAAGCAAGCATTTTACTGAATGTATAATGCAGGTTCCTGAAATCTTCCTTATCAACCGATGACGTAATTATTTGTTATCCTAACTATCCTGCTGGATAGTTGTAATGGTACACAATAAAAACCTTTGGCTTGATCCACCCACTGGCTTGAAATTTGGGGCATTTTTTTTGGCATTTTGTCTAAGCACCTCTGAAGAAACCTGTAGGCACCCCAGGGTACCTGGGCATGAGGCATCCAGGTTCAAAAAGGCTGGTCTAGAAGACCAAGATAGTTAGTTATACAATATTAATTGAATCAGAAAAGGACTGGCGACTCGGATGCTCTTGAATAAAAGTCTTTTATTTTGTTACATGGGTACACAGGTACAGGCTACCCTGACGCGTTTCGGCTAAGAAGCCTTCATCAAAGCATACATGTTTGATTAAAAAAATGATATTTATATGAGAGTAAGCACTCCAAATGGGGCGGGTGCATACTAATCAGAGCAATCAAAACAATTAAAAACACATTGAGAAAAGAAAGAGAGAAGCACAGCAGGCATATGAGGGACATATCATGAACAAATAAAGCATATTCAAAATGGTGCAATAAATGTATCAAACAATGCGAATTTGTTAAATGTTAAAAAAAGATTTATATCCATCCTATCATTCAAACCATATGGTTTTCTAGTATTGAGGGTATGGATTCACCACACTTCACGTTTGAGCAAAATAGGATGAGTGTCACCTCCTCTTGGGGGGTTTTTAACCTGTTCAGCACCAAAAATGGAAAAAGTGTCAAGATTACCATGATGGAATTCCCGGAAATGTTTTGACACATTTGAGACATTTTTAGCATTTATATTTGTAGTGTTATTCACATGTTCCGAGATTCTAACTCTCAACGGGCGTATAGTGCATAGTACCCAACCACCCAACAACCACCCAACAACCCAACCATAGTACCCATCCTCCTGTACAGGGCCTGGGCCCTATCAGTTCAACAGGGGTGACCAGGCACCTGACAAGAGGGAGGGAGTGCTGCGCTGCTTTATTGGTGGTTCTGTTTGTACAAATGAAGGTGAGCCACAGGTGGATAGGGCTCCGAAGACAGATCCCCTTCCCCTCCACTCCGAGCCCTCCTGTCCTGGTCCTCCACAGTAGAGATCCCCCCGAGCCCCTTACCTGCAGCTCTGCCAGCCCGTTTCCCTCCTCTCTGTTCCGCTGGCTTCGGCTACTGCTGGGGAGCCACATGGGGAATCAAACTCTAAAGACGGAACCTTCCCCACCCCCCTCAACTCCGATCCCCCCTGTCCTGTTGGTCCCTGCAGTACAGTTCCCCTGGCGCTTCCCTGCAGTGATGCTATCCGGTTTCCCCTCCTTTTCCTCCCGTGGCTGCAGCTGCTGCTTGGGCATAGGGGCATCAGGTTCAGGATAGAGAGCAGTGGGGGAGGGAGGGCTGGTAAACATGTCATGGAGGGTCTTAGGTTTTTCAGATTGGTGGAGTCAAGTGAGGGCTTTTAAATCGTGAGGGCTACCAGTGCATGCTTTAGAGGGAAAGATGACAGTAGAGAGGAAGTGATAGAAGATGTGAGTAGGAAAGTCTAAAATATGTTGTAAAGGGTCACCAGAGTAGTTGTGAGGCAATAATGTCCAGGGAGCAGGTGGTGAAGTGGACATCAGAGAAGAGGTCATCAATCTCTTTTGTAGTGACAGGGTCAAAAGAGAAAAACGTTGAATGTGGTGGTAGTGATGGTATGTTAATTGGTAGGGGATAACTGGGCAGTGGAGAGCTCAACACCATTTGCATATATCTTGTTTTTTAAACAGTTAGCAGTGGCCAGGGCAGTTAATGAGTTAGTGCCAGCGGGATGAAGTAGAGAGTTAAAGGATAAATTCACTTTTATAAAAAAAATGAATAAATCTTTTTTTGCAGGTAACAAAAAATGTGCATTAATTTTTTTTTTAATTAGGAGCCCGTAAAGTATTGCACCCATGATCAGAAGATCACGGGTGCCATATCAGACTTATACTGACTGTCAGTGTAGCTGTCTGCCCATACCTCGTACAGGTGGGCAGTTACTGAATGACAGAAAGATTCGATGAACTAACTTCAAGAGTGCTCATCAGAGCCCTGGTAGTTCATTGAGAACTACAAGCTGTCAGCTGCAGTGGTTGACAGTAGTTGTAGTTCTCCCATTCACAGAACTCTGTGAGTTTTAGGTCACATTTGCTAAAGAGTATGGGACTTATACACAATGCTATAGTGCCTGGCCACCACACCAGGGCATGCATGAACTGAGCAAAGCAAACAGGTACTTATGGTTGGCAGACAGAGTGGTTCTATGACAGTCCAGGTAAAAGGCAGGCAGCATTCAGAGAATAGTCAATATCTGTTCTGAAGTCATACACAGGGAAATCCAATCTAGCAGAGCAAGGGCAGACAAACAGGCAGCTTGATCAGATATTTACCCACTCTATCACAAGCATGAAACTGCAAGCTTGGCTGGCTTATAAAAGATTTGGTCTCCACCCAGAGTCTGGCCACAATCGATCACTTTGTAGGTGGGCAGACAGACAAGGAGAATGCCACAGCCAAAACCAGGATACTGGAACCAGCAGCTATGACAGAGCAGGAGCGCACACTCCCCTGACATTGGCTATGTCATTTAAGACTTCTGGAGTTTTCTGTTAGCCAGGGTTGTAATAGTCCTGTCATAATTCTGCATGTAGCGAGAGGAGTAAGTGTGTCTATGGAGGAAAATCATGAGCTGTTATAGACAGAAGTAGCCAGGTGAGGCAGGACATGGTTGATATTTTGGCATCAGCAGCAGAACAGAAAAGAGAATGCTTGAAGTGGTGAAGGTTTCTCTAATGCCGCGTACACACGAAGGGACAATCCCGCGGGATTATCCGCTGGACTGAAGTCCAGCGGATAATCCCCTCGTGTGTGGGCGACGGCGGACTTTTTGGCGCCAAAGTCCGGCGGACTTTTTGGCGCCAAAGTTTTAAGTTTGGTTTTAAAATTATCCGCTGGACTTGGCAGTCCGGCGGACAATCCCGCCGTTAGTAGGCAAGTCCGCGGGACTTTTGAAATGAACGGACTTGCCGCTCATCGGCAAGTCCGTTCATTTAGCACGTGACTTCAGGTTACGTAGCTAGCGTAGGCAGTGCCGGCGCGCTAGCTCCGTGACCTGGCATGGATTTAAAGGGACTCCCCACGCCGAAAAAACGGCGTGGGGGTTCCCCCCAAATCCATGTCAGACCCTCATCCGAGCACGCAGCCTGGCAGGCGATGTCCACTGGGCACCCGCGATTGCCCGGTAATCGAGCAGGACGTGGATCTGTGTGTGTAAACACACAGATCCACGTCTTGTCACTGGAGAGGAGACCGATGGTGTGTTCCTTGTACATAGGGACACCGATCGGTCCCCTCCCCCAATCAGTCCCCTCCCCCCACAGTTAGAATCACTAACATAAGGAACACATTAACCCCTGCAGTGCCCCCTAGTGTTAACCCCTTCCCTGCCAGTCACATTTATACAGTAATCAATGCATTTTTATAGCACGGATCGCTGTATAAATGTGAATGGTCCCAAAAATGTGTCAAAAGTGTCCGATATGTCCGCCGCAATGTCGCAGTCATGATAAAAATCGCAGATCGCCGCCATTACTAGTAAAAAAAAAAATAATAATAAAAATGCTATAAATCTATCCCCTATTTTGTAGACGCTATAACTTTTGCGCAAACCAATCAATATACGCTTATTGCGATTTTTTTTTACCAAAAATATGTAAAAGAATACGTATCGGCCTAAACTGAGGAAAAAATTTGTTAAAAAAAAAAATAAAAATTGGATATTTATTATAATAAAAAGTAAAAAATATTATGTTTTTTCAAACTTGTTGCTCTTCTTTTGTTTATAGCGCAAGAAATAAAAACCGCAGAGGTGATCAAATACCACAAAAATAAAGCTCTATCTGTGGGGAAAAAATGATAACAATTTTATTTGGGTACAGCGTTGCATGGCCGCGCAATTGTCATTCAAAATGCGACAGCGCTGAAAGCTGAAAAATGGCCTGGTCAGGAAGGAGGTGTTCGTGCCTGATAGGCAAGTAGTTAAGATGCCGCCGTGCCATCGAATGCGCGCCGCCGGTGGCGCGCGCGCGCCGGTCGGGACCCCCGTGAGTCCAGTCGTGGGTCCCGCGGACTCGATCGCTGCGGGGATACCCGCGATCGTCTCACGGGAAGGCTGAACGGGGAGATGCGGAAATAAACAGCATCTCCCCGTTCTGCCTAGCAACTAGTGACGCCGATCTCTGCTCCCTGTGATTGGAGCAGAGATCAGCATTCACTAGCTCACAGCCACGCCCCCACACAGTTAGAAACACACCTCTAGGAACACTTAACCCCTACACTTCCACCTAGTGGTTAACCCCTTCACTGCCAGTGTCATTTACACAGGAATCAGTGCATTTAAATAGCACTGATTGCTGTATAAATGACAATGGTCCCAAAAATGTGTCAAAAATGTCCGATGTGTCCGCCATAATGTCGCAGTATCACAATAAAAATCGCTAAACGCCGCCATTACTAGTAAAAAAAAAATTTCTAATAAAAATGCTATAAAACTATCCCCTATTTTGTAAACGCTATAACTTCTGCGCAAATCCATCAGTAATTGCTTATTGCGATTTTTTTTTTTTTTTTACCAAAAATATGTAGAATAATACGTATCGGCCTAAACTGAGGAAAAAAATTTTTTTATATATATTTTTGGGGGATATTTATTATAGCAAAAAGTAAAAAATAATGCGTTTTTTTTTTCTAAATTGTCGCTCTTTTTTTTGTTTATAGCGCAAAAAAAAAACGCAGGGGTGATCAAATACCATCAAAAGAAAGCTCTATTTGTGGGGAAAAAAGGACGTCAATTTTGTTTGGGAGCCACGTCGCGCGAACACGCAATTGTCAGTTAAAGCGACGCAGTGCTGAATTGCAAAAAGTGGTCTGGTCTTAAGCCAGCAAAATGGTCCGGTCTGAAAGTGGTTAAACCCTGCAAAAACATAGAAACATTATCCAGTACCTGAAACTACCAGTCTAACAGCAAGATCTAACAAAGCTAAGAAAACTACTAATGCGGCGTACACACGGTCGGAATTTCCGATGGAAACAGTCCGATGGGAGCTTTTCATTGGATTTTCCGACCGTGTGTATGGTCAACGGTCTTTTTCTGTCGGAATTTCCGACGGACTTTAAATTGAGAACCTGTTCTCAATTTTTCCGACGGAAAACCTTTCTATCGGATTTTCCGATCGTGTGTAGGCAATTCCGACACGCAAAATTCCAAAGCATGCTCGGAAACAATTCGACGCATGCTCGGACACATTAAACTTCCCTTTTATAGTGCTGTCGAAAGTGTGTTATGCCCCTGTGTTATTGACCGTCGGAATTTGGTGTGATCGTGTGTAGGCAACACAGCTTGAGCGGAATTCCGTCGGAATTCCGTTGGAAAAAACGTCAGAGTTTTTTCTGACGAGAATTCTGATCGTGTGTACGCGGCATTAGTCTTGTGAATTCATATTTGACCTATGACTTATGATGTACGATAATAGAATTACATTTCATGTGAACGTTAAGTCTGCTTAAAGTTTGGAGTGGTTGCTGACAGGCTGAATTACTACCGTGTTTCCGCAAAAATAAGACCGCGTCTTATATTAATTTTGGCAACAAAAGACACAGTAGGGCTTATTTTCGAGGTAGGTCTTATCATGTAATGTACTGTCTTCTCTCCCCCTCTCCCTCCCTGTCAGGAATCTGCAGTGTGAACCGAGTTAAAATGATTGTAAAATCCTATAATCCACTCTATTACAGTAGTATATAATGTACAATGTATGCGTTTCTTTAATATAACTGTGCCAAATACCCTCGTTACAGCGCTGCTCTGCGCTTCCGTGACCTGCCTGGTCTGGGAGGAGAGGAGGAGAGCAGCGGGAGGTCAGCTGAGCGGCGCTGTACCGAAGGTATTTGGCACAATTATTATATATACAGAAACACACACATTGTACATTATAAAATACTGTAATAGAGTGGATTCTAAGATTTTACAAGCATTTTAAACTAGGGCTTATTTTAGGGGGTAGGGCTTATATTGCAGCCTTCCTGAAAAATAACAGTAGGTCCTATTTTCAGGGTAGGTATTATTTTTGGGGAAACAGTAGTTAAATGTACATCTCTCTTGGAGACCAACAGATAGCCCTTGCGTTGTCCTTCCACCCACCATTGAGTGTCGCTGTTTCTGTTGAATCTTCTGTAAATTACTTAAAGAGTTATAAAGTATCTGCTGGAATGTAGAAGACAACGTCACAGATGGGAGACAGCATGAGAAAAGTTCACAAGGCATGAATTTGAAATAGGCAGAAAGAAAAAATTGTGAGCAGGGAATACGTATCTTCTTGGATATGTAGCACATTCAAAGACATTTTATATTTGATCTCTCTTTTTCTCTTTGTATTCTATAGCATTTAAGTTGGGAATGCAGAACATGTCCAGTCTTCACAAGCACAAGTGTCTCCCTTAGGTGCCAAGTGTTCTTAACCATGTCGCCTCTCACACCTTTTCACCCCCTATGGACCACAGACATTTTTACATCTCTGCTATAGACCTGCTTATTTAGCGAGATCTTTGTCATTACTAAAGATAACAAGGTAATAAATATATAAATGATATATATATATATATATATATATATCAGTGGCGGCCGGTGCTCAAAATTTTTGGGGGGGGCACAAACAAACTGAAAATTTCTGAAAAAAAATAAACATCAATTGCAGCCTCACTGTGCCCGTCAAACACAGCCACTGTGCCATCAAACGCAGCCACTGTGCCATCAAACACAACCACTGTGCCATCAAACGCAGCCACTGTGCCATCAAACGCAACCACTGTGCCATCAAATGCAGCCACTGTGCCCATCAAATGCAGCCACTGTGCCCTTCAAATGCTGCCAGTGTGCCCATCAAATGCTGCCACTGTGCCCTCAAATGCTGCCAGTGTGCCCATCAAATGCTGCCAGTGTGCCCATCAAATGCTGCCACTGTGCCCATTAAATGCTGCCTCTGTTCTGTGTCCATCAAATGCTGCCATCTGCCTGGCACTTACCCTGTCTCATTGGGGGAGCGGGTGACGGCGGCGAGTGCGATCCTTCATGCGTCTCCTCCCATCCTCATCTCCCGTCCTCTCCTCCTAATAGGCATCCAATAGCAGCGCCTGTCGTTTCAGCCAATCAGGTGACAGGTAACAGACCCGATCACCTGATTGGTGGATAGGCGGTTCAGTGTTAGGAAAGCGAATATTCATTCACTTTTGTAACACACCTGGATGAACTGTGAGCACCAAGCATGGCGGTCGCAGTTCACTTATTTTGAAGCATATTAGAGCCTATGGCTCTAATCAGGTGCTTCAAAAACACCCCCCATCGCTGTAATTCAGGCGTCTGAAAAGGGGCCGTGCACCTGAATGGGGGGTGGCAGCGGTGGCCATGGATAGATTCATGCAATGCATGAATCTATCCATTGGTCATAGAGGGGGTGGCTGGAGAGAGGGGGCTGCGTCCGTGCGCCCTTATGGACGCACTAGCACTGATATATATATTTAAAGGACAAACAGGGCTTGCAACAATGATTTTTTTTTCTCACAATCTTTAGACAATAAAATGCAACAAAACTAAACAAAACACATTTTGGCCCCTTTCACACTGATGGACCGATCAGGTCTGCCTGTCAGTTTTTCAGGCGGACCGGATTCGACCATCCACAGCTCTCTAAGGAGCAACGGATGTCAGTGGACATGCGTCTGCTGACACCTGCCGGCATCTGATCCGGTCCGCTAAAAACAAACAGATGGGGATCCAAGCAGTCCGTTTCCTATCGACTGGCCCATAGAGTAGCGCGTGCTGTGTCCGCTATGCAGAGCGGACATGGACCTGTCACCTGCCTGCTCAGCGGGATCAACGGATAAAGTCCTAACTGAGCAGGTGCATCCGCTTGCAATGTGCCTAAACTTTTTTTTTTTTTTTGAGCAGTGTTAGTTCATAAATAAACAGTGTTACTGCAGATAAAAAGTGTGCATTTTATTCTGTAATTTGTCTTTTTTTAAATTACACTAAAATTATGATTTTGGTACAAACATTGCAAAATGATTTCTTTGTTTTCATTTTCACTCTGCAGAGTGTAACTTCAGCTCCCTGTCTGTTTTTAGACAGTTCAGACAAGCTGTATAAATCCTGCACTTCAAATAGCTGTGGAGAAGAGAATACTGCAGATAAACAGGTACAACTTATGTAAGGAGAATTTGTTTCATCTCTGTATATCACCTGACGCCAGACACTTTACTGGGTATATGAAAGGGTTTACAACCACTTTAACCTCAAGGGTTATCCAATACACTTTTGTTGCATCTACACAGGACATCCTAACCTGGACGAATAACTGGCTTTACCTCCCAATGTTACTGTTCTTGTGATATACCTTAGTTACACTTGTTCTCCGACTAAGTGACACAGACAACTTCTTCATTAACCTCCCTGGCGGTAATCCCGAGTCTGGCTCGGGGCGGAAACTTCAGTACCAAAAGCGGTAACCCCGAGCCAGACTCGGGCTTGCATTGCAGGATACAGGGAGAGTTACTTACCTTGTCCCCTGGATCCTGCGATGTCTCCCCGCTGTGTGTGCGAGCTCCTCCGCTCGATTCACACAGTGCCAAGTGCCGCTGATCTCTGTTCCCTGAGACATTACGACGCACGGGAGCAGAGATCGGCGCCAAATTCAAAAAAGTTAAAACACACAATACATATACAGTACTGTAATCTTACAGATTACAGTACTGTATAAAAAAAATACACACCCCCTTTGTCCCTAGTGGTCTGCCCAGTGCCCTGCATGTCATTTTGTATAAATACATTTTTTTCTGCCTGGAAACTGGAGGTTGTCCATAGCAACCAAAAAGTGTCCCTTTATGTCAAAAGTGGTTTTAGACCAGCTAGAAAACACCGATAAAAAATTAGAATCACGATTTATCATCAAACACTAAATTTAATGACAGCGACAATTCTGCAACTGAGCAAATGTCAGTGTTTTTAATTTGATTACATTATTGAATAATTTTTATAGTTATTTATTATATTATAATTTATGATTTTGTGTTTCAAACGTTATCATACCCGGGATGTCTACTAGACTCTGGTTTGGACAGATTTAAGTGAGTTATTCATAAGAATTGCATGCCTACAATATAAAAACGTCAAATTTCCATGCAAAATAATTGTACCGCTTTTGGTACAAAATTCCTGACATAATCATACCGCCAGGGAGGTTAAATAAAAGTCTCTTTTACTTGCAAATTCTGCATGTTTACATGAACATAACACATCATTCTTCCCCATACATGTTCAATCAATAACATACATTTGACTGTGCACTTTTTTTAGACTAGATTGGCTGGGTTGCTTAAGCAATACACTGTCTCTATCGGTACAAGATTGGTGCATAGATTGTGCTGCCCGAGATGAAAAATGTCCATTAAATGTAACGTGGATTCCCTGAATATGGGCCCATTGGTGGGATGGCAAGAAGAATTGCATTACACACTTGGTCCTACTTCTTACTTTTACTTCCACATTGGAACCTCCTTAAAGCGATCATAAAGGTAAAAAAAAAAAAAAATGTCTACACTTACCTGCTCTGTGCAATGGAATTGCACAGAGCGGCCGCAAACCTCCTCTTCTCGGGTCTCCTGCCTGGCGCTACTGGCCCCTCCTCTCTGTCTAGTGCCCCTATGGGAAGCTGCTTCCAAGCCCTGCTGTGTCCACTGACACAGACAGCGGGACTCGGTCCTGCTCGTCACTGGCTTTGATTGACAACACTGGGAGACAATGGCTCCTGTTTTCCCAGCGAGGCCCCGAACTGAGGATAGGGAAGAGCTGCAGATGTGCATGGCGCTGGATCAAATGAGGGCTCAGGTAAGTATGATGCTGATGTTTAAAAAAAATTTACCTTAATGCAAGGAATGCATTAAGGTAAAAAAATGTGGGCTTTAGAACCACTTTAAGGTCGGTCCTCTGTATATATACACTATATTGACAAAAGTATTGGGACGCCCGCCTTTACACACATGAACTTTAATGGCATCCCAGTTTTAGTCCACAGGGTTCAATATAACAGCTTCAACTCTTCTGGGAAGGCTGTCTACAATGTGTAGGCGTAAGGGGGG
Organism: Lithobates sylvaticus; assembly: GCA_028564925.1. Taxonomy (NCBI): domain Eukaryota; kingdom Metazoa; phylum Chordata; class Amphibia; order Anura; family Ranidae; genus Lithobates; species Lithobates sylvaticus. Next base: position 71,267,942 of record CM053030.1, read on the forward strand.
GGGGTGACCAAATGCGCAAACCACTAGGGGGAATGAATAATTAATAAATACCTAAAATTGCCGCAGCCACCATTAAAGTGTTCCCACACCAATAGAAATATAATAAAGAAAGAAATGTGGCGCTTGCTGGTAGGTAAAGACAGGATACCACTCCTAAGGTATGTATAACCAGGAGACACCAAACACATTGATTTTTTATTGCTCACACATATATGAATTGCCATTTGGTTTTTTATTTGCATTTTGAATATTTTATATTTTATTGCATTATTTATTTTTTACCTGATTATGTGGTAATTTTATCTCCACCTTAAGTGTCTCCTTGTTTGGATCATTATTGATGAGTATAGCATCTGTTGATAAACGCTGTTAGTTTTAACATTAATTTACAGACGCTTCTTTGGGGCCATCCTGGTTATACATACCTTAGGAGTGGTATCCTACAATGTGTAGGAGTGTGTCTATGGGAATGTTTGATCATTTTTCCAGAAGTCCATTTGTGAGATCAGGCACTGATGTTGGATGAGAAGGACTGGCTCACAGTCTCCACTCTAATTCATCCCAAAGATGTTCAGTCGGGTTGAGGTCAGGACTCTATGAAGGCCAGTCAAGTTTCTCTACCCCAAACTTGCTTGTGACGGAACCGTTCCACACTCCGCTTCCATCAGTATACCGCCTCCCCAGTCTGAACATAGATATCAGATAATATAGCCGCATATTACAACCAAGAACTAGACGAGACTAGCTCAGCTGCAAAACTGGAACTGTTTATTTGAAACTCACACACATACTTTATACTCCACATGAGAACAGTCCCCTCCTGATCATATTACCCTAACAATACAAACTGTAACCAGAAACATAATTAACATGAGCTAATTAACTAGTCACTTAAACCAGCCTAGGTGACTCAATGTCCACCCAGACAATGTTGTGATTAATCGGACAATAGGTGACCCAATTAACAATGGGACAGACATGCTTAGCAGAAAACAAATACCACCTTAATAAACAGACAATAGCAGGAGACCCCCAGTAACAGACTGTCCAGCTCCTACATTGAATAACATGGAACAGAGGCCAATGTGACTGTCAGAAACCATGAATCACTGAGACAGAAATACAGTTAAATCACACTTGTTTAATAATAAAAGTAAATAGAACAAAAGTAGTCAAAACATAACCAAAGTTCAATAACCGGAACAGATAGTCAGCCAAGACAGAAAGCCGGGGATCAGTGTAGTGGAAGAGCAAGCAGGATCTGGAGCCAGACGGGATGTCAGCCAAGCAAGTTTTTAACAGGAACGCTGGAGATAGTCTCTGTGACGTTGACCAAGGCAAAAGCAGAGATCCTCTGGGCTGGACGGCTTAAGTAGGCAGGACTGACAAGCAGGATATCATCAACAGCTGTGTAACTGTGGAGAGATAGGAACTGGCAATTAGCCGACAGATGAGCGGCCAGCTCAGAGAAGGAAGGGCTGAGCCCAGCCCTGACAGTGACCAGCTTTTTCAATGAACATGTATAGTTCAGAATCAACAAACCAGGAATAGTCTTCATATGTTTCTTGAGGGAGATTGTCGATAAATCTTTGAAGTAATACAAACCACATTCTCAGTGTCCATTAAGTAGTTGTCCATCATTTTCTCGGTCACCCTGAGACACTGGGTAACTTACACATAAGAGGGCATGTGGAGCTGAACAAGGAGTTTCCCAACCTCTCTAAAGTAAGCTGGGTCCCACGGCCCCCCCGGCCAAAGTGACTCCCGTGACATTGCTCATTCACACTATATTGCTAAAAGTATTAGGCCACCCCTCCAAATTATTTGGTGGAGGGGAAATTATGGTGTGGGGTTGTTTTTCAGGGGTTGGGCTTGGTCCCTTAGTTCCGATGAAGGGAACTCTTAGAGCGTCCGCCTACCAACACATTTTGGAAAATGTCATGCTCCCAAATTTGTGGGAACAGTTTGGGGATAGCCCCTTCCTGTTCCAACATGACTGCGCACCAGTGCACAAAGCAAGGTCTATAAAAGACATGAATGAGCGAGTTTGAGGTGGTGGAACTTGACTGGCCTGTACAGAGTCCTGACCTCAACCTGATAGAACACCTTTGGGATACATTAAAGAGCCAGGCCTAAACCTTGTGGACAGCCTTCACAGAAGAGTTGAAGCTGTTATAGCTGCAAAGGGTGGGCCAACTCAATATTGAACCCTACGGAATAAGACTGGGACTCAACAATAAAGTTCATGTGCGTGTAAAGGCAGGTGTCCCAAGACTTTTGACAGTATAGTGTACATACCCCAAAAGACAGGACGTGACACATCTGCAGAGGAAGTAAGTCATACAGGACCCAACCACTACAACATCAACAGAAATATTTTTAAGTCATAATGCATCGAATAAAAATAGTCATACTGTAGACAAAAATAATAAAACAGAAGTATACAATAGGCACCTGCCTAGGGGTGCATGTTCATTCACTTCCTATTATTGAGTGACCGTACTCTATCCCTGTCTCCCACTTGTGCTGCTGCATTGTCACCCAGTCACATCTGCTTTTAGCAGAAACTCTAAATGGCCTTGTTGACACTCATTCCGCAGGCATTGCCCACTATTGTGACCATCAGATAGCCTGCCCTGATCAAAGGAGGGAGGGCATGTGCATAGCTCCCAACTGTCCCTGATTTTGAGGGCCTGTCCCTGATTTGGAACAAAGTCCCTATGTCGCTCATTTTGGTCTAATCTATATATAGTTGTATATAAAATGCACCTTTTATCTTTCAAAAAGTGTTTCCCAGTGCTAAACTTTTCATACAATTTCAAATATGTTTACATTTCAACACCCAATATAAAGGAATAATAGTGGTAAAAAAAAAAAAAAAAAAGCACTCGTGGGTTTAACTAATCTTTTTTTTTTTTGTATAATTCTCCCTTAACCACTTTAATACAGAGCATTTTCACCCCCTTCCTGCCCAAGCCAATTTTCAATTTTCAGCGCTGTCGCACTGTGAATGACAATTGCGCGGTAATGCGACACTGTACCCAAAGTAATTTTTATAATTTTTTCCCCACAAATAGAGCTTTCTTTTGGTAGTATTTGGTCACCTCTGCAGGTTTTATTTTTTTCACTATAAACAAAAGATGAGCGATAAGTTTGGAAAAAACACAATATTTTTTAACTCTTTGCTATAATAAATATCACAAATTTACAAAAAAAAAGATTTTTTTTTATCTCAGTTTAGGCCGATATGTATTCTTCTACATATTTTTGGTAAAAATAATAAGCAATAAGCTTATATTTATTGGTTTGCGCAAAAGTTATAGCATTGACAAAATAGGAGATAGTTTTATGGCATTTTTATTATTTATTTTTTTACTAGTAATGGCGGCGATCAGCGATTTTTATCGTGACTGCGATATTGCGGTGGACACATTGGAATCTTTTGACATCATTTTGGGACTATTGGCATTTATGCAGCGATCAGTGCTATACAAATGCATTGATTACTGTATAAATGTCACTGGCAGGGAAGGGGTTAACACTAGGGGTTGATCAAAGGGTTAACTGTGTGTCCTAGGGAGTGATTCTAACTGTAGGGGGAGGGGACTCACAAGGGGAGGAGACCAATCGGTGTTCCTCTGTACTAGGATCACATGATCGGTCTCCTCTCCTCTGACAGGAAGTGGATCTGTGTGTTTACACACACAGATCCACAGTCCTGCTCGGTTAAAGGCACGCGCACCGGGTCCTGAGTGACGCGGTCCCCAGACGGCTGGGAAGCCCAGGATGTCATATGATGCCCGCCCAGGATATCTGCGGAAGTCATATGACAATGGGCGGTATTGAAGTGGTTAAGGGGGCGTGACAGGGGGTATGTCCTATAGCTACATACTTTTGGTAATAGGTGTCCCTCATTCCTATCTCAAAAAGTTGGGAGGTATGGATGTGGACAGAAAGGGGCTGCACAGAAGATTGTAAAAAGGTAAAAACAGTATTTATAAAAGAAAAACTCTAATATACAGAGATTCGGCAAGCTAAAAGTGATTCCGTTAAAGCTTTTATCTGATTTTAAGGCCTCATGCACACAGGACGTTTAAGGAAGTAGGATTTTGAATTGTATCTGGTAGAAAATGAGGAGGGGGGCATAAAGGAGAATGACGGAGAGAAGCAGAACTCCGGGAGTATTCATCTCATTGCTATTCCCTCTATTATGGAGGTATGATTCAGTGAGTATTGTTAGACACTTAGAAGCTCATTTGTCAGCTAATGAACTATTTTCATGAAAGTTTAATTCAAACCTCTTTAGACCATTTAGTGCCACCCATGTCTAAGTAATGAATGATTTTCACATGTACAGATTGTGCAAAAGTCAGTAATTAAGCCATCCTTCCCACTATTAAACATTGTGTAAGGCAGTGACAAGCGAAGCAATGTGCATTTAAGATGTCAACAGGACATAAAAATACAATTATGAAGCCACATCATTTTTCTTAGAAATAAACAATCGTTCAAAGAGTGTTTCCACCATGGAGCTGATTTATAAGGAGTGGAGGAAAGGAATAAATAGAGTTGTTGGTAATAACATTCTGTGTGTTTATGCTGTATACTTTTTCTAAACTAGAAATACGAAAGCTGTCATTGGTTGGTCAACACTAGGGATGAGCCTTGGGTTTCGGTTCACTGTGACTTCGACCAGAACCCAGGCTGATCACAATTTCTGAATAGGCAAACAAAATAGCTAAATTTTTCCAGTTAGCCAGCCCACTTGCCCAAACCTTCAACAGCTGCAGGTAGAACCAATTTATTTAATGGCAGTAGTACTACAGCTTCTGGGGACCCACACACCGACGTCACTCCTGGGTGACATTATTGATCAAATACAGTTGTGCTCATAAGTTTACATACCCTGGCAGAATTTATGATTTCTTGGCCATTTTACAGAGAATATGAATGATAACACAAAAACATTTCTTTCACTCATGGCTAGTGTATGGCTGAAGCCATTTATTATCAATCAACTGTGTTTACTCTTTTTGAATCATAAATCACAACAGAAACTACCCAAATGACCCTGATCAAAAGTTTACATACCCTAGTTGTTAACACAGTGTATTGCCCCCTTTAACATCAATGACAGCTTGAAGTCTTTAGTATCTAAAGTAAAGGGGTAACTAGTGCGCTCAACCAAAAACTACTGTAAACAATGAAAAGAAAAGGAAAGAAGCCGACATATAAGTGATCTCACACTTGTAAAGGTAAAATTAATAATTGGGTATGTGGCGCTAACCCTTGAATAAATAATCTAAAAAGCTCAGAGAATCCGAAAGATAAGTGACATTTGACAAAAATAAATAAGCATATAAATACGAATAAAATAGATCCTTAATAAAATATACGTAAAATAGTGAATGCAGATAGGATGTGTATAAAAGTGACCAATAAATGAATAGAATCTTCAATAAAAATAATAATAATAACCGTGCTATAATAAATGTAAGTGCTGGAATAAAGATGATAATAATGGATTATAGAATAATATGCAAAAAATCTTCCATAGAACAAAGAATATATAAAGTGCACAGTGCAACGTGCAAGATGTGTGAATAAAGAACCGATAAATTTGTTCTGGGAGTGCAAGGGAATTGCAAGGAATATAAATAGCTGAACTTATGTGCATAAATAGCCCAAATAGTGACAAAGTGACCATACAGATGAAAAAAATAATTATCACTGTAGGTATGGTAAAACAAGTGATACCAATAATATAAAAACGATGAAAAAAGTATAAAAAATTAAAATAAAATTTGGTGCACTACAAGTCCCAGCTTGTAGAAAAATAGATAACGGAAAACAAGCGATAAAGTCCACAATCTGTAATGATGAGGAGCATAAGGCTCTAGAAGATAGTGCAAATTAATGAAAATATTCAGGAGTCTTTGTGTTGATCACAGTGATGATCCGTGCAGAAAGTGCTCCATGCTGACTTCAGGGGTGCACCCCACTATTTCCCCCAGCCTCTCACCTCAATTTGCGGCCCCTACAGGCCTAGTGTAGCAGATAGCCTCTAAGGTGGCAAGCCTGGTAACTCTCCGGGTCCTCTTTCCTATAGGCTCCTATGGACTCTCACTCCGATCCTCATACTCTATCCAAAGGGCACTCCAGGGGTAAGGGGGTCTCTCCCAGGTCAGATTGGCATGTAAGGGTTAAGGGTACAAAGAGGCGCTCCAATGTGTAGTAATTACAATAGGTTTATTAAGACAGAAAAATATCCACTCACATTTAAAATTTCTTGCATCAGCATAGATGGACTTCTGGTCGCGGCCGCAAACCGAAAGCAGAACGGAAGTCCATGTCGCATGACGCGTGAAAATCAATGTTTTCCTATGGGAGCCGTCTTAACTGGTCCGACTTTGAAAATGCTCCCTGTACTACTTTGGTCCGACTTTGACCCTACTTCCGCCCATTGTTTTTGTGTTATTCATATTCTCTGACAGGGTATGTAAACTTATGAGCACAACTGATTAGCCATGAACATATTTAATCAATGTGATCAGTCAGCATCACCAGCCAGTTTTTTGACATTCAGCCAAACAGTCATGTTGTGTTACACTTTGTGATTATTATTGCTCTGTGTCTTTAAACTCTGTTCCCTCTGTCTATTTGAGCTCTCTCTCTCCCACCTTAGTTCTGTTTATTCCCCTCCCCTTCCTGTCTCTTTTTCCTTTGCTCAGTATACCACCTTGCTGTAACATCTTTCCATGTGGCTTACAACACCAATGTTTTTCTACCTATGAATAGCCATCATTAAACAGAACGTTCGTAAGGATTCATCGTCTGTCTCTAACAGTGAGTTTATTCATTGAGTTAAGCTGTCTGAATTGATGCAAGGGATAAATAGAACACCAGGTCGTGTAAGCCCTATATGAAGCTGGAGATAAAGTTCATGGCCTTCTAGTTGAGTCAGAACAGTAGAAAAACGAAGTTTCACAGCTTCAAGTTAAAGAGGTTCCAGCAACTTTCTGCATGCAAAATCGCTCCAGTGCATTTCCTGCCTGCCTACCTAATCTTCCTTCTTTTGTCACAGAGCATCAGAGCAAGCTGCAAGCAAGTAATCAATTTTCCGGTTATCGGTTCAGGCTTAAATCAACGTACCATTGGAACAACTGACTTCAAGCAAGCAACTCACCTGAAGGCATCTGCTGCACCATATTTCCCTGCGTCCTTTAACAACAATGTCAAAGATAGCGCAATCAGCACCATTCAGCCAACAACATCTCGCATAAAGGCAGAGACAACTGGGACAACAGAGTTTGTGAGGTACATACTTTGCAGAGAGCTCACAAAGACCGGTCTTACAAGTTTTGATGACCAACCTGAGAACTACAGAAGTTGGAAATGTGCTTTCAGAACTGCAATCGGTGACCTAGGCATTACAGTTGCTGAAGAATTGGATCTGCTGATCAGATGGCTTGGTCCTCTATCTGCTGTTAAGCCATTAAGATCGGTTTTCATGGACAATCCTACAGCAGGCCTCACAGCTGCATGGGATCAACTAGAGCAAAGTTATGGCAGTCCAGAAGCTATAGAAAATGCCTTGTTCATGCATCTGGAAACTTTCCCAAGGATACCTGATAAGGACAACAAGGAGTTCCAGCGACTGAGTGACCTTCTCCTTGAGCTTCAGCTAGCCAAGGCAGACCCAAAACTACCTGGATCCAGTTACCTTGCAACTGCAAGAGGGGTAAACCCAATAGTCTCCTAGCTTCCGTATGGTTTACAAGAGAAATGGTCTGCACTAGGGTCATCATACAAAAAGGAGAACAATGTTTCCTTCCCTCCATTCTCTTTCTTCTGCAAATTCATCAGGAAAATTGCAGAGACCAAGAATGATCCAAGTTTTTCCTACGGTGAGTACAGTCTCTTCTCACCCTTTCCTAAGAGTACCAGTCTTCAGGGCAACTATAGAAGCCGTAGAAGCCCAGTATCTGTGAAAAAGACTGACATCCTTCCCACTACTACCACAGTTGTGGCCACGAAACAAACAGTGTAGGAAGATTGAAAACCCTAACAGAGTGTCCCATTCACAAGAAGCCACACCCCCTCAAAAAATGTATCGACTTTAGGAAAAAGCCTCTTGTTTCAGGTGCTGTGCTTCTACAGAACATTTTGCAAAGGACTGTAATGTGCCCATCAAGTGCATAGTGTGTGGCTCTGAAGAACATATGCAAGCCCTCCATCCGCTTGAGCCCAGCTCCGCACAACCTGCTAACTCTCCTCCCAGGTTAACGCAAGACGTGGAGAATACAGACCAAGTGCCTAATTCTACCATAATTTCTTCATCCAGCACTGAAGTTTGTGGAGAAGACCGCTGTGATAAGTCCTGTGATAAAATACGCTTGGTGAACATATACCACAAGGATCAACCAGAAAAGGCGTATGTTATCTTAGACGATCACAGCAATAGATTGCGTGCAAAATCAGAACTGTTTAATCTATTTGAAATAAAAGGCGAAGCTCATCCTTAAACCTAGGGTACCTGTAGTGGAACTACAGAGGTTTCTGGAAGAAGGGCTCATGGACTCATGGTATCTTCTCTCAAAGGTAACTTGCAATTACCCCTACCTACACTTGTTGAGTGCAATCAGATACCTGCTAACAGAGAAGAAATCCCTACTCCAGCTGCTGCTGCCCATCACCCTCACCTGAAGGTAAAAGCAAATGAGATACCACCACTTGACAAAGATGCTCAGATCCTACTTCTGTTAGGAAGAGACATTCTAAGAGCTCACAAGGTAAACAGACAAGTTAGTGGACCCCCAGATGCTCCAATTGCCCAGCGCACAGATTTAGGTTGGGTCATTATAGGCAATGTCTGTATAGGCAAAATAAAGAGACCTACCAACATTTCGTCATTCAAGACAAATGTTCTGCCAAATGGCCGAAACACTTACTTTGAGCCATGCCCACATTACTACTGGGTGAAAGAGAATGGCAACATGGTATCTCAGGTAATACAAGCTCTTTCTCCTGCCACGATGACAACTTTGGCTCTACAGTGTTTAATGCACCCAGTGAAGATGACATACTGGCTCCTTCAATGGAGGACAAAGAATTCATCAAGGTAATGGACAATGAGTTCTTTCAAGATGACTCCAATAACTGGGTAGCACTCCTACCTTTTTGTACCTTTTTGTCTTACAAGAGAGAGATTGCCCAACAACTTACAGCAGGCCATCGGTAGATTCTCTTCCTTAAATCGAAACTTAAGCAGGAAATCAGAGATGCAAAAGCACTTTGTGGACTTTATGCAAAATATATTTGACAGAGATCATACAGAGCCTGCACCCCCACTAAAGGATGGAGAAGAATGCTGGTACCTTCCATTCTTTGGCGTATAGGGGATAGATTTATGGCTTTTTTTTTTTTTTTACCAGTAATGGCGGCAATCTGCGATTTTTAACGGGACTGCGGACAGATCGGACACTTTTGACACATTTTTGGGACCACTGACATTTATAAAGCTATAAAAATGCACCGATTTACTGTATAAATGTCACTGGTAGGAAACACTAGGGTAACACTAGGGGGTGATCAAGGGGTTAAATGTGTTCCCTCAGTGTGTGTTCTAACTGTGGGGGGGATGGGACTGACTTGGGGAGGAGACCGATCGTTGTTCCTATATACTAGGAACAACAAATCAGTCTCCTCACCCCTGACAGAACATGCATTTGTTTGTTTACACACACAAATCCCTGTTCTCGCTCTTTCAGGAGCAACATCGCGGCCACCAGGCACGCGCATCGGCTCCTTAGGGACACGCACACGCGCCCCCTTTACTCCTTGAAGCGTCAATCGACGGCGGGCAGTCGGCAAGTGGTTAAAGTGGCTTTAAATCTTTTTTTTTTTTTTTTTTTTTTTTTTTGATAACAAACATGTTATATTTACCTGCTCTGTGCTGTTTTGCACAGAGCAGCCTCCCATCCTCCTCTTCACAGGTCACCTGCCAGCGCTCCTGGTTCCTTCTCTTCAATAGATAGACGCTTTCTATGGGGGCACACGTGCAGACTCGCTTCTGAGCCTCCCTGTCTGTGTCCATTGACACAGACAGGGCGGCTCAGCCACGACCCCGCACCCATGCCACAGAATTTGATTGACAGCAGTATGAGCCAATGGCTGCCACTGCTATCACTCTGCCCAGTATAAAGGGAGAGAGAGGAGAAAGCTAATACTCTCATGCAGATCGCTGGACTGAGATCGGGCTCAGGTAAGTATAAGGGGGGGCTGGGGGGCCTCTGCCACAGAAGTTTTTTTTACCTTAATACAGGGAATGCATTAAGGTTAAAAAAAGAAAAAAACATTTCAGTTTTTACAACCAGTTTAGATTCTTACAGCAGAGTTCCACCCAAAAATAGAACTTCCGCTTATCCGGTACCTTCCCCCCTCCGGTGTCACATTTAGCAGATACCTATCTAATACAGGTATTTGCTACCACTTCCGGCGATAGATTGCCACAGAATATGCGGCAATCTGGCCCCTCCTCTGACCCCCCCCCCCCCCGCTATCTTCTGGGAGACACACAGGTCCCAGAAGATAGCAGGGACCAGTCAGGACGTGCAGCACGACTCGCGCATGCGCAGTAGGGAACCAGGATGTGAAGCCGCAAGGCTTCACTTCCTGATTCCCTTACTGAAGATGCCGGCGCCTCCACAAGGGAGCCGAGGGACGGGTCGGCTTCGGGTGAGGACATTGCGGGCATCCTGGACAGGCAAGTGTCCTTATATTAAAAGTCAGCAGCTGCAGTATTTGTGGCTGCTGACTTATTTATTTATTTATTTTCCGCTTTAAGTAGCTAAGTGTTCGATATACAAAGCCATTTTATTAATAATGATAATGTTAAAATAATTCTCTAGTTTTCTCTCTGTTATACAGTGTTCTTTATATGCTACTTTCTTTTTTAATTTACGTTCTAACTCTGTGTTTTTATATGGTTCAGTACTTTTGTAACTTTTTGTAGTTTATGTAAATTGACTCAATTAAAAGAGAATTTACTAAAAATACATACTGCTAGGAGCAGATAATTCCAGCAGGGGGCAATGTTTTTCAATGTATCCTGGTTCTCTGTATACAGTGTGACAAGAACTGATTTTTGTGCCATGCAGTATAATGAGAGAAGCTATAAATGGGCACAGCTTTGATTCCAGTTTCTGCCCCTTGTTTTATATACCAAAGTGAGTATTTTTTTTAGGTAAGTATATTGGGTGTTAAGAACAAAAAGGGACAATCCCCCACATTGGGGTTTTTAGGCAGCGTACAATGAAGGAAAGTCAGAGTTTGTAGGTAAAAAAATATGAAGTTTATTTATAAAAAATGATAGAAATCATTGAATTGAAACATGAGCTCCAATGGGAAACAGAAGAATACTATACATTTAAATACAGGGGGATCATGGATATACAGTATGCAGACTAATATTCACAAAACAACAGTACATAATCTGTCGTAAACATGAAAAATATCCCTGACGCGTTTCAACCCAAACAGGGTCTTCCTCAGAGGGAAAAGAAGGTCTGCTAGACAAAGAGGGATAAAATGTCAGTGTTGGTGGCAAATACAGTTTACAAAGTGAAACAGGCTCATGGGTTATAAAGAGCTAAATGTGACAAAACACATTTGAATTTATATTTACCGCACTGGTGTTATCCTGAAGATAAAAGATAAGTGATATTCCCACTGGGAGTTTGTTTTGGAGCGAGGAGGATGCCGTCCACTTAGATGGGGTACGCCAGACAAATTCCACCAAACACCACCCGGTCCCTGGGGCGCCACACGTCTTACGGGAGGTCACACGCTTGGGGTTCCACTCCTACTGGTCCTGCTACTCAAGCAAGGATACCAGAGGGGGGGAGGAACAACCCGGGAAGGGCCTAGAAGCGCGCAGGCACCACCAATAACAGGGTCTATAAGGGAATAAGGGTTATATTAGAGATTTAGTATCTTAACGGGTAGGGCCGTATATAGCAGCTAAAAAGGAGAGGTTAGGTGATTGATTAAGCACCTATATGTAATTGTTGGGGCCAGGTGGGGTGACCAGAACATGTACTGAGTGAGATGTGCACTGAAGAGCAAGGTGAGGGCAAAGTGTGTGACTAAAAATTGCAAAAGGGAAAAGAAAAAACAACAAACAAAACAAAACAAAAGACAACAAACATACACCAAAAACCGAAAAACCACAGAGGCCGGCCCAGAGAACCGGGATTCCCCTCGGGGAGAAAGGGGGGATTTAAAGTGCAAAATTGTGATGGGACAAGGATGAGTGGGTGTGGTGTGTGAAGGGGTGAGGGGAATCTGGACGCTTTTGTCACACGGATCCCTCCGAATCACTCAGCGTGATTAACCTCTCTTCATATCATTTATCTGAAGCGGAATCCCAGGTCCTTGCTCGAGGATTGACCTTCTGTCCACAAAATAACTTTGACCTCTTCGAAGTCGTCACGGATCTCCAACTCTTTGCGCGCAGGCTCCTACTCAAGAGCCTGCACGCAAAGACCGACATCCCTGACGACACTACCGACTGGTCTACCTTCAGCATGAGGGAGTTTAAAGCGTTACGCGACCTCACCTTATTATTTCAGGAGAACAATACCCTTGACTTGATAGACGAAATAGATCTAGACAGTCTATTGGACAGCGTTAATCGACCCATACCTAATTATGACATAAAATTCAAAAAACCCTCCTCGAAGTTTCCCCCCCTAAGCCTTAGCTCTAGTATTGACACGTTTGTCAAACAGACCACCCGTGACATATCCAAGATTCCACGTAGGAAAATACATCCGTACAATCTAACTAAAAAGGAATCTAAAGCTCTTGAGGCGTTAGGGCGTAATACTAGTATTACTATAAAATCCTCAGACAAGGGGGGCAACGTAGTTGTCATGGACAATGCTAATTATGTAGAGATGTGCCAAAGGATCCTGGACAACAAGGACTGGTATAAACCAATCCCACTAAAGCAAATACAAGCATATTATAGCAAATTTTATGATCTAGTCGATTCGGCATTGGGCAGAGGAGCTATCACTCAGAACATATATGAATTCATTAGGACTAAATACCCCAAAGTAGCAACCTTTTATAGTTTGCCAAAAATACACAAATGTATGGCCCAACCCCCCGGACGTCCTATTGTTTCCAGCAGAGGCAACATTTCGGAAAATTTAAGTAAAGTTATAGATTCTTATCTCCAACCCTTTGTTACGTCCTTGCCCTCCTTTTTGAAGGACACCATACATCTATTACAGATTATCAATACTATAACTTTATCCACCAAATCTATTCTGGTGGCTATTGATGTCGAAGCACTCTATAGCTCAATTCCGCATAACAAGGGAGTCGCTGCCATACGTAGAACTCTAACACTGAATCCGAAATACGAAGATTCACTGAATGAGTTCATTATTGATGGATTGGAATATATATTACATCATAATTTTTTTCTGTTCAACAATTCCCACTTCCTCCAGGTGCAGGGCGTGGCCATGGGCACTTGCTGTGCCCCGGCCTACGCCAACCTGTACCTGGGGGAGTGGGAACAATTACTCCTGGACGACAGGGACCTCGTCATGTACACTAGCCATATTACTTTATGGCTACGGTACATTGACGACGTCCTTGTCGTCTGGGACGGACCTGAGGATCTATTACTAGAATTTCTTGCTCACCTTAACCACAATGAGCATAATCTTAAATTCACTATGACATATGACCGGAATCAACTCACTTTTCTCGATGTTCTGATTGGTCGCTCCTCCAATAATTCCCCCTACACCACCCTCTATCGGAAAGACACGGCGGGAAATACAATTCTCCACGCGGAGAGTTTCCACCCGCCTATACTAAAACAGTCGATCCCTTATGGCCAATACTTGCGCCTACGTAGGAATTGCTCTAATGATGTACTCTTTAATACTGAGGCCGGTCAACTCCAGTCCAGATTACTGGCACGTGGATATAGCAGGTCGTGCCTGCGCAGGGCCTACAACCGTACCCTTGCGCAGTCCCGACCAAGCCTCCTCGTACCAAAGAAGGCCAAAAATGACCTCGGTGTGGAATCCACTAGGATCATCATGAGATTTTCCAAACAGCACGACATCATTAGAAAAATTATCTCACGGTATTGGTCCATCCTAAAGGATGACCCTAAAATTAGCCAATTTCTCCCTGATAGCCCTGCAATAACTTTTAGACGGGCCATCTCACTGCGTGATCGACTCGTACAAAGTGAATATAAAAACGAGACCAAAAGGCTTAAACACTGCTCTACCTTGGGTACCTTCCCCTGTAGTCATTGTTCAGTATGCAAATACGTAAAACGTGAAAAAATGTTTCCCCTTCCCAATGGGGTAACATTTCATCCATTTCACTTTGTGAACTGTCAAACGAAAGGGATTGTTTATATTATGCTATGTGAGTGTGGTGCATTTTACATAGGGAAGACGAAACAGGAGCTCCATAAACGTATGTCCAAACACATTTATTGCATGCAGATTGGCAACCACTACCTACCCCTAGGACGACATGTGGTAACCACACATAACTATGTAATGCCCTCTGTCGCATTCGCCGCTCTCGATCGGATCCATATACCCGACCGAGGCGGCGACTGGAACAAAATACTCCTTCAGTGCGAACAGAGGTGGATCCACAGACTCAGTGCCACAGTGGCACCGGGCCTTAATGAGTCCATCTCTTTCGCTCCCTTTTTAAAAGGCTTTGTCTCTGGCAAAACCCAATAAGGGCACTTATTTGCAAATTATTCCCTGTGGATTATTCTAGTCCACCTTATCAGTGCCCCCTTTGTTGGACATTTCGTTGCTGCAGCTCCTGTTTCGCCTCCCCTATCTCACCATTCTTCTTCTCCTTCTGTGCCTCCATGACAGCCCATAAATATATAGATCTCTCTATCAATAAAGATATAGTGAACTTCTCTCTTTTCCCCTGGACATACTCTATATTCTTATCCAACTGAACTCTAATGCAATACAGTATTATGTTTACAATATCCTACTCGTATTATGTTCCTCATTTTGATGAGGACATAGAATGAGACTATACCAAGTTATGTACAGTCATAATGACAGTTTCCAACCGGAGTTTTATGTATACATATGATGTACATCTAATAAATGTTTCCTATGTATATTTTTGTACAAACCAAAGTATGTAATATATTAATACAATCTGTGAAAATACTTTTGTTTCATGTTTCCGTAATTGAATAAGTCAGAGTTGTTTGTGATTTATGATAATAACTGAGCTATCTGTCAATGATCTCCCTGCGGCTTGGTTGATGCTGTGGTTCACTTGCCACCGTTGTTTTTTCACTTTTCCTCCTTCACCATTCATTTTATTTTTACATCTAATTTTTCCCTTTTTTTTTTTTTTCCATTTTTACTTTTATCTTAGTTTATTTTATTATACTCTACCATTATCATATTCTTTTGCTTCCACCCCAGCTCAACATCTCTTTACCATCTGTTTACCGCAGGCTGACCAGGCTGGGGCAGGGAGGATGTCTGTCCGCCACTGGGGACCGCCTGACTCCACCACACCATTTGGGCCCCTAGGTGGCGCCATCACGCCTTCCCGACGAGGGTAAGGAGAGACGCCACGTTCCATCAACAGGCGCCTCCTCTCTCTCCAGAATCGACGCACCTGGGCTGGTCCCGTGCGATCGACCATTGGAATACCCTCGTCGACGGCATTCCTGGACATCCCTGGACGGCGCTCGTCACTGCGCACGCGCGGGACGCCGCTGGTGCGCATGACGGGCGTACGTCACGTGGTTTACGTCAGGGATGACGTCAAATGCGGGCCACAAGATGGCCGCCAGGAACGCCGGGGACGCCACACGAGGCCTGCCCGTTTGGCGGCCGCCCCCACCTGAAGGAGGGCCTACTCTGCGCAAACACCCACCTACCTATTGAGTCAGCCCTTGCTGACCGCTTCCGGCGACACACCTCCGGCCACTAGCAATTATCTCCAACCCATAAAAGGACAAACAAACATTAGATCACATTACTGCCTCCCTAACAGGACCAGACTACTACCGAGAACGATACACGGTAAGCATGGACTCCCGCAGACCCCCCTGTGGTTCCCACAGGACAGCCCCGCTGTATATTCGATAATTAGACTTTTTGTCTGATCTTACTGATCACCATTACTCTTTGCTTACAGCTAATCGATCTAATAGTCCCCCTATACCATCACTATATCAGTGATTTAGGACTGGGGGTCTTCCTTAGAACGTATTACCGGTTATTGAGACATAACTCCATGGTCAGCAGCCTGTGGCACCATTTCGGCATTTTTTCACCCCAGGTAGGACTATAATTCCAGTTCATGCACACATACACCATTTCAGCATCAACACCCCATACTTTAAACAAATACAACCGTCACCATCCACTCCTTCACACCCCACCCCAACACCCCCCTTCTTTTCTTCCCTCCCCCCCCCCTCCTCTTCCCTCTTCCCCTCACCTTCCCCCCTCACCTTCCCCCCCCCCCCCCATTCCCCCTGTCCCTCCCTTCCTTTTCCTCTTTCCCTTTCCCTCTGTTCCCCCAATTTCCCCTGTTCCCTCCTCCACTCCCCCTTTCCCCTTTTCCCTTCCCCTTTTCCATTCCCCGGTTCCCTTACACCCCCCCCCTTTTTCCTCCCTCCCTCGTTCCCTTTCTTCCCTCTTCATCATTTCTCTCTTTTACTTGCATCCAACCCCACACCACTCACTCCCTTTAACACTCCCCACAATTCCCTCACCCCTTCACACACCACACCCACTCATCCTTGTCCCATCACAATTTTGCACTTTAAATCCCCCCTTTCTCCCCGAGGGGAATCCCGGTCCTCTGGGCCGGCCTCTGTGGTTTTTCGGTTTTTGGTGTATGTTTGTTGTCTTTTGTTTTGTTTTGTTTGTTGTTTTTTCTTTTCCCTTTTGCAATTTTTAGTCACACACTTTGCCCTCACCTTGCTCTTCAGTGCACATCTCACTCAGTACATGTCCTGGTCACCCCACCTGGCCCCAACAATTACATATAGGTGCTTAATCAATCACCTAACCTCTCCTTTTTAGCTGCTATATACTGCCCTACCCGTTAAGATACTAAATCTCTAATATAACCCTTATTCCCTTATAGACCCTGTTATTGGTGGTGCCTGCGCGCTTCTAGGCCCTTCCCGGGTTGTTCCTCCCCCCCTCTGGTATCCTTGCTTGAGTAGCAGGACCAGTAGGAGTGGAACCCCAAGCGTGTGACCTCCCGTAAGACGTGTGGCGCCCCAGGGACCGGGTGGTGTTTGGTGGAATTTGTCTGGCGTACCCCATCTAAGTGGACGGCATCCTCCTCGCTCCAAAACAAACTCCCAGTGGGAATATCACCTATCTTTTATCTTCAGGATATACACCAGTGTGGTAAATATAAATTCAAATGTGTTTTGTCACATTTAGCTCTTTATAACCCATGAGCCTGTTTCACTTTGTAAACTGTATTTGCCACCAACACTGACATTTTATCCCTCTTTGTCTAGCAGACCTTCTTTTCCCTCTGAGGAAGACCCTGTTTGGGTTGAAACGCGTCAGGGATATTTTTCATGTTTACGACAGATTATGTACTGTTGTTTTGTGAATATTAGTCTGCATACTGTATATCCATGATCCCCCTGTATTTAAATGTATAGTATTCTTCTGTTTCCCATTGGAGCTCATGTTTCAATTCAATGATTTCTATCATTTTTTATAAATAAACTTCATATTTTTTTACCTACAAACTCTGACTTTCCTTCATTGTACGCTGCCTAAAAACCCCAATGTGGGGGATTGTCCCTTTTTGTTCTTATTCTTCAGGGGTGAGCAGCACTCTTTTTTGACCTGCAGGTCTGTGTCTTCCCCTTTGCAGTATATTGGGTGTTATACTGTGTGAGTTTGCTGTGCGTGTAATGAGTGCTATTAATGAGAAAAACATGGTTTGACTTGGGCACATAGGAGTAAAAAAAAAGGCTGCAGTAAATAAAAATTAAAACCCATCCCCCACCTTTAGTTGGCACCCTAACTTGTACCTTTTTTATTTACCCCCTTAGATTGAACTTTTAGTGCCATCTTTGGAATGACAGTGCCCAGTATTGCTGCACACTTCTTGGCATGAGCAGAGTAGGATTTACCATTAGGCACAGCAGCTTTAAAGCAGTATTAAACCCAAATGCATTTACAGTATTTATTTTATTGCAGCTTATCAATTCTTAGATGTGATGGCTGCATTTGTTTTCTTTTTTATGCTTTCTTTCTTCTGGTGATCCAGCCAGTAAGTGTGTTGTTTTTTTCAAGTTCTCTTTTAGGTGTTTCAGTTTACAGGGATGCTTACAATGATCAGTTGTTTGCTGCAACGGATTATAAAGTGTGATCTGAAGTTTGGCTTCAGTTTGTTAGTGTCTGCTGGTACATTTAACCCTCCCCTCTCCCCAGACGGACAATGCTGCTGTCTGTTGTGCCCCCTGTTCTCCTTCATCCAGAGTGAGAACACTCTAATACAGGAGGTGTGTCCCTGGCCAGTTCACCAGGAGAAAAACAGAGGGGGGAAAAAAAAAAAAGAAAACTGATCCAGCCACCACATCTAATGATTGATAAGCTGCAATATATTACATTTTTGGTTTCAGTAACTACAAAGGATATAAATTTGCTTTATGAGCATCAAATGCATACCTCCCAACTGTCCTTGATTTCAAGGGACTGTCCCTGATTTGGAACAAAGTCCCTCTGTCCCTCTTTCCTCCTCATTTGTCTCTCATTTTGGTATGATCTATATAGTCGTATATAAAATGCACTTTTTATCTTTCAAAAAGTGTTTTCCGATGCTAAACTTTTTATCCAATGTCTAAGTTGTTGCAATTTAAAAATTCCAAAAGTCAGTATAATGCCCCGTACACACGATCGGACTATCCGGCGGGCAATTCGCCCGTGTGTGGACTCCGGCGGACTTTTTCTTCCCAAAAGTCCGGCGGACTTAGAAAGAAGTTTTGACTCAAAATTATCCGCCGGACTCGAGAGTCCGGCAGACAATCCGGCCATCTGTGTGCTAGTCCGCGGGACTTTTGGAATGCACGGACTTGCCTTTTGTCTTTGGGGGTCTTCTCGCCGGACTCCTCCGCTATCTTCTGCTATTTTACTAGCTCTTTTACTAGAGGAGGAGCCCAACTTCGGGGGTCTTGTCCCGCTCTTCGTTTGTTCTGCCGGGCCTCCACTATCTTCTTTCAGCTCTTTTACTAGCGTTGGCCCGGTCTTCTGCTTTGTCGCTGTTGTCGCCGCCTTCTGCTTCTTCTTCTTCTCCCGATGTTGACACGATGCTGTCTCCGCTTGTAATGGCCGAGACGTGTTGCACAGCCACTTATATAGGGACAAGGGGTGGGATCACCGGCTCATGTCACATGGTGACCCGTCCCCTTATGATGTCACAGTCCCGGGGACGCTGGGACTGTGACATCATAAGGGGCGGGTCACCATGTCAGGTCACCTGCCCCTTGTCCCTATATAAGTGGCCGCACAACGCGTCCCTGCCATTAAGGCCAGAGAGTGCGTCGTCAACATCGGATGAAGGAAGAAGGGGAAGAAGCAGAAGGCGACAGCGACAGAAGACCGGGCCAACGCTAGTAAAAGAGCTGGAAGAAGAAAGTGGAGGCCCGGCAAGAAGAACCGAGGAGCCGGACAAGACCCCCGAAGTCGGAAGAAGACCCCCGGACGGCGACGAAGGAGAACGCTGGGCTCCTCCGCTAGTGGGAGAGCTAGTAAAAGAGCCTGAAAATAGTGGAGGAGTCCGGCGAGAAGACCCCCGAAGACGGAAGACGAGAAGACCCCCGGAGCTGTCTAATAAAGTATTTTAAAAACCTGTGTTGTGTTTTTTTATGTACTTTTTTTTCCCCAGGTGAATGGGTAGGGGTACATGGTACCCCATACTCATTCACATAGGGTGGGGGGCCGGAATCTGGGGGCCCCCTTATTAAAGGGGGCTCCCGAATTCTGATAAGCCCCCCGCCCGCAGACCCCGACAACCAACGGCCAGTGTTGTCGGGAAGAAGCCCTTGTCCTAATCAACATGGGGACAAGGGGCTTTGGGGTGGGGGGGCGCCAGACTTTCCAGCGGAGGTCCGCCGGACTTTCCGAACGTGCCTCCGGACTTTTCCGGGAGACTAGATCTGGCGGACAATCCGCTAGTCTTCCCTTCCTTCGCTAGTCCCGTCTACCTGGAGTCACGTTCTAAATGAACGGACTTTACTCCATGTGTGGGCAAGTCCGTTCGTTTCAAAAGTCCTGCGGACTAGCACACAGACGGCCGGGTTGTCCGCCGGACTGCTGAGTCCGCCAGACTTTTGGGAAGAAAAAGTCAGCCGGAGCCCACACACGGTCGGATTGTCCAGTGGACAATCCCGCCGGATAGTCCGATAGTGTGTACGGGGCATGAGATGACGAATAGGCACCCTTTCAAGCCAAGGACCACCTAATGCTGGAGGGAAAAAACAGGAGGACCCTATGACCAAAGATGAGACAGCAGAGCATTCCACATCTTCACTGGCCTCCAGCTCTTCCTGCCTCCTGCAACTCTACATTGGTCCATCACTGTGATGGGTATCCTCACTAACCATTTGAAAGTAGACATGTGCGATTCGTTTCGTACGAATTCGTAATTCGTACGAATTTTTCGAAATTCGTACGAATTTACGAATCTGTAGTACGAATTTTTTTTTTTACGAATTCCGTACGGAATACGAAATTCCGTTTACGAATTTCGTCGCCGAATGATTCGAATGAATTCGAAAGAATTCGAATGGATTCGGATGAATTCGAATGACAAAGTGTCATTTTTGCAGGAAAAATTCCGTTTATGAATTTCAGCTCCAAATTATTCGAATCCAACTACCAATATCAAATTTCAACTAATTCAAACGAAATTATTATAGCAGATATAACGAATGAATTCGAATGAATTCAAATGAATTTGAATGAATTCGAATGATTCGAATGACAAAGTGTAATTTTTGCAGAAAAAAAGCTATTTAAAATCACTTGCAGGTATCGCCGGCAAATAAATTGTCGGCTCCATAACACAGAGAACAGTCATTCATTGATATAAAAAAAAAAAAGCGTAGGGGTCCCCCCAAATTCAATAACCAGGCCCTTCAGGTCTGGTATGGATATTAAGGGAGACCCCAGCCAAAAAAAAATGGCGTGGGGTCCCCCCCAAATATCCATACCAGACCCTTCAGGTCTGGGATGGATTTTAAGGGGAACCCCGGCCAAAAAAAAAAAATGGCGTAGGGTCCCCCTCAAAATCCATACCAGACCCTTTATCCGAGCATGCAACCTGGCAGGCCGCAGGAAAAGAGGGGGGGACGAGAGCGGCCCCCCCTCCCGCCTGAACCGTACCAGGCCACATGCCCTCAACATTGGGAGGGTGCTTTGGGGTCCCCCCAAAGCACCTTGTCCCCATGTTGATGAGGACAAGGGCCTCATCCCCACAACCCTGGCCGGTGGTTGTGGGGGTCTGCGGGCGGGGGGCTTATCGGAATCTGGAAGCCCCCTTTAACAAGGGGACCCCCAGATCCCGCCCCCCCCCGTGTGAAATGGTAAGTACCCCTACCATTTCACCAAAAAAGTGGCAAAAATGGTAAAAATGACAGGAGACGGTCTTTGACAATTCCTTTATTAAAATCTTCTTTCTTCATCCTTCGGTTTCTTCATCTTCTCCTTCCGGCATCTTCTTCCATCTTCTTCTTCCATCTTCTTCCATCTTCTTCCATCTTCTTCGTCCTTCGATTCGCTTCTTCTTGCTCCGGTCTTCTCGTCCTTCTCGTCCGGCATCGGCGTCTCTTCTCGCAGGCCGCTCCTCGCAATGGGAGGCTCCCGCTGTGTGAGGCTTCGCTTCGGCTGACAGGTCTTTCATAACGAAGGCACCTGGTGACCCCGCCCCCTCTGACGTAATGGGGAAAGCCATAGGGAAGTCCCCATGACGTCCCCGTGCGTCAGAGGGGGTGGGGTTACCAGGTGCCCTCCGTTATAAAAGACCTGTCAGCCGGAGCGAAGCCTCACACAGCGGGAGCCTCCCATTGCAAGGAGCGGCCTGCGAGAAGAGACGCCGATGCCGGACGAGAAGGACGAGAAGGCCGGAGCAAGAAGAAGCGAATCGAAGGACGAAGAAGATGGAAGAAGATGCCGGAAGGAGAAGATGAAGAAACCGAAGGATGAAGAAAGAAGAAAGAAGATTTTAATAAAGGAATTGTCAAAGACCGTCTCCTGTCATTTTCACCATTTTTGCCACTTTTTTGGTGAAATGGTAGGGGTACTTTTGTACCCCCTTACCATTTCACACAGGGGGGGGCGGGATCTGGGGGTCCCCTTGTTAAAGGGGGCTTCCAGATTCCGATAAGCCCCCCGCCCGCAGACCCCCACAACCACCGGCCAGGGTTGTGGGGAAGAGGCCCTTGTCCTCATCAACATGGGGACAAGGTGCTGTAGGGGTCTCAGACCCCCAAAGCACCCTCCCAATGTTGAGGGCATGTGGCCTGGTATGGTTCAGGCGGGAGGGGGGGCCGCTCTCGTCCCCCCTCTTTTCCTGCGGCCTGCCAGGTTGCGTGCTCGGATAAGGGTCTGATATGGATTATGAGGGGGACCCTACGCCATTTTTTTTTGGCTGGGGTCCCCCTTTAATATCCATCCCAGACCTGAAGGGCCTGGTTATTGAATTTGGGGGGACCCCTACGCATTTTTTTATCAATGACTTCAATGAATGACTGTTCTCTGTATTACGGATCCAACAATTCATTAGCCGCAAGTGATTTTAAATAGCCTTTTTTTCCTGCAAAAATGACACATTGTACAGAGACAGTTCTCTATATTAGATATACTGAATCTCGAATCATTCGAAGCATTCGTTATATCCGCTATTATAATTTCTTTCATATTAGTTGAAATTAGATATTTGTTAGTTGTGGTATTCGAATTGTTCTCTGTATTATGGGAATCGGCAATTAGCCGCGAGTGATTTTAAATAGCTTTTTTTTTCCTGCAAAAAATTACACATTGTACAGAGACAGTTCTAAGCACGAGAAACATGACCCCCTTCTATATACCATATACTATATACTATAGAGTATGCCTATGAAGGGGGGTCGGGTTTCCTGTGCTTAGAACTCTCTCTGTACAATGTGTCATTTTTGCAGGAAAAAAAAACTATTTAAAATCACTCGCGGCTAATTGCCGATTCCCGTAATACAGAGAACAATTCGAATACCACAACTAACAAATATCTAATTTCAACTAATATGAAAGAAATTATAATAGCGGATATAACGAATGATTCGAGATTCAGTATATCTAATATAGAGAACTGTTCCTGCAGTGTCATTTTTGCAGGAAAAAAAAAATATTTAAAATCACTTGCGGCTATTGCCGGCAAATGAATTGTCGGATCCGTAATACAGAGAACTGTCATTCATTGAAGTCATTGATAAAAAAAAGCGTAGGGGTCCCCCCAAATTCAATAACCAGGCCCTTCAGGTCTGGGATGGATATAAAGGGGGACCCCAGCCAAAAAAAAAAATGGCGTAGGGTCCCCCTCAAAATCCATACCAGACCCTTGAGGTCTGGGATGGATTTTAAGGGGAACCCTAGCCAAAAAAAATGGCGTGGGGTCCCCCATAAAATCCATACCAGACCCTTTATCCGAGCACGCAACCTGGCAGGCCGCAGGAAAGGAGGGGGGACGAGAGCGGCCCCTCCTCCCGCCTGAACCGTACCAGGCCACATGCCCTCAACATTGGGAGGGTGCTTTGGGGTCCCCCCCAAAGCACCTTGTCCCCATGTTGATGAGGACAAGGGCCTCATCCCCACAACCCTGGCCGGTGGTTGTGGGGGTCTGCGGGCGGGGGGCTTATCGGAATCTGGAAGCCCCCTTTAACAAGGGGACCCCCAGATCCCGCCCCCCCCTGTGTGAAATGGTAAGGGGGTACAAAAGTACCCCTACCATTTCACCAAAAAAGTGGCAAAAATTGTAAAAATGACAGGAGACGGTCTTTGACAATTCCTTTATTAAAATCTTCTTTCTTCTTTCTTCATCCTTCGGTTTCTTCATCTTCTCCTTCCGGCATCTTCTTCCATCTTCTTCTTCCTTCGATTCGCTTCTTCTTGCTCCGGTCTTCTCGTCCGGCATCGGCGTCTCTTCTCGCAGGCCGCTCCTCGCAATGGGAGGCTCCCGCTCTGTGAGGTTTCGCTCCGTCTGACAGGTCTTTTATAACGGAGGACATCTGGTAACCCCGCCCCCTCTGACGTAATGGGGAAAGTCATAGGGAATTCCCCATGACGTCCCCGTGCGTCAGAGGGGGGGCGGGGTCACCAGGTGCCCTCCGTTATAAAAGACCTGTCAGACGGAGCGAAGCCTCACAGAGCGGGAGCCTCCCATTGCGAGGAGCGGCCTGCGAGAAGAGACGCCGATGCCGGACGAGAAGGACGAGAAGACCGGAGCAAGAAGAAGCGAATCGAAGGAAGAAGAAGATGGAAGAAGATGCCGGAAGGAGAAGATGAAGAAAGAAGAAAGAAGATTTTAATAAAGGAATTGTCAAAGACCGTCTCCTGTCATTTTTCCAATTTTTGTCACCTTTTTTGGTGAAATGGTAGGGGTACTTTTGTACCCCCTTACCATTTCACACAGGGGGGGCGGGATCTGGGGGTCCCCTTGTTAAAGGGGGCTTCCAGATTCCGATAAGCCCCCTGCCCGCAGACCCCCACAACCACCGGCCAGGGTTGTGGGGATGAGGCCCTTGTCCTCATCAACATGGGGACAAGGTGCTTTGGGGGGAACCCCAAAGCACCCTCCCAATGTTGAGGGCATGTGGCCTGGTACGGTTCAGGCGGGAGGGGGGGGCGCTGTCGTCCCCCCCTCCTTTCCTGCGGCCTGCCAGGTTGCGTGCTCGGATAAAGGGTCTGGTATGGATTTTGAGGGGGACCCCACGCCATTTATTTTTTTTTTTTGGCCGGGGTTCCCCTTAAAATCCATCCCAGACCTGAAGGGTCTGGTATGGATATTTGGGGGGGGCCCCACGCCATTTTTTTTTTTTTTTGGCTGGGGTCCCCCTTAATATCCATACCAGACCTGAAGGGCCTGGTTATTGAATTGGGGGGGACCCCCACGCTTTTTTTTTTTTAATCAATGAATGACTGTTCTCTGTGTTACGTAGCCGACTTTTTATTAGCCGCGAGTGTTTTTTAAATAGCTTTTTTTCCTGCAAAAATGACACTTTGTGCAGGAACAGTTCTCTATATTAGATATACTGAATCTCGAATTCATTTGAAGCATTCAAAGCATTCGTTATATCCGCTATTATAATTTATTTCATATTAGTTGAAATTCGATATTTGTAGTTGGATTTACTAACGATTCGTAACTATTCGTAACGATTCGTAACTTGAAATTGAAATTCGATATTTGTAGTTGGATTCGAATTGTTCTCTGTGTTATGAGAACCGACAATTCATTAGCCGCGTTAACGATTCGTAACGATTCGTAACTTTACTAAAGATTCGTAAAAAAATTACGAATTGTCCGAATTTCGTATTTCGTACGAATTCGAACGGAATTTCGTACGCGAATTACAAATTTTTTTATATACGAAACGAAACGAAACAAATTTTTTGACAGTTCCCATGTCTATTTGAAAGACGCTAGGCGATGGCTGGACAGAGATGGACAGAGAAGCAAATTGCATTTCAGAGTATTCTGATTTCCAGGGCTCACAATTGTTCCTCAAAGAACAATTTTAGGCCCTTAAAGGTGCTGACAGTACAACGTAAACGGTCCTTCTATATTTATTCAGCTTGTTGTTCTATATTAATTACCACTTAAGATAAAGGAGTCTTATCAGTGGCTGTTGGTAATAATATTCAAGTAAATCAAAAACAAATCAGGTTTTTGTCACCCACACTACAGATATTATATCTTCAGTCCTGATATGCTCCTGAAAAATGTTACTTTGATCCAGAAAGATTATTAAATGCTTCTCCACACAAAGCTCCTTGTACTTTGTGTTTAGCGGTCCTTTAATATGCCAGAGCAATGTAATGAATATATGTCGTGTACGATATGTAGGTTGTCAGCTGAACACTGTCATCCAGCCAGGGTTGTCTTGGCAACGCACATATATTGTCCCTGGAAATGTGAGAATGTCGAGGTCAGAGACGCACAATGTAAACATAGCTTATGTAAAATCGGTTATGGTTTCTGGCCTCTGCAATGCTGATAGCAGCATTCAAAATAATAAAAGATCCAACTAATTTACTCTGGTGAATGCCACGCTGGTAGCAGCAGAGGCTCGATCCCTCCTGTGCTCAGCCTGGACACAAATACTGGGATATTTACTGGCGATGCAACTGAACTGAGGGGGCTCTTGAAGGCAAAAGTAAGTGCAGCATGTGTTCCTTTTTTGCTGGTTATTATTTGCTAAACTGCATGGCCAGACATCCCAACCTGCAAAAGCTAATTTCAGGGATGTGGCAAACTAATTTCAGGGAGGTGGCGCTTCGTGCCCGCAAGCGCCCAGCCCCCCCGTGGCAAAATATTTTTAAAATCACTTTCTCAATATTTATTCGCAGTGCTTCTGGGGAAGGGGGTGGGGGTGGGTGTCAGTGGACGGTGTCAGTAGTTTTTTTAATTTTAATAATTGATTTTTTTACAATTTAATTTGTTTTGATTTTTTTTCACAATGCTTTTTTTTGGGGGGGGGGGGGGGGGGGGGGCAGTGGACAGTGTTGGTAGGGCAGGGAAGAGTGGTGTCAGTAGTTTTTTATTTTATTTTTTTTACACTTTTTCATTTTTTTAGAATTTTTTTACAATATTTTTTGGGGGGCTATGGTGAGATGTCAGGGGTCTATTCAGACCCCTGACCTCTCCCCTTTGAGACAAACAAAGGGACTGAGGACAGAGATTCCCCAGCCCCTTTCTCAGCACTAAAGATGAATGAACAGGAGACAGAGGCTCCTGTTCATTCATAAACTGAGCAGAGTAAATACAGTTTACTCTGCTCAGCAATCACATCTCAGCGATCTCGCTCACTGTGTCCTATTACTAGTTCCCCCACAGCTGGTTGGAGAGGAGAGGAGGGGAGCCAGCTGCGGGGGACAAGGGGGGCAGAAGAGAACAGGGGGGGGCGGAGAAGGACACGGAGGGGGCCAGGGGAGGAGTAGACAGGGCAGCTGGGGATGATCGGTGCAGCTGGAGGGACAGTTGTGATCACCAATCTCCCTGTATAGCTTTTTAGCCGTCAGCCGCGGGAGGGAGAGAAGGAGAAGCGGCTGTCAGCTAAAAATCTATACAAAGGAGATCGGTGATCACAGCTGATCCCCGCACCGATCATTCCCGGGAGATCAGGGGGCACTTGCGGGTGTGCAGGAGCCGCCGCAGAAATGCGGGAGTCTCCCGTACCTTCCGGGAGACTTGAGATGTCTGCATGGCCCCTTTTCAGTATTTCCCATGCAGCAGAGTTTGGCCTACAGTTCTTTTTTTTTTTTTGCCTATTTTTATCCAAAAATTACATTGATCAATGTCAATGGATATCAGATTCAATTCAACTGAAAATCAATAAACCCCCTAGACCAGGGGTCTCTAAACTTTCTAAACAAACAGCCAGTTTATTGTCCTTTAGACCATAGGAGGGACGGACTGTTGTCAGTGGGAGTAGAACATTCCTGGGGCTTGGTGGTCAGTGAAAGTTAAAAAAAATGACATAGTCATAGTGCCCCATCATTGGTGGTGTCAGTGAGAGGAATAGTGCCCCATCGTTGATGCAAGTGGAAAGAATAATGCCCCATTGTTGGTGTCAGTAGAAGAAATAATGCCCCATTGTTGGTGTCAGTTGGATGAATAGTGCCCAATCATTGGTGCCAATGGGAGGAATAGTGCCCCATCATTGGTGTCAGTGGAAGGAATAGTGCCCATTCGTTGGTGTCAGTGGGAGGAATAGTGTTCCAATATTTAATATTCCATATCAGTGGAAGGAAGTATGCCCCATCGTTGGTGTCAATGGAAAGAATGGTTTCTCATTTTTGGTGTCAGTAGAAGGAATAATGCCTCGTATCAATGAAAGGAATAGTGCCCCAAGGGCCATATAAAGGCAAGCAGAGGGCCTCATCTGTTCCATGGGCCACAGTTTGGAGACCACTGCTCTAGACTGACTTTCAAACAGTTGATCAGCAACTTTTCCAACAAATGACTAGTCTAATAATTTTGTGAATGGTCTAGCTGTCCATACACTATTTGAATTCCGGCATGAACCATCCAAAATTCATATTTTAGCTGGACATGCTTTGATTAAAAATTGAAGGAGCCAGCCGGAAAATTAAAGTGGTTGTAAGCCCTCACATGTGAAGTGACTAGCATTAGCTGATACACAGAGATGAAACAAATCCTCCTACGAAACTTGTAGCTGTGTATCTGCAGCCATTTCTTCTTTAGACCATTCTGAAAACACAAAGAGAAAAGGATTTTGCTTTGATTCTATCAGCATGGAGCAGGGATTTGAAATCTTCATGCAACCGACAGTTCTGAGCCTTGTTTGGATGGAAGGGACACACCCCCTTCACACAGTACAGAGAACAAGGGGTGGGAAGAAGCAGGAAGCAACGAACAGCAAGACGGAAGCAGGAATTGATGTACAGGAACCCGGAAGGAGGAAGTGACGTACAGGTACCCGGAAGCAGGAAGTGATGTACAGGAACCCGGAAGGAGGAAGTGACGTACAGGTACCCGGAAGGAGGAAGTGACGTACAGGTACCCGGAAGCAGGAAGTGATGTACAGGAACCCGGAAGCAGGACGTGACTACAGGAACCCAGAAGTAGGAAGCAACGTACAGGAACCCAGAAGTAGGAAGTGCCTGTATGAGCCAACCGTCCACAGTACAATGCGGGTGGGTGGTCCTGAAGTAGATACAGTAAATACAGTTAGAACTGCAGTTTAAAGAGGAGCCTTGACATGGGCACTGCAGCTTATGCATATATTTGCAAATATGTGCAAACAAAACCTTCTGTTTTTAATGTAATTTGTTAGACAGTGTCAATTTGGTTGTTTGCATGCCAGTAAGTGTGCTGGTAAGTGTTTGGGAAGAGTGCTGCTCCACTCCATATCACCATCACCCCTGCTTCGAGAAAACCCAACCCCCCTCCATGCTCTCTCCTCGCTGGCTGTGATTGACAGCAGCAGGACCAAATGTCCATCTCAGGAGCAAGCAAGGAGAAAGGGCGGCTTCATGGGACCATGGAGAATGAGGCCAACGTTCACACCTGAGTGATTTTGTGCTTATAGCTTGTAGCTACAAAAACGCTCAACAAGCCAAATCCCATTCATTTTAATGGCACCTGTTCAGCGCTCTGTCACCTGAAGAAAAATGCCTGAAGCTCAAAAAAGTACATGAGCTTCTTTTTGGTAGATTACATGCGTTTTTGGCCCCATAGACTGCAATAGAAATGTCTGACTTGAGGGTTTTACAAGTGTTTTGACGCTCAAACTGCAGTTCTCCGCCCCTAATTTCCTCTCCCTCTCCTCCCCCTAGTGCTTTCTATTGGCTAAATAAAAATGCCTAAAGCTGTAAAAAGTTTGTAATACTCCTCTAAAACGCTTTAAAAATGCTAGTAAAAGCTGGAAAAACGCTTAAAAAAAGCCCAAAAAACACCAGTAAATTGCTATGCTCAGGTGTGAATGGAGCCTAAATGTAACCAGCCAAAAAGAAAAAACAAAGTTTGCTGTAACTGATTATAAAGTGTGAGCTGGAGTTTGGCTTCCGTTTGTTAGTGTGTCTAAATCTGCTAATATATTTAATAGTCCCCCCCCCCCCCCGACAGACAATGCTGCGGCCTGCTGTGCCTCCTGCGCAAGTGTTGTCTCATTAATACAGGAGGTGTGTGACTGGCCAGATCACCAGGTGAAAACAGAGGGGGAAAAAGAAAAGTGATGCAGCCACCACATCTGGCACCCCAGCTGCAATATATTCCATTTTTGTTTTGGGTTTAACCGCCTCCCGACCGGTGCACAATGATGTACGTTGGCAGAATGGCACGAACAGGCATAAGAACGTACAGGTACGTCCCTTTAAATTTGCCATTGCATGAGTGCCGCAGGCGGCACGCGCCTGTCGGGACCTCCGTGAGTTCGATCACTGGTCCCGCGGACTTGATCGGCGAGGGGATACCTGCGATCGTCTCATGGGAGGAAGAACGGGGAGATGCCGATCTAAACAGCATCTCCCCGTTCTGCCTAGCAACAAGTGACGCTGATCTCTGCTCCCTGTGATTGTAGCAGAGATCAGTGATCTGTAAAACACAGCCAAGCCCCCCACAGTTAGCAACGCGCCTCTAGGACACACTTAACCCCTACACTGCCACCTCCTGGTTAACCCCTTCACTACCGATGTCATTTACACAGGAATCAGTGCATTTGTATAGCACTGATTGCTGTATAAATGACAATGGTCCCAAAAATGTGTCAAAAATGTCCGATGTGTCCGCCATAATGTCGCAGTCACAATAAAAATTGTTCATCGCCGCCATTACTAGTAAAAAAAATAATTATTAATAAAAATGACATAAAACCATCCCCTATTTTGTAAACGCTATAACTTTTGTGCAAACCAATCAATTATCGCTTATTGCGATTTTTTTTTACCAAAAATATGTAGAAGAATACGTATCGGCCTAAACTGAGGGAAAAAAAAATGTTTATATATTTTTTTGGGGACATTTATTATAGCAAAATGTAAAAAATAATGTGTTTTTTTCAAAATTGACGCTCCTTTTTTGTTTATAGCGCAAAAAATAAAAACCGCAGAGGTGATCAAATACCACCAAAAGAAAGCTCTATTTGTGGGAAAAAAAGGACGTCAATTTTGTTTGGGTGCAACGTCGCAGGACCGCGCAATTGTCAGTTAAAGCGACGCAGTGCCGAATCGCAAAAAGTGCTCTGATCTTAAGCCAGCAAAATGGTTAATACCGCTTTCAATTCTCCCGGGGTTTGATTTTATAAACAACGCATACAGTGATATATGATGCACTACAAAGTGGAAAATTGATTTTGGGTTTACACTTTAAACAGGAGGTCCGCCCCTTTAAAAATGAAATGTCAGCAGCTACATATACTGTAGCTGCTGACTTTTAACAGTAGGACACTTACCTATCCTGGAGTCCAGCAAAGTCAGCACCGCAGGAGATGTTTACATCGGCTGGTCGAGTGCTGCCGCCGCCATTGCCGATAAGGGAACCCGGCAGTGTATCTTCACGGACGGGGTCCCTACTGCGCATGCACGAAGTGCGCTGCTTTCTCTCACTGGCCCGGCAGAAGAGGAGGGAGCAAGAGGTGGGCCGAGCGGCTGACTTACTTTGCCGCGGCCGGGTCTCCCGGAAGTGGGGACAGGGTACCTGTAAGAAACAGGTACCCGCTCCCCCCTCTCCCCCCAAAAAGGTGCCAAATGTGGCACCAGAGGGGGAGAGGAATCAGATAAGCGGAAGTTCCACTTTTGGGTGTGTGACAGACCTAGCCGGGACAGAGGCTGTTGAAATGGGGACGTAATGCAAGCCTCTTGCCTTGGGATTATGGGCCCTGGGATTTGGGGGAACGGTGCTGTTTGTGAGCTGTATGCCTGGGGACCGCTGAGCTGCTTTTACTTGGATTCAGGTCCATGCTGGCCCCCCAAGACACATAGACTCTGGACATGTCAGATGCTAATATCATCAACTCTAGCCATCTGTCTGTTGTCTTGTATAATGCAAATGAGTGGTCTGGCTTGACACAGATTCGAAGGAGTATTTCACCTATTGTTGTATGTGCTAATTAACCCTGCAATTGAATGAAGGAGTCCAGTGTTGATTTAGATAATTAGCTCATGCTAATTAGGTTAGGTTTTTAGTCATCCGGCTGGATATATGTGTGTGACATCTCAAATAAAAGCTTTTCCTGATGCACTTTAAGACTGGTGTTGTCTAGTTCTTGGAGGTTCCTATAGCCAGATCCATTGGACTCATGTTCCAGGACTTAGGAAGCATTTACGACGGACACCTTGAGTACAGGATCCATCACAGGGTGGAACTCCGCTTTAACTCAGTCCCCATATCTAGAGATCTATGTCAGCTCTCATCTGATTCATTGTTGTTTATGCCATACAGTTTGCAAAATAATTAAATTGTACTCCGCTTATTGCTAAACCGAGAAAGATGTTTTGTCTTTTTTACAAATTATGCATGAGTGATTTTCTTCCGTAATGTACTTTGTACATTGCACAGATGTGAGGAAGGAGGAGAGTTTTCCTCTATTACTGGCTTTCACATCTACCTTCAAGGTTATTTCTGTGAACTGGTTTGTGTTTTCATTATTACACATTTTGAATTATTACTTTCACATTTACTGGAAAGTGATTTTGAAGGGACTTATACATCTTCCATGTTTGCTATTCCATATTTTCATTAATTTATTTCATCATATAAATTCTAGATTTTGCTTCTAGTCTCTGTATTCAGCATCCCTGCATAGCACTTGCTGCAATAATAGGTTTAGCCACATAGAGATTTTATTGTTTTTAAAGCGGAACTACACTGCAACATGTGTTCCGTTTTGCACCACAAACCAAAAACACTATTCAATTCATTTTTAATATTCAAAGCAAACTCCCCCATCCATCCATGTCTCCATGCTTTATTTTGTTGAGAAACCACGTTGAAAAACACCCTCCTAGTATTTCGCGACCATCTTAAGTAAGGGCAAATGATTTATGTAGCATTTACGTCTTGTAATCCATCTGCTCTTAGCTCAAGCATGCAGACAGGAGGGTGTGCTTAGCTGAGAAAGCCCCTCCTCCTCTCCTCCCCTCCTGAAGACTCCTAGGGTGTATGGCATCATTTGCCTAGGCAAGAAACCAGGAAGTAACTGAAGTGGAAAAAAAACAAGTAAATATGATATACTTTGCTTTCTACTTGCTAATGCTAGCAGCATGTGGATAAAAAATAATCAATGTTGATTGGTAGAGTGAAGTTCCACTTTAAGCAAATACATTTTTTGTGAATGTATTGCAAAGCGTATTACCTTAAGATCTTGCCAGTGACAGCACTTACCATAGCAGGCTGACAACACTAAGCCACTGCCTCGCAATAAGCATCAGCATTGTCAGCCTGACATATGCTATCCTCCAGTTGGCCATTCAGTTGCCTATCAAATCTATTAAGTAGGCAGCCCAAAGACTAGCTGAAAAACCATGGCAGGCTGACAGAACAGAAAAAGAGGTGGGGGGGGGGGGGTTCCAATAGGGACATATGTTCTGGTAACAATTGAGGGGATTCATCCACTTTGAGAGATTTTTTCTCACTTCCTGTTCTGTATACAGCACAGAAGGTGAATGCAAATCTCCCTATATAAATGGGTCATGGGTGTAAAACAAAAAAGCCAGGCAGTGATTTACCCATACTCTATTCAAAAAGAGAAAAAAAAGTTGGCTTTAAATAAACTTAATACAGTTAAGGCATACAAGACCATTGGCTACTAAAATACATTTACCCCTTAGTGACTAACCAAAGGAAAAGAAGTCTGGATGGCTGCACACCAATGCTGAGATCCAAAACGCCTTTATTAATGTGAACTCATAATGAGCACAGCATGTACAAACAGAGGAGGAACGGCTAATGAGTTTTTACACATAAAGTATGCTTTATCAAATCTTAATGCCTAAACACAATTTTGCAACTTTGACATGTGTTAGTAAAACTGTACATATTGCTGCAACTACTTTGTGTATTCAGGTGGAATATATCTCTTTTTTTTTCAGGACAAATTGGGCTTTCATTTTGTGGTAAATGGTAACATATCCCCTGATTTTGTTTTTATTATGAAGGGAAAACTGTCCCAAAATAGTAAAAAATGTATATAATTTTTTAAATTTACTTTTTTTACTATTCCTTCTTACTACCATAACCTACCACCAAAGAACAACCTAACATTAATTCTCCAACTCCTGGCGATCGCAGCGATACCACATATGTGTACGTTATTTGTACCCATAGTAAGGGCCAGAAACAATAGTGTGCATTATTTTAATCCTACCTAAAACACCCTGACACTGACACCACTTTTAAAAATGCTTTTTAAAAAAAAAAAAAAAAAAATCCTGCCCAAAATTTACTTAGCATATCCTTTGACCCCGGCCTTGACCTTTGACCTTTACTTGACCTTAACCCTGGCACTGACCTAGATCTAACATTGATCTAGGTATTTTTTCTTTATCTTTTTACTTTCTTTCTTTTTTTTTTTTTTTTTACTACACAGTACACAAAAAGTTCCTTTTTTAAAAATAATTTCTGAAACAAAGATAGAGAGATAGAGAGATAGAGAGATAGATATGTAGTGGGTGCCTCCCAGCCTCCCAGCCACCGTCTGAATTTACAGGGAGACACAGAGCCTGTCAGCTCCTGTGGGGAATTTCTCCCCCTCCTTCTCCTCACTGTGCAGCGTGCCGAGCGACGCTCACAGGGACCCAGCTGCCCGCCCTGCTTCCTCCTATGCTTCCTCATTGGCAGGAGGAGAGGAGCCAATCACGAGCCAGTAGGACTACAGATTCCAGCATGCTCTGGGAGAGAGAGGAGTAAGGACACCAGAGACTGATTGGGAGTGGGGTAAAGGACCACGAGGCGAGGAGAAGACTGGACGTTGGGAAGAGGCACCGTTTCCTGAGTT
This sequence comes from Lithobates sylvaticus, assembly GCA_028564925.1. NCBI lineage: Eukaryota > Metazoa > Chordata > Amphibia > Anura > Ranidae > Lithobates > Lithobates sylvaticus. The sequence goes on from CM053030.1 coordinate 71,302,737, forward strand.
GGTATGACTGTTCTGTCGCAGCCCAAGATCCAGTTGGCTGCAGACATTCCACCTGAAAAGGGACCCCAGGAGCATCTACAGGCGTTCCTGAGGACATGAGGGGTTCTGGTCATGGACATCTACTTTTGTGGACTCTGGGTCGCTGATTGGTGAGCAGGCACTTGCCCACCTTAAAGGGGCTGTAAAGGAATTATTTTTTTTTTTTAAATAACAAACATGTTATACTTACCTCCACTGTGCAGCTCATTTTGCACAGAGTGGCCCTGAACCTGGTCTTTTTTTTTTTTTTTTGGACATCTACTTTTGTGGACTCTGGGTCGCTGATTGGTGAGCAGGCACTTGCCCACCTTAAAGGGGCTGTAAAGGAATTTTATTTTTATTTTTTAAATAACAAACATGTTATAATTACCTCCACTGTGCAGCTCATTTTGCACAGAGTGGCCCCGAACCTCGGCTCCTCCCCGCAAGAACTAAGCACCTTCATGCGAGCTCTCTCGCATGGTGGTTAGTTCTTGCGGGCGCGCTCCCGTGATACAGCCGGCGGCTATAGCCACTGACTGTATCACTCCCCCCCCCCCCCCCCGGCGCGCCGCATCATTGGATGCGATTGACAGCAGCACGAGCCAATGGCTGCGCTGCTTTCAATCCATTCACTAAAGCCAATTAACGGCCAGGCTGAGCGGTGAAGAGGAGATCAGGGCGAGCTCAGCAGTTGAACGGGCTCAGGTAAGTAACAATGGGGGGGCTGGGGGGGGCGGTATTGTCGGATGTTTTTACACCTTAATGCATAGGATGCATTAAGGTGAAAAAACGCAAACCTTTACAACCCCTTTAAAGACACTGCATGCAGACAACGTTGCCTTAACTGTGCCCACAATTACACCCTGCTGAACAGTCACAGTATTCATCGCGCTTACCACTGGATACTACCAGGACACTGACATCACTTTGCCAGAATACCTTTAAATACACTTTGCTCATGATGCCAAACAGGACACCAAGTTCACCAACACAAGGCTAGCAGAAGATACCGGACATTTCCAGTGCGAGGGACCTTGTTCTGTTTTTCTCCATTTAGCAGTAACTCAGTGGAAATAGTTATACTCACTAAGGAAGAACTCGAACTCTAAGCTTAACGTTGATAATTCACACTATCACCTGTTGTATCAGGTGTTAACCGCCTTGGTCTGTGGTTGAGGATTTTAGGGAAACAGACTGACTTGAATCAGGTCAGCCCTGTCACCTTTCATGCCTGAAAACATAGGCCACATTAGGGCCATTTTAGACTTTTAACTGTCTATTTGAAATCTGCATGTAGTCCTGATTTACACTGTTATAGAACTGAACTTTGCTATCTCTGACTACTGGAATACCTTCTTATTGTTTGTCGGATTGTGGAAAGTCTCCCAGTAAACACATTTCCTGGTTCATTTATTACTGTGTTTGCATTTACACGTTTTTTTAGGTGTGCCAGAGGGGCTGGGACTGTTTTTGGGGTTGAGAGGCAGAGTAGTGAACCAAACATACTCAAGCGACTCCATCTGGGGTAGTGCGATAGATAGATAAGATAGATAGATAGATAGTCACCTAGTATAGGATGCTAGGTGAGGTTAGTTTTTTGGCTCCTCTGTAGTCATTAGAGCGACGATTGATTTCTTTGGGCTGTTTTAGATTTCACAGGCTGCCGGTCTGATTGCTTCCCCCTGGATTTTGGAGGCTTCCAGAACATAGAGGGCTGGGAAAGTCAAATGGGCAGCTTGGATATTTATGGTACTTCCGGCAATCCCTGGGGAGGTGTGCCCAGTAGGTGGCTGGGGGGAACTTAAATAATCTGGGGTCAGAAGCAGGCCTAATCTTGTCCTACTAGAGAAGTTCCCAGCCTCAGGGGAGCAGTTCTGCTGGAATATGCTGATGTTCTTTGAGATCCCAGCTATAGCAGAGCAGAGCCTATTCCTAATTACCTTTGGAGCTAACTTAGCAGTTTCACCTGAGGATCTTGTCTGAAGAACTCGCTGAAGAGTGCCTGGTGGAGGGTGGAAGGGGTGTAGCTGTCCTGGGACATTGTGAGTACTGACCTGAGCTCAGGATCCTAGTGACTGTATTCTGTTCTACTTTTGGGGTGCCAGCAGTAGCTCCCCCCTGAGACAGCTCATACAGGGTCTCGGTTCTGGCCTTCCCCTTCTTTTCTGGCTTAAAGCAGAGTTCCACCCAAAATTGGAACTTCTTTTCATTGTACTCCTTCCCCCCTCCAGTGCCACATTTGGCACCTTTCAGGGGGGACAGGATACCTGTCTTTCACAGGTATCCTGTCCCCACTTCCGGGAGCCTCAGTCACAGATATTTGATATCGCCACTCAGGCTTCCCCCTCCTTCCCCGGCCGCCAGGCAAGTAGGAGAGAGGAGCGGAGCCTCGCGCATGAGCAGTAGGGTTCCCGGTGTGAAGCCATAAGCTATACTACCGGTTTCCCTTACTCCCAATGGAGGCGGCAGCACCCGACAGCTGATGGAAACATCAGCTGCGGTGCCGGCATCGCTGGACTCCAGGACAGGTAAGTGTCCGATTATTAAAAGTAAGCAGCTGCAGTATGTGCAGCTGCTGACTTTAAATTTTTGCAGCTTTGGGCAGACCTCCGCTTTAAAGACTGTTTAAAGAAATTTCACTTATTAAAATGTGTCTTCCTTTTACAAGTCTGCATTTTTGGAGTAACCCATATCACCCCAACCCCTCTCTTGTTATTAGTTCTACTAGCAATAAATCTTACAAAAGACATCCCGTAGATTGATTAATGGAGCCAGAGTGAATAGACTGTTGCTTGGGTGATTGGGAATCTCTGCACTGTTTGAGGAAGAACCAATTAAAATCAACAGTTCCTATGGGAGTAGCGCTATAATAGATAGATAGATAGATAGATAGATAGATAGATAGATAGATAGATAAAACACTTGCCTTGAATTCTTCTCTATCTCCTGGAAATGTGGATGAAGCTTTGGAAGTGTTTCATATTGCATTAAGGAGGGGGGCCTCCAGAGAGATACAAGAGGCAGAGAGCGTAGATGACGGAAGTAAAGAGCTAATTTACGAACCATTCTGCAGAACACGAGCGCAGTAAAAGCTCTTCATAGCTGCAGATGTAATGGAATTTCAGATCTGCATTACAAATTATTCTAATCTAGCAGAATATAGACAAAACAAGTCCAAACTGGCAGACTCTGGCAAACCAACCACCCTGAGGCCCCCTGTGTGTGACATCGTTTTGGAGCACATTTTCTAGTCTTAAGCCCCATACACACGCGTGGATTATCCGAGGACCATGTCCGTCATACTTTGTCTGATGTTGGTTTTGCGTACACACGGTCAGACAAAGTTGTCGGAAAATCCGATCATTCTGAACGTGGTGACGTTTGTTGCCTACGACGGGACTACGTAGAGGCTAGTAGCCAATAGCTTTGGTCTTGTAATGTGATCTGAGCATGCGTAGCACTTTGTCCGGTCGGACAACCGTACACACGATCGGATTTGGTGTGATCGGACCGTGTTGTCGGCAAATCTTTCCAGCAGGAGATAAGACTTTGTCCGTCGGACAATCCGACGTACACTGTCCGATGGTGCATACACACGGTCTGATTTTTCAACAACATTGTCCGATCGGACAGAATCCATGAAAAAGTCCGACCGTGTGTATGGGGCTTTACACTGTTAATGACAGCATTTGCAGGTCCATTGGAGGGGCTATTTTGCTGCAAGGTCAAATTAGATGGGCCATGTTTCTTGGGGGTGGTATGTTCTGTGAGAAACAACCCTGTGAAGCAAAAGAAACAAATGTCCAACCTCCAAGATTTTGATTGACAGGGTGTGTATTTGGTTTATGCTATGACAGTTCTTATCAGTGGGTTTAAGCAATGACATCTCAAAGTTGTATTAACGGTATAGGGCTGATTACTTGTGGTTCCACTTCTTCAGGTTCAAGGTAAGGAAATAGTGCTGCAGCATATTGTAGGTCCTAGTCTGGGGTTAAACTGGTTGTAAAGGTTCATCTTTTTTTTTTTTTTAAATAACAAACATGTTATACTTACCTCTTCTGTGCAAGGGTTTTTTGGGGTCCCCCAGCGGCACTCCTGGCTCCTCCTCTTCTCGAGTGCCCCTGCAGAGAGCCGCATTCCATGGGGGCACTTGTGCTGGCGCGCTCCCGAGTCCTGCTGCTGCGTTCATTGACACAGACAGCAGAACTCGGCCCATCTCCTGGCTCCCGTGTCACTGGATTTGATTGACAGCAGTGGGAGCCAATGGCTCCTGCTGCTATCAATCTATCCAGTGAGGACCCGAGACAGCGGCTGGAGCTGCTGTGCTCGTCCCAGTGGATGGAACAATTGGGTTCAGGTAAGTAAAAGGGGGGCTGCTGCACTACAGAAGATTTTTCACCTTAATGCGTAGAATGCAATAAGGTGGAAAACCTTGAGGGTTTACAACCCCTTTAAGTTAAGATCTAGGTTAGTGCTAAACTGGTCATACACCTAACAATTTAATTGTACAACCTCCTTTAGATTCAACAACATCTATAATATGTAAACTGCTCATACGATCAACTCAATGTATATTCAATCGGGTAGGCCATTGAGTTTTAGGAAGATATAAAAGAGATAGCAAATCAGATTGTAAAGTATCAAGCCAACTTTAGGCTCAGAGGTTAGAGCGAGGGTGCCCAACCTTTTCAAAGAACGAGGGTCACTTAAGCGACTTGTTAACCAGTCGTGGGCCACAATGAGCGGAGCAGGAGGATGACAGGTCTATGCCTATGCAGAGCAGACATGGACACAGCCCACTCTACTCTATGGGCCCTCCGGTCCTATCAGCCCAGATGGAAGAAGACAGATCCTCCTCGGTTTTTTTTTGTTTTGTTTTTTAGCAGATCGGATTGGAGGTAGGCGGGTGTAAACAAGTCTGTTTACATTTGCCTCTCCATAGAGGTGAATGGAGAGTCTGATTGGGTCGGACCGATTGTGTGAGAGGGACCTAATGCTGATTTACCACTGAAGCACTGTGGTTTACCCACACCGCGGGTGCAGAGCAGTGCACCTGTAGCTTTCCTGTGGTTTAGCTGCACTTTGCCATAGACTTCTATTATATCTTGCAGGTGTAATGCACCTTCTGACAGTGCACCAAACCCGCAGGTAAGATAAGAAGACTATGGCTCAGTGCAGGTAACCCGCAGGTTTACTGCACTGTACCTGTGGATCAATTTGAAAGCAGCCCAGTAACAGATATTCCCATATATACACTGTTATTTTAGTATTAAACTTACCTTTAACCACTTCCCACACCCATATAGCAAGATGACCACCGGAAAGTGGTTTTGTTATCCTGTCTGGGTGTCATATGACGTCCAGCAAGATAAGCTGCGATCACGCGCCTGTGGGGGAATGCAGCGAGGCGATCGGTGGTGTGGTGTGTCAGTCTGACACACCGCATCTCCGATCTAGGTAAAGATCATATAATGACGTAGGCTCTTTACCATATGATCAGCTGTGTCCAATCACATACCACCAAAAGAAAGCTCTATTTGTGGGGAAAAAGATATAAAAATTTTGCTTGGGTACAACGTCGCATGACCACGCAATTGTCATTTAAAATGTGACAGCGTTGAAAGCTGAAAATTGGCCTGTATTGAAGTGGTTAATAACAGTCTTCCATTCGGATATCGCCGGCTGTTGCTGTCCCAGGCAGAGTGCATTTGGTATCACTCCACCTGTGACAGGAGTCGGGGCTATACAGGAAGCATTGGAACCCGCGATCTGGGCTTGCCAACCAGCCATTCCAGAGCAGGAGGTCGCAGGCCACTGGGTTAAACTTAAGTGTTAGGGTTAGGGCTTAGGGGATTACTGTGAAGATGATGAGGTTAAAGGACCCTCAAACTGGTCACTTTTAATTCTTTAAAATTGACAAGTCTGCATTAAACTGTTTAGTTTTAAAGTGGATGTAAACCTTCACATACACCCAGTGAAGTGAACAGCCTCAGATAATACACAGAGATTAAACAAATCTCCCTACATCACTTGTTAATCTGCAGCCCTCTCTTCCCTTCACCCCTTCAAAAGGGCAGAATACCTAATTGATCAGTGAAATAAACTTGTCTATGCTTCAGTTTGTGATTGAACAGGGAGCCTCAGAGTGCCTTTCATATTCATTAAGCTGTGAAGATGAGTCTGCAAAGAAAGGAACTGAGGAATCTGTGTCCTTATTTCCTTTCTCTGTCTCAAAAGTGAGACATTAGGGGTCTGTCTGGACCCCTGATATTTCACCAAAGCCCCCCCCCCCCCACGTGCTTTCCTCTTTGAAGAGCGGTTAGTATTTGGGTCGCAATTCAGAGAACGGGCGGTGAGGAGGTATATTGCCGCCTCACTGCCTGCTTAAACCCCTCAGCAGCGCACCGCAACCATGTGCTTTGAACGCGGTTGGGGGACACTTGCAGGGCAGCGCTATTCCCATGAATGGGTTTTGTTCGACAGAGTTATAATTTCTGCCATGACTATGAAGTATAGTATTGTGGCCGTGGCATGTGATGTGTGCACCCCTAATCACTGCCTCTGTTGCTAAAGGGTGTAGCGGTTGGTGGATGGTAAAAGCTCAGCAAAACCATGGGGTTTTTTACCACTCCTAAACTCACATGTGATGGAGCCCTATCTCATTCACACAGTTACTCTGGCCGTGTGAATAAATGAATTGTTCATGTGGCTGAAGCCACCTGGTAATCTATGGCAGGGGTCTCCAAACTGTATCCCGAGGGCTGGATGTGACCCTTTGCTAGCCTTTTTCCGGCTCTTGGAGCACTATTCCTGCAAATGATATGAGACAATATTCCTCCCACTGACACCAACAATGGGGCACTATATCTTCCACTGATACCAATGATGGGGTACTATTACTCCCACTAATACCAATAGAGGGGCACTACTCCTCTTCCTACTGATCACAAACCCTAAGGCCATGTTTTTTGCTCACTGATGCTGGGCCCAGGACATTTTCCACCCTCACTATCCACAATCCGGCCCCCCTAATGTCTGAAGGACAGTAAACTGGCCCTTTGTTTAAAAAGTTTGGAGACCCCTGCTCTATGGGGATGCAGTGGCTGTACGAACACAGCCGCAGATCCTAATATGACAGGTGTGCAGGCATGGGTGAGCAGCCCTGAATGCACACTGTTTGTGTTCAGGTCTTTACACCTGCACCAACACGCCTGACAAATTATGACCTGCGGCTGTGTTAGTACAGCTGCTGCTTTACCAAAGCTTAACAGCACCCATGTGAATGGGCCCCAAGACCTCATCCACACAACAATGTTTATTTATTAACTCAATAGAGTTTTACCTTTTACCTACAGCAGGACATTTGTTATGTTTGTGTCCACTAATAATAATTTTAGTATAATTTTAGCAAAAATATAATTTGACATTTTCGGGTGTGGTGGTTTGAGGGGGTGAGGCCCTGTCAGGTAGGCTGTACGGAGCCGTGATTTCTAATGGCAGCCCTGGACCCACCACTATGATGGACTGCCTGAATAAGCAAAGAGAATGTGCCCTGCAAAAGAACATGAATTATATCTACATGTCAGAAACCATGAAATTAGACCGAGACAAAAGTACAGTTAAATCACACTTGTTTAATAATAAAAATAAATAGAACAAACATAGTCAAAACATAGCCAGAGTTCGGGAACCTGAATGGATAGTCAGACAAGCCAAATGTCAGGGAGCCAGAGATGAGTGTAGTAAAACAGCAAGCAGGATCTGGAGCCAGAAGGAATGTCAGCCAAGCAAGTATTTTAACAGGAATGCAGGAGAGCGTCTCTGTGATGCGTCTCTGTGATGTTGACTAAGGTGAAGGCAGAGATCATCTGGGCTGGCCAGCTTAAGTAGGCAGGACTGATGAGCAGGATATCATCAACAGCTGAGTAACTGTGGCGAGATAGGAGCTGGCAATTAGCGGATAGCTGAGCGGCCAGCTCAGAGAAGGAAGGGCTGAGCCCAGCCCTGACACTACATTTCTGACGGGTGATGAGCAGTGGCGGCCCATCCATAGAAGGCGCATGGATGTCACCCCCCGTCCATGCGTCCGGCCCCCTGATCTACATATCAGGCCGTCAGACTATGAATTCCAATGCAGGGTGGGTGTTTTTCTGAAGCACCCAATTAGAGCCAGAGACTCTAACAGGCTTGAAAAAAGGGTGGGCTCGGGGCACAGCGCACTGCGCGCAGAGCCCACCCAGTTGTGTGACGATAGCGAATTAATTTTTGCTATTTTCACACTAAAGTTCCTCCCCTCAGGAGGCAGGTTATGAGACCTGTTTCCCGATTGGTCAAAGCGTCAGACGTTCCTATTGGATACTTAGCGCTTAGGCGGGAGAGAGAGGAGAAACACGGTTGGAGGAAGCTGCTGGAGGAGCGTAAACCGGAGCCGCTGCCCGCACCCTGTCGCTCGCACGGTGGGCGGACCGTCCTGGACGAGAACAAAGCCCATCACCTAGATCGGGTAAGTGCCGGACCGCTGGACGCCAGTGAGGGGGGTTTCTTTGCCGCCCCCCCAAAAAGGAAAACCCACCAGCCCCACCACTGGTGGTGAGTGCCATCTTCTTTCAAAGCCATTACTCTTCAAGAGAGTCGGGATAGGACTCACAGCCACCAGACAGGTACTTATATTATCTTTTTTTGCAGGGCATGTTATAGTAAAAAAACTGTTGCTTTAAGTATAAAATATATTTTGTATTTATACTGAGACAAATAAGATGTACAGGTATGCATCTATTGTAAAATTCGTTTTTGGAGGATAAAAAGTATGTTCCTTGTGAACTTGCTCCTTAAAAAATGCCCCTGAAGCAGAAATATCATAAGTTACAAGTATAGACAATGAGCTTCTAACCACATACAGTTCAGCAAGGACTCCAACACAAAGACACTGCTTCATGGAACTCTAACCAACTCAGTCACTCCCTGACAGCTGCAAAGACAATGACAAAGGAAACAAGAGACACAAAAAGCTTAGAGGTAGAAACTAAATACAGGATTCGGCTTTCAACTGCAGCCTAATGGACACACAGTGACTACACGTGGTCTGATAGCTGCAAGCAACGCATCAGAGTCAAGCGTTTCTTTTTTTGCATTTGAAGACCAGCAGGGGTGGAGTCCTATTGAGGCTATACACATACCTTCCATACCTCCCAACTGTCCCTGATTTTGAGGGACTGTCCCTCATTCGAATCAAAGTCCCTCTTTCCTCCTGAGTTGTCCATCATTTTGGTCTGATCTATATAGTTGTATATAAAATGCACTTTGTATCTTTCAAAAAGTGTTTCCCAGTGCTAAACCTTTTATCCAATTTCTAAATTGTTCCATTTGTAAATTCCAAAAGCCAATATAAAGGAATAGTAGTGGTTAAAAAAAGCACTTGTGGGTAAAGTCCTCAACAGGTCATGTTTTCAGGATTTCCATTATTTCGCACGGGTGATTTAATCACCTGCCTTAGTAATTACCACAGCCATTTCAACTGAGGGAAATCCTGAAAACATGACCTGTTTGGGTGCCTTGAGGACTGGAGTTGAGAAACACTGGTTTAACCAATCTTTTTTTTTTCTTACAATTCTCTTTTAAGGGGGGCTTCCTATGCCTACAGTTGGGAGGTATGCAGGTGGCTGCCTGTGGCTCAATGCTCCTAGGGGGTCCATATAGGGTTGCCACCTCATCCCTTTAAACCCCGAACACATATGAATTATACAGGTTCTGAGGCTAATTAAAGTGGAAGTAAACCCCCCTATCGTTTTCAGCCAAGGAAGCTGCCATCTTTTCCTCTGTTTAATCTTCAACTGCCACGGTGCTGCACATGTGATCCGTTATGAAATCAGCCATTGGATGGTTTGACTGTTTGGTTGAGAGCACAGCCAATGTGCAGTTAGCATTCCTGGCATGCCTTTTTTTTAGACTGTTAAATCGATGGGTTTACTTCCGCTTTAAGGTGGTAAATAAACTCACTTGGTGCCTTATCTGCATTAAATTAGCCTCAGAACCTGTGTAATTCATATGTGTTCAGGTTTAAAAGGGATGAGGTGGCAACCCTAGGTCCATACCTGTCCATGCTTCTGCTGGTAGACCCAGGTCTTTATCTGCTATCTGGGCTTTGACAGATTGGTCCTATTCTGTGTTTCAGGAGATTAGACAGCTGCTTCAATATAAATGCAAATAGTGCTAGCAGGCTTCATTCATAAATGTGTTGTAACAATAATTGTTACGCTGTGCAGATCAAAGCGGTGTTATTTTGATCTGCATATAATGTCACTTACAAGTGGAAAAGGGGTTTACTTTGTAATTTTTTCCTATGTAATGAATTTCGTTCTTCAAATACATATTAAGCATCATTGATGCATCAAGAAATATCTGAAAACTTACCATACCCAAGAATGGAACAACGAGAACAGTCTAAAGGCCCATACACACGATCTGACTTTTTGACAACAAACATGCTGGCTGTTTTAAGGCAACATCCAACCGTGTGTACGCTCCATCGGAGAAACTTTTTTGGTTTTCATCGGACAAAAGTTCGCTCTGCAAACAGACAAACTTTTTGGCAACAAAAGTCTTATGTAGCAAAGATCGTGTGTACAGAAAACCATCGAACTTAAGTCCAAAGTACAAACACGCATGCTCAGAACCAATGCAAAAGGTCATATAACAATACAGAAGTTGACCAAAGGGTGGCGGTAAAGAGCAGAAAAAGAATGTGATTTGGTGAAAGTTGGCTGAAAATGTCCTGCCGTGTGTATCCAACGCGCTTTGGACAGAAATCCGCGGAAAAGTTTGTTTAAAGTCCGATCGTGTGTATGAGGCTTAAGGCTCCATCCACACTTGGCTTAAAAAACAACAGTTCCCCTGGCAGAAAAAACGCTCATACAGAGCATTTTTTGTACAAAGCTTAGACGAGTTTAGGAGAGTTTTGCGTTTTTTTTCTGCCAGTAAACTTCAATCAGAAACGCAAACCAGAACGTTTTTTTTCCTGCCTCTAAAAGTTGAGCATAAAACATGCCTGTAATGGTCCTAATGTGCATGGACACATAGGATAATGTTGAGCTGCTTCTACAGGCAGAACACAAAACTCCTGTAGTAGAGCGATTTTTAGGACAGTGTGCATGGAGCCTAAGTGGGTTTGCCCTGAATTTTTATTCATTAATGCAGTACACAAACAGGGGGCCCCCTAATGGGTTTACTAAAGCAAACAGGCAGAACTTGTACCTTTTTACTGTGTGGTCAGCAGTCAGCCTTTTCACCAAGCAGCAGACTCTCGCGGCATAGTTAGAGGAAGAGCCCTGAGCAAAAGATCATGTTTATAAACACCTGTGAACAGCTGACACTAAAGCCTGGTACACACTATCCCTTTTTTTCGTTCAACCCAGCAGGCTGAAAAAAAAAAACTGAAGAGCTCGGGAGGAGATCCTGTACTTTCAATCCAATGTTAGTACAGCAATCTCCCCCCCCCCCCTTCACTGAGCTATTGTGTTCAGCACACCTGTTTGGCACACCTTTTTCAGTCATGGGTGTTCGCCGGCTTCTGTCTGACCTTCTGCTGTACACATGGGCCAAATGTCAGACGGTTTCTATTGAACCAGCGGATGCCGTATTCGGCCCGTGTGTACGGAGCTTTAGTAATACAATCTGGCTACCTAGTAAGATGTTGACCTGGAAATGGAGGCTTTATCCCACCCAAAGCTCTCCAAAGCTTTTGGGCTCCAGATTCCAGAACCAAACCTATTAGGATCTAAGAGCTCAAAAAGTGTGTTTTCTCCATAACAAACAAAAATCCACGTGTAGGTGAGAAACCTAGGTGACACATGTACACCATTCACAAGCCTGCCAGCCAGTTTCCCACAATATAATTCTCAGTGCTTAAACTGTTTACTTACAGGTAGTCCCATTCAGCACAGCAGCTTTTCAGATTTACTGAAAACCTCCATCTGTGTATCTGTACCATGTCCAGGAGTCCTAAAATGCCTGCCAGTTTTCTCACAAAAATAAAAAGATTATATATGTAGCACTGGCCCCCAAAGGAGCTGCTGGTTTGTTTAGGCTTACCATTTACCTTCTCCACCTCGTAACTCGTTGTCCTTGTCTAGGGGTTCCCAGGGTTGATACCCAGTAACTGTAGAGACCGACTTTTGAATTCCTTAAGGAATTTTTATTTGCTTAAAACGTTGAACAGAAACACAGTTTCTCAGTTGGGAATAGAGGGTATGGGTATAGAAGCTCAGGCACTTTGGAACTGCTGACACTCAATAAATGTCTCTCTCTAGATGATCAAGGGAGTAGCCACCCACAACTGGATAACTCAACTGTTGGATAAATCCTTGTTTATGAATCTAGCAGCCAACAAGTGATTTTAGCTTAGCAAAGTCTCTGCCACAGACTTGGTTGTGAAACTTCAGATGAACACAAAAGTCTCTCACAGGAACTTAGTTGTAACTGAAGGATAAAGTTAGGAACTTTCTTACAGTACCAGTATCTTGCAGCCGGTCCGGCGATACCGTAAGTTAGTGTCCTTACAGCTCAGCTTCCAGTCTCTTACCGAGCAGCTAGCCCTCTTCTGAAGAGTCCTCCCCTGGTTGCATGTAGAGTTGCTGGGCCTCTTCAAACCCGAGACGGCACCGGAACACCTTAGAATCCTCCCTCCAGTTACAGTACTGTGCCTCGAACTAGCCAGTTCCGAGGCTCAGAAATGGATGGATCCGCACCCCAGGCCATGAGGGCCTCTGGGGGCTGGTCAGGAGGACCAGGACCACGGAGTCAGCAACAACTTCTGGACCGGAACCCCGAAGCACCTGATTTCAGCACCTTAAGTACCCTCTCCCGGAATACACAGCGAGACAAACGCGCCCACTGATTCTCTCCGAGAAGAGATTGGTACATAATGCGTCCAACCAGGCTGCGTTCTACGGCCTCTCACAGGTGCAAACCCACCTATGACCAGGCAGACCCGCAATACAGCCCAGCCAAACTGATGCCAAAGCATAATTTAACACAATTAACCCCAAGACTTAACTATAGTCTTGGGAAAAAAATAAATTTACAAACATAGCGGGTACTCTTCAGGAGTACCGGCGCTACATATATATATATATATATATATATATATATATATATATATATATATAATTTTTTTGTCCTGATTGCAATAAAGAAAATATGTACAATACTACCATATATACTAGTTAAGATATTTACATGTGGGACAAATTCTTGACTGCTGCAACAGATACTTTTTCTAAAAATATTTTAAATGAATATTAATCAGCTAGAGTTTAGACTGCTAATAAGAAGTTACCGCATAGAAATCAGTGTGCAGTCCCCAGAGACTTAAGTTATAAGCATGCCTAATTATTGAAATAAATATTTTCGTTCAGCATAGCAATAGCTCAGTGATTAGTACTATAGCAATAGCTCAGTGATTAGCCACAATTACATTGACACATTCCTACCAATAATATTGTTTACTGCTGTGCATCCGATAACATTCCCGCCGCGGGTACAAAGGAGCAATTACATCGCAGAGATTGCTGTCTGTTTTACAGAATGCTAATATAACTTTATGTAAAAACAACTTTGCCCGTAACAGATTTCTTTGCTGTGGGGGGTGATGGCATGATTGGATTCCTATTGGGGCCTTATTACTCTCCTGGGGCAAAACATGACCCCAGGCAGCCAAGAGTCTGTTGTCAGTAAATGCCCTGCAACTTTTTAATTTACTCCAATGTAGAAGTCCCCATTGAATACCTAGTTACAAACATCCTACTTACAAAGACTCCTACTTACAAACGGACGGAGACAACAGGAAGTGAGAGGAAATCTACCTCTAGGAAGGGAAATTCACTCCTGTAAGAGTTATTATGGGAAAAAGGTGTCTCCACTGATGCTTTACCACCAATCCTTGTTTCCACAACAACCCAAAATTTTCAAAATTCAATTGTCATTGGGACAGAAAGTGAGGTGAAACAAACGTTACAGGGGTGTTAACCCTTCCCTTTGATATCCAAAAAGCTTTAAAACATTTTTTTTTGGCTGGAGCTACAATTTTACCTTTCCTTACCTAAAATGTACCTGTTCCAACAGATTCAACTTAAGAATAAACCTACAGACCCTATCTTGTTTGTAACCCGGGGACCGCCTGTACATGGAATAGTACTGAAGGCTCTGCCATAATCCCATCTTGTTGAGAAATCAGTTTTAGATTACGATGTGTGTATTGTATATATCAGTTATAACATTATGACCACTCATGTAATATTGAATAGTTCCCTCTTTTGCAGCAAAAACAGCCCTGACCCATCAAGGCACGGACTCCACTAGAGCTCTGAAGGTTTGATGTGGTATCTGGTACCAAGCCATCAGTAGCAGATGCTTTAAATCCTGTGAGGTGAGGCCCCCATGGATTAGAATTTCCATAGTACATTCTTGTGCCATCACTTCCCCAGGTGTGCCACACACAAACACACACCCAGCCAGGGCAGGACTTAGGGTGGTGGGGGCCCCTGGGCTTGAGTCACTTTCGGGCCCTACCTTCTATACATTACCGTATTTATTGGTGCATAACACGCGCCCACGTATAACAAGCACCCCACTTTTAGGAGGGAATTTTCAGGAAAAAAACTTTTAGGAGGAAAGTTTAAGGAAAAAAATTACATTTAAATGCCCATTAATGCAGCCTTATCAGTGTCCATCTGCAGCCATGCCCATCCATCTGCAACCTTGTCAGTTTCATTTGCAGCCTTGTTAGTGTAGCCTTGTCATTTGCAATCTTTCCCCAGTGTCATTTGCAGCCTTGTCTTTGCAGTCTTGAAGTTTCAAAATGGCGCCGCCGAGATACAGAGTCCTCTATATCTCGGCGGCTTTCGGGTCCTCTCAGCGGTTCTCGGGTCCTCTCGCCGGCTCTTGGGTCCTCTCGCAGTCCTGAGTGGAGCCAAGAGTAGCCGAGTGTACTCGGCTCGGTTCACAGTCACGCCCAGTGCCTGTGTTATGTCCATTATAGGGCAGGACTGGGCGTGACTGTGAGCCGAGTACACTCGGCTATGTATCTCCGCCGGGCCAGCTGGGGCCCCCTATTGGGCGGGGCCCATGGGCTTGAGCCCAGTCAAGCCCAATGGTAAGTCCAGCCCTGCACCCAGCCATCCACATGATGTAAAGGCAAAAACATAATTCATCAGACCAGGTCACCTTCTTGTCTTGCTCTGTGGTCCAGTCCTGATGCCCATGTGCCAATTGTAGACTCTTTCGGCTGTGGACACAGATCAGCATGGACACCCCAACCGGTCACTGGCTATGCAGCCCCATATGCAACAAACTGTGATGCTCTGTGTTTTCTGACACCTTTCTATTTTAAAAGAAATCCAATAAAATCGAATTTTGTCATAAAGTTAAGCCAAAATGTATTCTGCTACATGTTTTTGGTAAAAAAAATTCTGTTAAGTGTATAATAATCGGTTCGTGTGATCACGGACATATGTACGCAAATGATCATGTACAGATGTGTGCAGGTGATCACGGACATATGTGTGCAGATAATCATTGGGACATGTGATTTTAGTGAGACATATGTGGGGGACATGTGTTTTTATTATTTGGGGACATGTGTTTTTATTATTTGGGGACATGTGTGTTTTGGGGACATGTGTGGGGACATGTGTGTTTACACTGTTTTACACTAGACTGGAGATCAGTGAGTAAAAAGCTGTAAAAAACAGCTCATACTCACTGATCACCAGCCGGCTGCAGCGATCCGCTCTCCTCTCCTCTCCTCATCGTCGACTTCCGTGTGAGGAGAGGAGAGCTGATTGGCTAGCAACCGGCTGTTTGTTTACATCACATGACGCCTGTGATTGGACATGTGATCAGGAGGGCCAATCACAGAGCCCTCTTGCTGATCCGAGATGCGCCGGGTGCGCTATCCCCCTCCTTCTGAAGGACGTTCAGGAATGTCCAGTCAGAAGGAGAGAGCGCCCACCCGGCCGTATATATACATTGGCCAGGTGGGAAATAGTTAAAGAAAACATGAGTAAGCAGGCAAAACCCATTTCTTTTATTTCTTATGAGATTCATACTCTGTTCAAAAGTCTACATGGAAACAAGTGTGTGGTCTAGATTGACCTGCAACACATGTGGATAAGCAAAATTTCTTAAAACTGTATGTGCATAATTAAAAAATATAAACAATGCATTTTAAACACAATGTGTATATAATCTAAAAAGGAGAAAAAAAAGAAAAGAAAGAACAAAACAAAACAAAAAAAAAGAAAACTGACAAGAGAGTAAATATATATCAGCAGTCTCTTTCAGGTTCCAAATAGTCTATGTGAAAGCAAATCAAATTGACTCTGCTGAATTTGATTTGCTTTCACATAGACTATTTGAAACCTGAGAGAGACTGCTGATATATATTTACTCTCTTGTCAGTTTTTTTTTTCTTTTTTTTTTTTCTTTTCTTTGTTTCTCCTTTTTAGATTATATAGAGGTTGTGTTTAAATTGCATTGTTTATATTTTTTTATTATGCACATACAGTTTTAGGAAATGTTGCTTATCCATATGAGTTAGGGCTCTTTCACACGGTCGGACCGTATGTTCGTTTTTCATCCTTCCGTTTGCGGATGAAAAACGGACATACAGGTATCCCTATGGGATAGCGGGTGTCAGCGGATGAGCATCCACTGACACCCGCTCTCGTCCGTGCCCGCTCTGCTCCGTTTCTGCAGACGGAGGAAAACCCTATTTTTTCATCCGTCTGCAGAGCGGATCGGGTGACGACGGACTCTACGGTCCGTCGTCACCCGATCTCCCATAGGGTAGAGCGGCGCTCTGACAGGTCCGTCCTTGCACGGAGTGCAGAGACGGACCTGTCATCTTCTGCTCAGCGGAGATCGCTCCGGCGATCCCCGCTGAGCAAGCGGCTATCCACGGGGCGGATCTGCACTGTGAAAGAGCCCTTACAGGTCAATCTAGACCACACACTTGTTTCCAATTTACCCATTGTGTACACATTGGGCAACATTATTGTGCATTATGTTTTATATCACTGTGGGTTTTCCCATCCTTTATATAGAATCAGTGCACCATCAAAACTATCAATCACTTTTCATTCCTGGTATTCAGGGTTTTTCAGGTGCAGCAGATTTATTTAATTGAATTGTCAGCGCTTCCCTTCACCTACACACACAAAAGTCTACTACGTCCCCTTAGGCTACCTTCACACTGGGGCGTTGGGGGCGCTGGTGGTAAAGCAGCGCTATATTTAGCGCCGCTTTACCGTCGTTTTAGCGGCGCATTTCGGCTGCTAGCGGGGTGGTTTTACCCCCCCGAGCGGCCGAAAAAGGGTTAATACCGCCCGCAAACCGCCGCTGCAGCGGCGTTTTGCGGGCAGGTTCGGAGCGCTGCCCCATTGTTTTCAATGGGAACGGGCGCTATAGGAGCGGTAAATATACCGCTCCTACAGCGAGCCAAAGATGCGGCTTGCAGGACATTTTCCAGCGTCCTGCAAGCGCACCGCTTCAGTGTGAAAGCCCTCGGGCTTTCACACTGAAGACTCAGCAACAGCTGTTTCGGGTCGGTTTGCAGGTGCTATTTTTAGCGCAATAACGCCTGCAAACCGCCCCAGTGTGAAAGGGGCCTTAGTTCTTAATATTGTGTATTTCCCCCTTTAGCATCAATAAGAGCATGCAGTCTTTTGTAATAGTTGTCTATGAGGCACCCGAATTCTTGCAGGTGGCTTGACAATATTAAGGTCAGGAGACTGATGACCACTCCAGAACCTTCACCTTTTTCTGCTGTAACCACTGGAGGATCAAGTTGGGCTTGTGCTTAGGGTCATTGTCGTGCTGGAAAGTCTAAGAGCGTCCCATGCGCAGATTTCGTGCAGAAGAATGCAAATTGTTGGCCAGTATTTTCTAATAACATGCTGCATTTGTCTTGCCGTCAATTTTCACAAGATTTCCAATGCTTTTACAGTTCACAGTGGGGATGGTATTCTTGTCGCTATAGGCCTTGCTGACCATATAAACTGGAACATGGACAAGAACTTAAACGTAAAGAAGCTGCATACTCAGGAAGTGAATAAATCAGCTGCTGAAATTGCTTAAACACTGAGGGTGTAAAGTATAACTAAAGACATAAGTATAACTTTTAGTTTTGGATAGAGTAGAGATGGATTAGAACACCTGTCAATTTCTTATTACTGTCTGTGTCCACGTTAGGGAGATTCACACTCTTTATTTGTCTTATTTACTATTATAATTGAAAGTGAAATTAAAAGAAAATCCTAAATTTTGGGTTGTCCCCAGAGAAGTAATAGAGGGTAAATCTTCCAATGGGGTCACTAGTTCTGGTTACCGGGGGGCAGTGTTGCCAACCGCCCGTATTTTTACGGGCAGTCCTTAAAAACGGGCACTTTTTCCACGGCCCGTAAATGTCCGTAGTAGCGGGAAAGTGCCAGTAAAAAATATCCGTGACCGTTCTGGCTTGGAACTGCGCATGCGCAGTTCTGGAGCTTGCTGAGCCGAGGCGGATCTCAAAGGCTGTGCAGCGCGCTATGCTGGCGAGGCGAGTGATGAAATAGAACATCCCACCAGGAGCGCCAGTTTTTAAAACTGTAACCAGGAGGTTGAGCAGCATGTTGAACGGAGCCCTGCATCCAGATTCCTGAGTCCAAAGGGGGGGGGGGGGGGCGGGCATGGACAGAGTGACAGCTGAGCCCAGTCGATGACGATGAAAGCAGGTGATGATGGCAGGCTGCTGCCGCAGGGGATGGATGGAGGCAGAGGGGGAAGATGGTGGCAGAGGAGGAAGATGGTGGCAGAGGGGGAAGATGGAGGCAGAAGGGGGTGATGGAGGCAGAGGGGGATGATGGAGGCAGAGGGGGAAGATGGAGGCAGAGGGGGATGCTGGTGGTAGAGGGAGATAGATGGAGGCAGCAGGGGGTGTTGGAGGCAGGCCGCAGGGGGTGTTGGTGGCAGGGGGTGATTGGACTAAATAATCCACCCTTATATCGAAAATAACAAAAATATGTTTTTTTTACCTTAATATCTACCTTAAATCACATTGCTATTTGCCTAGTGTACTTGTTTGTAGCCTAAATACTGAAATTTGCACCTAAAAATGTAATTTTGCTACTTTTGGGAAATGCCAGTAAAAACGTGGCTGTGCCAGTACATTTTGGGTGTAGTGCCAGTAAATTTCCATCTGGTAGGTTGGCAACACTGCCTGGGGGTCCCCAAGGAATTCTCTTAGTTTGCAGGGATTCCCTCTCAATTCCTGTTTGGCTATGGGACATGAAGTGAAGGCAAATCTCTGCAATGGGACAAAGATGGCAAGTAAAAATCTGACGGGTTATGACCCTCCCTTGCTCTATCCAAAATGAGAAAAAAAAATTTGCCTATAGTTCTACTTTGATATCACTTTAACCACTTGCCGACCAGCCACCGTCATTATACTGCTGTAGGTAGGCACGATCCCGCGAACCGTCGTAGCTTTACGTCGGCTCATAAGCGGGATAGCAGGCGTGCGCCCAATGCATTGCGGGTGTGCCGATGCTCGTGGCCGGCGGTCGCACATGATCGCGGGCACAAGAGGCAGAACAGGGACCTGTGTGTGTAAACACACAAATCCCTGTTCTGTGAGGAGAGGAGAGGCAGATTGTGAGTTCCTAATAGCTAGGAACCACGATCTGTCATCTCCTATAGTCAGTCCCCTCCCCCCACAGTTAGAACACACAGTCAGGGAACGCAGTTAATAAATAAAAAACGCAGAGGTGATCAAATACCACCAAAAGAAAGCTCTATTTGTGGGAACGAAATGATAAAAATTTAGTTTGGGTACAGTGTAGCATGACCGCGCAATTGTCATTTAAACAGTGACAGCACTGAAAGCTGAAAATTGGCTTGGGCAGGAAGGGGGGTAAGTGCCCGGTATTGAAGTGGTTAAATGTCTGTCAAGATAAATCATTCAGGAGAGGTATTAAAAACGTCCCGTGTACATAGAGTTGCCACCTTTTCTTCAAGCCAAACCCGAACACTTTATCGGCCTGGGACACCTTTGGGTGCCACAAAGAGAGTAGTAATGCGGTGCGCAAAGCGTGCCACAGGGAACATTTGGTGTAGCCAAATTGCTCTTGCTGACATCACCCTGCACCCCTCCAGTGATGCTGAACCTGCCCCCAGACAGCCCCTCACAGCTTTAGGATGGCAACAGATTTGTGTGTAACTATCCTTATTACTTGGGGAGCCACATCCCACTCTAAATAATGTGTCTGGGTTTCAGTCCGCCTGAAACCTGGACACAAGATTCAAAACCCGGACTGTCCGGGTGAATCCTGGACAGGTGGCAACCCTACGTGTACATGAAGCCGAAAAAACAGAAGACTGTACATTCAGAAGTTCTGAAATGCTAAACAAGTGTAGCTGCAAATAAGATTATTACTAGTAGTAGTAGTATTCGTATTATTACTAGTATTAGTAGTAGGTATATTATTGTTATGTACTGTACATGGCAGGAATTTAACCTGTCAGATGATCACTTCCTAATTGTGGGCGTATCTCCTTATTTTGCTGCCTAAGGCTACGTTCTTGTCTGAACTTATACAAAGTACATAATTATACCAATAACACTATTATAGAGAGCATAAAAGAATCGCTGTCAGTCAAAGATTCAATGCTTTAGGCCCCACCTTTACCCCTAGGGGGCATCTGAGAGGCAGTTATGGGGAGAGTGCCAAAGGAGATTGAATAAGAGCTGCTTTTCCTATTTTCCCCCTACAATAACATAAATGCCAACACTTTTTTTAAAGCTGGAGTCTAGCTTTAACCATTTGACGCTGAACTACACTCTTTCAATCAACATTAACTATTTTTAAACTCCGGAAGGTTTTACCCCCTTCATGACCAGGCCATTTTTTGCTATTCAGCACTTGTTTTAACTGGCAATCGCTTGGTCATGCAACACTATGTCCATATGAAAATGATATCATTTTTTTTCACACAAATCGATCTTTCTTTTGGTGGTATTCAATCACCACTTGCTTTTTAAATTTTTAAAATACAAAATTGGAAAAAAAAAAAAACAAACACATTTTCCTTCGTTTCTGTTTATAAAATTTTGCAAACAAATAATCTTTCTTCAAAAATTTAGGCCAAAATGTATTCTGCTACATGTCTTTGGTAAAAAAAGAACCCAAATCAATGTATATTGATTGGTCAGTGTGAAAGTTTTGGAGTCCACAAACTATGGCATATACACTATATTGTTAAAAGTATTGGGACACCTGCCTTTACATGCACATGAACTAATGGCAACCCAGTCTCAGTCCTGATGCGTACACACAACCGTTTTTTCAGTCGGGATAGGTCAGACGGAATCATTCTGTCAGATATTTCGATCGTGTGTGGGATAATCCGATCGTTATTGTAAAAAAAGTCAGACGGACCTAGAAATAGAACATGTTTCAAATATTTCCGACGGACTCAATTCCTATCGGGAAAACCGTTCGTCTGTATGCTGGTCCGACGGACCGAATACGACGCAAGGGCAGCTATTGGCTACTGGCTACTTCCTTTTCTAGTCCCGTCGTACGTCATCACGTTCAAAACGAATGGACTTTCGAACAGACTTTGGTCCGTTCGTGTGTGGGAAAGTCCGTTTGTTCGGAAGTCCGTCGGAACTCCGTCGGGAAGACCGTCGGACCTATTCTGCCGGAAAGTCTGGCTGTGTGTATTAGGGTTCGATATTGAGTTAGCAATTTTTTTTGGCAATTTTTTATTTTGAGAATCTAGCAAACAAGAAACACATCAACTTTTTTTTTTTTACAAATATACAAAAAATGTTATGTTATGCATACACACAAAAAATAAATATAATTTTTTATTTTTTATTTTTTGTAAAAAAAAGTTGATGTGTTTCTTGTTTGCAAGATTTTTAATAATACTACTACTAATATACACGACTAAACATAATAATAATAAAGACTTACTTTAACCTATAATATATGAATAAATGTTTTTTTTTAAACCAGGAGCAATATCACTATATTATATTATATTATACTATATATATATATATATATATATATATATAGTTAAATTTGGGCAGGTTACTTTTTCTTCAGTAATGAAAGTATTAGAAGCAGGCGTCAAGTGGTACCTCCAATATTCCACCAATGTTCATGTGAAAATCAAGACGGGACACGTACTTCAATTTGCGAAAATCCTTTACTTCGTTATTTCAAAGGTACAGCTTATTTCAGTATATATATATATATTATTATTTCAGTATATATATATATATATATATATACTAAACAGCACAGACATCTTCATAAATTCTACACATTACTAAAACTTTATTATCATTCAAACCAAGAAACATAGATCATCGTGTACGTAGCCTTTCTTCAAAATTATATTTATCCTTCAGAATCTAAGGGCGTGTTCAGAGAGATAACAGGGAAATAACCCAACACCCAGAGATCAACAAACAGCAGCTACAGGCCTGATATTCCTCCACACCTTTATCCAGACCCTTTGCCGCTGTCTGTCTTTCTCAGGACCCCAAATTTTCTCTACCTCACCAAGAATCTCACACAACACCACCGGAACAGGAGGGACTTTCTGCCGAAGGGATACCTGACACCGTGCATTCCAGGTGTAATATCGGACTACTAAGCTGACTAGAAAAAGAGTGTCCAAATCAAATCCCTTGCGATTCTGCAATGCTCCATACACCCACTCAGCATAAGACATGCTAGGCAAGAAAGGAATATTCAGAGCCCTCCCCACCTTTTTATAGACTTCTACGTTGAAAGGGCACTGAAGCAAGACGTTGTCCATGGTTTCCACTTCACCCTGACACTCCGCTCTTGGACAACCACGATTGTCCATAGTGCGGCATTTCACGTTCCCCCTCACAAAGAGCTTACTGTGGAAAGCGAGCCAGGCCTGGTCCCTAAATGGAATCCACTCAGAATTTATCAAACATAAACCCTCCCTCATAATATGACCTGGGCAATCACTTAAGGCCAGTAGCGCATGAAAGACAGTGCCCACGATCTTCTCACCCAGGAGTCTCCTAGGGAGGCACCTGATATCCTCCGCTTTCAGATACCACCGTCTAAGAATTTTCAGGCACGGGGCAACATAAGCTGGGAGCTTACCGTGCTTGACCCTTAGGCTTTTTACTGGCCCGCCACTCTTCCAACAGCCCAAAAAAGGTCTAAACCAGATCTGGCAAATACCTACCCATCCAGGTCGGTCTATCTGCTAGCATGTTACCAAAATTATGTTTTAAAAACATCAGAGAGAAGAACACAACCGGGTTGACTATCCTTAGGCCACCGTTCCGCCCAGATAGGTAAGTCACATTCCGCTTCACAAGATTCAGCCTGTTCCCCCATAATAATTGGAAGAAACAACTATAAATCCTGGTATAGCAAGACTCCTCTGGCAAGATGCAAACAAAGCTGACATAAAGAAAGGTAGGAACCAGGTAGGTCTTAATCAAGTCCACCCTTTCCCTCAAGGAGAGCCGCCACCCTTTCCAGCATTTCACCTTGACATCAGCATCATTAAGCCTGGCTTCCCAATTTGCCTTACTGTAATCAACAGGGCCAAACCTGATGCCTAATACTTTGACTTTCTGCTGAGGCCTGGGGAAGGTGTCCAGAAGTGCAAAGCTCTCACCTCCCTCGCTCATCGAAAAAACTTCACTTTTATCACGGTTGACCTTGGAGCCTGATGCCTCGGAATACTGCTCTATCACTGAGACCACCTCCTGCGCCTCCTCTGTCCCAGAGATAGATAGAAACGTCATCAGCATAGGCTACAACCCTCAAGGGCGGCTCACCGGTA
Organism: Lithobates sylvaticus; assembly: GCA_028564925.1. NCBI lineage: Eukaryota > Metazoa > Chordata > Amphibia > Anura > Ranidae > Lithobates > Lithobates sylvaticus. The sequence continues at coordinate 71,326,644 of CM053030.1, forward strand.
ATGCCCACTGGCACCCCGCACAACGGTCCGCTCTGACGAAAGGGGTCGATTGCGAACACATATAGCAAAGGGCTCAGCGGACACCTCTGGTACTCAGGTACTCATGATTGACACGAACAAAAGCCTTCGCCTGATCCAATGTCAGCAAATACTTTCCCAAGCCTTCAGCCCTGCAATGTTCCAGAGCCTCCCAGACAGCTAACACCGCTGAAAAAGTGCTCCTGCCCTGGACCGAACAGTGCTGCTGATGAGAAAGCAATCTGTCTGCTACTGATGACAAGTGCCAGCAAATTATCTTCACCAGAATCTTTCTATCGACATTGAGAAGGCTAATGGGGCGTCAATTCTCAATCATCGAGGGATCCTTGCCTTTTGACAACAGAATCACAGCAGATTGTCTCATGGATGGAAGGAGCGAACCCTCTTGCAGACAGCCGTTAAATACCTCCACAAGATAAGATTCAGACAAGCTGGATTTGAAAGTCTTATAAAATTCAGCCATCAATCCGTCTGGCCCAGGTGTTTTCTTAATAGCCAGACCGTCTATAGCTTGGACTACCTCTTCTGCTGTGATTTCCCCTGTCAAACTTGCCAGCGGTATGTTATTTCCCAGACCTGGTGTAGAGTCCAGAAAACTTGACATCTTTGCCCGATCAAGGTACTTCTCTTCCAAAAGATCCACATAAAAAGACCTTGAGACCTCCAGGATCCCTGACCTGGATTTTGTCAAAGAGCCCGTACTATCCCTTAGCCCAACAACCGTCTTAACTTCTGCGCTTTGTTTGCAGTTCTGATAAGGGTCGGGCGAGTGATATTTGCCGTAGTCCCTTTCCGGGACCAAAGAAGTGCGAGACAAGGCGATTAAGTTTTCTCCGCAGCTGCTGGTAGGCAATGTACTTACCAAGCTGTTTCCTTTTTCCTATGGCCTTGAAAAACCTACTAATCCTGCTTTTGGCAAGCTCCCACCACTCCGACTTACTGCTGCAGAAATCAAGGATGGTTTTTCTGAGCCTGAAAAAAATCCTCAAAAGATTGTCTTACCTCCTCGTCATCCAGCAGAGCCAAATTCATCCTCCAAATACCCTGTCCTTTAGGTGGCATATCTGAAGCATTGAGAATAACAGACAGCATAAGGTGATCAAAGAACTCCACCATACGACACTCAGGAGCTGAAAAGGCAGAGTACCCCTTAAAAAAATGATCCTGCTCTCACAACTGCCTCCCTTAAATTTGTAACCCGTGCTGTCTGCGCATCTTCCAGACCTGCTTCCCTGGCTATCATATTAAGAAAGAAGCTATCATATATCAGGCTGTCAGTGGAGACTTTCCTGTCCTTGGGCCTAGTGACGGTGTTAAAATCACCTCCAAAGACAACTTGCCGATATGTAAAGGAAGACCAGAAGGAGGGCCCACACCTCCACTCCCTCTTTGCCAGGTGGACATCAGCAAGGCTATTTACCTGGGTCTCTTGCAATAATAAAGGGCATTTTTTACGAACCCTTACAGACAGATTTTATGCTGGCAACATTAATCGTTGCCACCTTTATCGGAGTGGGAACTGCCATCAGGATGATTGAGGTAGGCGTTTCTTAGCCTGAGCTCCCTCCACCCTTACTGGAGACCTTGACCTCTTTAGGGAACATTCTACCTCATCCTCCTCCATCTGAGACACGGATTTAGAAGACTCTTCCTTCTCGCTCACATAAGGACCCAAACATGTTTCCCAGAGGTAGATCATCTACCTCTAAAGATGAAACCGAGGAGGCAGAGGTCAGGACTACCTTATTCCTCCTTCTGCCCACCTTGGTCCACTCTCCCTCCTCCCCTGAAACATTACCCTGAAAGGCCTCTTCTACATCATTAGCAGTGGCAACTTCCCCCTTCTTCACCTTAGAAGCTCCACTAGAGGTCTTACTCTGCCTCAGGAAAGGCCCTGATGAAGCTGCCACCTCAGATCTGCACGAATCTGCCCCTTTGGCAGCATCAGCCAATCTGGATGATTTAGATACATTTGGAACACTGGACACCTGAAACACTGGGGAAGAACACATAACAGAGGTAGACACTGATACAGAAGGGGGCACAGACTGAGGAGCAGACACAAGAGGGGGGCCACACCTTCAGATTGGGAAACTGATACCTGGGGGGGGCCCTCAGGACTAGCTGAAACAGCTACACCAACCCCTTGCTGCCCCCTATGTTCCTCCTCCTCCATCCTCAACAGAGTTCTTCCACCACCCCCGGCTGATTATGGAGGGCTTCAGGGCAAAGGCTATAGGGGTGACCTAACTTGTTACAGAGATTACAACAAATACTATTGCAGTTCTTTGCAACATGCCCTAAGCCCCGACAGAGAGAACATTTCTGCACAGAACATGAGCTTGAAAAATGCCCCATTTCACTACCGTGATGACACAGCTTTGGTTGTCCTGCATAAAAAGTAATAATTCTGTCACGACCAGTGATGTAAGTAACTGAGTTAAAATAAACTGAGTTACCTAACGCAGTTACTTTAGAGGGTAACGAGTAATCTAACTGATTACTTTTCCCCTCATGGTAACTCAGTTCCCATTACTTTGGCTTAGTTACCCCAATTACATCTACCGCCACTAGATGGCAGTAGTGTAATTCCGGTGTCCTGCCGAAAAAGTTCCCCCGCCGGATAAGGACCCCCTGTACTGCGCAGGCGCAGGGCTTGCGCAGTTCGAAGGACTACGGAGCTTCCGAAAATTGCCGAACCTAAACAGCTGTGAGTGAACTCTACACCGCGCAGGTGCAGTTAACATGTAATTGTACGAGGCGATGCCGCACGCTCCTGATGCTCGAGCTACTCTGCAAGGAGCGTCTATCTTGTAAGTAAGGGGCGGGTCTAGTATTACTGTAACCAAGGGGCGCATTTATTATTATTGTTATATATGGAGCTCTGCCCATTAATTTAACATTTGCCCTCTTCTGTAGCCATCCGCCCCTTACACGATATAATAATAATAGACCCGCCCCTTACACGATATAATAATAATAGACCCGCCACTTGCTTACACGCTATAACAGATCTGCCCCTTGGTTAGAGTAATAATAGAGCAGCCCCTTGGTTACACAATATATAACAATAATAATAAATGTGCCCCTTGGTTACAGTAATACTAGACCCGCCCCTTAGTTACACGTATAGAATATTTAAAAAAAAAGTCAGTTACTTTGCTGCGTAACTAATTACTTTTCCAATGTAGTAACTGAGTTACTAACGCAATTACTTTTTGGGAGAAGTAATTTGTAACTTAACTAATTACTTTTTTAAAGTAAGATGACCAACACTGGTCACGACTGATAAAGGCAAACAAAGGGATGTGCTTAACAACATTACCCATGACATGCAGTTTTACTTGCACTGTCCATCCTCCTGACCATATCCCCCTGTCATCTACAACTTTCCTCAAGGGCGCTTGGGCATCTGCATATCTCCCCAACCACACCACCAGATCCGCAGCAGGAATGAACTGGTGACGGTTTTGTATTATGGCTGGCGAGAGACTACTTTGGGTGACAAACCTGCCCATCTTTGGGACTCCTTCCACCTCTGCTCATACCTCTCCCAAAAGATATCTAATCCTTCTGCCTTGACAAAGGGGAGGTCCTACTCATATGACCCAATTGGGCTGATAAGGGCAAAAATCTCCTCTACTTTAAAACCCATCCCCAGAATACAGTCCACCACATCTCTCCTATTTGTAGGGGGGTCCACCTCAATTGGACCACATTGCAGTGTTTAAAGGAGTGACCAGATGGTGTCAGATTGGCCTGACCTTTACTCACATCATTCCTAGTGACCGCGGAATATCTGGCCCTACTCACCCTCGGGACAGGTGCAGCATAGGAAATAACCGCACTCCTTGTAACATCCCGCACATCACTTTTAGTTACAGACCTCTCTTTAGATAAGGTAGAGACAACATTATTGTTAGGAACAGATGGAGCAGAGGCTTCTGACACAGAAATATTTACATTATCCTTGGTAATTCTTACTTCATTACCAGTAACTAAAGGGTTACCAACAGTGGAGATGTCCTTATCAGCACTCTTCACAGTAGAGTCTGCACACCCTTCACTGGCTTTCTGTACACAGGTGGAACCTAAGCCAGGAGATGAGCTTGCTCTCCGACGCCCTCTACTGCACCATCCATAAGAACTACACCTCCATTATGTTGTATAGGCAAGTCCAAAATAAAAACAGCTTTTTCTGTCACCTGATTTTAAAGGTTTTAGGGGGACATCATTACCCTCTTCTTCATCCTCAGATGATCCAGACACTGCAAACTTGTCACCATGCAAAGGCGATTCCATTTCTGTAATGAACTTTAGCATACCTGCTCCCTTCACAGGTTCAGATGGATCATCTTGCTCCATAGCCTCCTGCTGCAGTGACAAGGGCACAGAACTTCCTTGGCCCAATGACATACTGCCAGTCGCTTAGTCTGGCACAAACCCAACACATCACATCACCCAAAGAACACCATCCCCAGAGTGAAACATGGTGGTGGCAGCATCATGCTGTGGGGATGTTTTTCAGCAGTCGGGACTGGGAACCTGGTCAGAGTTGAGGGAAAGTTGGATGGTGCTAAATACAGGGATATTCTTGAGCAAAACCTGTACCACTCTGTGTGTGATTTGAGGCTAGGACGGAGGTTCACCTTCCAGCAGGACAATGACCCCAAACACACTGCTAAAGCAACACTTGAGTGGTTTAAGGAGAAACATGTAAATGTGTTGGAATGGCCTGACTTAAACATTGCGGTTCACAAGCACAAACCATCCAACTTGAGCTGGAGCAGTTTTGCCAGGAGGAATGGGCAAAAATCCCAGTGGTAAGATGTGGCAAGCTCATAGAGACTTATCCAAAGTGACTTGGAGCTGTGATAGCCGCAAAAGGTGGCTCTACAAAGTATTGACTTTAGGGGGGTGAATAGTTATGCACATTGACTTTTTCTGTTATTTTTGTCCTATTTGTTGTTTGCTTCACAATAAAATAAAAAAATCTTCAAAGTTGTGGGCATGTTCTTTAAATTAAATGATGCAAACAATCCATGTTAATTCCAGGTTGTGAGGCAACTAAACACGAACAATGACAAGGGGGGGGGGGGGGGGTGAATACTTTTGCAAGGCACTGTACACCTGTAAATGCTTTAACTTTCACACAAACCAATCAATATACAATACACTTATTGGGATTTTTTTTTTTTTTTTACCAAAGACATGTAGCAGAATTCATTTTGGAATAAATTTATGAAGAAGTTTGATTTTTACTTTTTTTTATTGAATAGGTTTTATAGCAACAAATAAAACCAATTTATTTTTTTTCAAAATTTTCGTTCTTTTTTTATCTATATCGCAAAAAATGGGAAAAAAAAAAAAAACTCTGAGGTTTTCAAATACCACCAAAAGAAATCTATTTGTGTGAAAAAAAATGATATATATATTTTATTTGCGTACAGCATTGCATAACCGAACAATTACCATTAAAGTTACGCTGTGCTGAATAGCAAAAAATGGCCTGGTCATGAAGGGGGTAAAACTTTCTGGAGCTCAAGTGGTTAAACAGGACAACTGTGGAAGCCGAGGTTCATTCCCCAACTATGGGGAACCAAGGGAACTGTAAACCGCCACTGGTGAAGTTACACACATACCCTGCCCTTCAAAGTGAATTTACCTTTGTTACAAATACATCAAGGATTAAAGCTCAACTCTGGGAAAGCCTAAAAGTCTTCCATATGGTGGGGTGCACCTTCACTGCCAGGTTTGATGGCTTACTTATGTCTGGGGAGAGTAAAAGCACTTTTACTTACCGGGTCCTCCACTTCCCCAGCAGGCAGCGTTCCCTCATGCTCTGGTGGGTGACTAAATATCCCTCGACTTCATCATGTCAAGTGCAGGGCTAAGAGCACTGTATTGGTTGTGACAACGTCAGGACCTTAGACTGCTGAAGCATGAGGAGGAAGACACCGCAGAACCGGTCTTGCAGCTCGGAGGAGCAGAGGATCGTGTCCGTTTATTTTTTGCCACTTCTGATCCATTGGCGAGATTTCCCTTCACTTCCTGTCCCAAAGCCAAAACAGGAAGTGAGAATAAATCCCTGCATATTAAGGAAATCCCTTGGGGACCTCCAGGTCACCAGAACTAGTCGTCCCCATTGGAAGATTTCCCTCTATTACTTTTCTGTAGACAACCTAAAATTTGGGGATTTCCTTTTACTTTCACTAAAGCCTTTCACTTTTACGTATACACGATCGGAAATCCCACCAGCAAAAGTCCGATGTGAGCTTTTGGTCAGAAATTCCGACCTTGTTTATGCTCCATCAGACAAAAGATTGAGAGCAGGTTCTCTATTTTTCAGACGGAAAAAGTTCCGATCGGAAATTCCAATTGTCTGTAGCAATTCCGACGTGCAAAATTCCTACGCATGCTTGGAAACAATGAACTTAATTTTCTCGGCTCATCATAGTGTTGTACGTCACCGCGTTCAGAGAACTTTTGTGTGACCGTGTGTATGCAAGACAAGCTTGAGCGGAATTCCGTTGGAAAAACCATCTAAGATTTTTCAGACGAAAACTCAGATCGTCTGTACGTTGGCATTATAATAGTAAGCAGGACAAAGAGAGAGGGGGGATCTCATTAACGGGGGCACAGACAGCAATAAAAACCTAAACCTGCATGTGTTCTAATCCCACTCCACCCAAAACTAAAAAAAGGTTTTGCACTTTAAAGTGGTTGTAAATCTTCGTTTTTTTTTTTTCTTTTTAATAAAAATAACAAACATGCCTATGCTTACCTGCACTGTGCAATGGTTTTGCACAGAACAACCCCGATCCTCTTCTTCTGGGGTCCCCAGCCGGTGCTCTAGACCCCTCCCTCTTCATCAGGAGCCCCCCACGAAAAGAGACGCTTTCCCTGGGGGGCACCCGTACAGGCTCGCTCCAGATTCCCGCTGCTGCATCCATTGAAACAGACATGGCCCCACCCCTCGGCTTCTGTGTCACAGGATTTGATTGACAGCAGCAGGAGCCAATGGCTCCTGCTGCTATCAATCTGTCCAATGAGGAAAGAGACAGCGGCTAGAGCTGCTGCGCTCGTGCACATCGCTGGAACGATTGGGTTCAGGTAAGGAAAAGAGGGTTCTGGGGGGTGGCTGCAGCACAGAAGGTTTTTCACCTTCATGCAAGGTGAAAAAACATAAATTATAACTAAATGCTTTTTTTAATCTTTGGATAGAGTGGAGAGGGATTAGGATGCCTGTCAGTTTCTACCGCTGTCTGTGTCCCCGTTAGGCATGGCTCCCAACTGTCCCTGATTTTGAGGGACTGTCCCTGATTTGGAGCAATGTCCCTCTGTCCCTCGTTCCTCCTCATTTGTTCCTCATTTTGGTCTGATCCATATAGTTTTATATAAAATGCACCTTTTATCTTTCAAAAAGTGTTTCCCAGTGCTAAACCTTTCATCAGAATTCTAAATGGCTGCATTTGTAAATATTAAAAGCCAATATAAAGGAATAGGAGTGGCATAAAAAAGTCCTTGTGGATTTAATTAACCTTTTTTGGGGTTAATTCTCCTTTAAGGGGGTGTGTCGGGGGCGTGTCCTATGCCTACATACGTTTGCAAGTAGGTGTCCCTCAGTCCCATCTCAAAATCTTGGGAGGTATGCTGTTTACCATTATCATTGAAAGTGAAAATAAAAGAAAATCTTAAACTTTGGGTTGTCCCCAGAAAAGTTTAACCCCTTGCTGTGATTGACAGGTGATTTACATCTCGTGCATTAGCCTAAGCAACATGCATTATTTTTTAATTCCCTCCCACTCCTTTCTTCTGCTGCTCTGCAAGGATTGGCTGTTCCACACCTCAGCATGATTGGGCATGCTGAAGTCATGTGGGGACTTTTCTGGGTTTTGACTGGATGTTAGTGATCATAGCAAAAGTTCAGTGTCAGAAATACACAGGAGAAAATGAATGTTGATAAGGGGAGTGTAGAGGTGGGCGGGGAGTCTCACGACTCCACCCACTGAACCCTGGAAAACCCAAAAAATCTGCAGTTTTTCGGGTCTCATAGCAGACAGAGGGGAGACATTTGACAGATAAGTATACATGCAAGATCACAAATATTGCAGTAGTTTAGAAAGGATGAGAGTGGGTTTACATCCACTTTAAGGTTAAAATAGTATTAAACCCAAAAAGCAAACAATTGTATTACAGCTTAGCAATCCTAAAGCCCCATACACACGGTCGGACTTTTTCATCAATTTGGTCCGATCGGACAAGGTTGTTGAAAAATCAGACCGTGTGTATGCACCATCGGACAGTGTTCGTCGGTTTGTCCGTCGGACAAAGTCTTATCTCCTGCTGGAAAGATTTGCCGTCAACCCGGTCCGATCACACCAAATCCGAGCGTGTGTACGCTTGTCCGACGGACAAAGTGCTACGCATGCTCAGAAGAAATTCTGTGACGGAAGCGCTCGGTCAGGTAAAACTACCTTTCCTAATCGACACAGCACATTCGTCACGCTGCAATGTTAAAATGTCTTTAATGCAGCGCATTCTCTTTTTCTTTACAATGCAACAAGAATGACATCTTTTAGCTGCTCCTATTCACCCGCACTTCTCACAAACTTACTTCTTTATTACTTTGCAGCATTTATACACTACATGTTTATTTTTACTCTGAACGGAAAATAATCTTTGTTATTTTTTTACCATGATTTGTCTTTTTTTTTTTTTTTTTGGGGAATACATATTTGAATGTTTTTTTTTTTTTTTTTTTTTGAGGGGGGTTGTGTGTCTCAAATTACCAAAAACACATTATTTACATTTGTATTTCTTGCTTACATTTACTAGGAGTTTGTTTGTTGTTGGTGCCCCTTGTTAATTCTACTTTAGGATTAGTGAAATGTACCTGCTTACTCAAAGAAAAACTGTCATTGTAGCAAAGTAAAACACAATAGTCAATGATTATTTCAAATCAAAAAAACCTTTATTTAGGTCACACCAACAAACCAAAGAGGAACGCAGCCATGGTGAAACTTGGGGAATTTGCAAAGCCTTGGCCCCCCACGGCAACCATCATTGTTCAAGCGTAGAAAATTGGGGGCCTGAGGAGTACGTATATTAAGGGGAGTGCAATCTGGTCGTGAAGTCCAAAGTATCCGGAACTGCAGCAGATGCCATCTAGGTCCCCAGGCTCTGGTACTACGAGAGGCTCCATCTTCTCTCAGACCAGACTGATTCCAGGTCGTCACTCTCAGGTCTTCCTTCCACGCTTCCTTCCACGCTGTGGCTGTCGTGCTGGTGGGGTGGCAGAAGGAGGAGGAGGAGGAGGAGGAGGTGGAGCATGGTAGCTATGGCAAACATGTGTGACTGGGGTCATCTCCCCAGCCCTACCCTTATTTAGGACATGGAGGATGAGCCCCTCACACATGTTGCGTTGCCTCACCTCCATACCCATCATTTTTGTGACAACCACCGAGCCAAAGGTCTCCTCGTCGGCGGGTGTGGCATGTAGGGAGTCTGAAGCCTCTCTTATCATCCGGAGCGCTGACTGTGCCGCATAACCCCCCCTTCTCGCCCTTTTGTACGGAGGGCGGAGGGGAGGGGTTTGGGTGTCAGTCAGGCTCCGAGGCCTAGCCCCCTCTTGGCTGCCACTACCCAGCTGGTGGCTGCCACTAACCCCTGCCTCCTCCTGACTGCCACCTTCCACAGCCACCTCCTGGCTGAGGTCTTCCTGTGTAGGAAAAAGGGACATAGTTTCAGTTATTTGTTCAGCAAACACACACAATTCTCATCTAGTGACTGGTGCAAAATGTTTACAAATAGAAAACCATACAATTCTCAGCCCAGCAGTTTAGATTCTGGCCCCAAATGTCTCCCACACCACTGTCTGTTGATATGTCAAACACGTTAGGAACTAAGCAATTGGCGATCCTGAATTAAGTGAACATCATTCATTATTCCCCTAAATGGTAGCAAAACTACTATACCTGGAACAAGCTGGGCTCCTCCACCTCTTCCAGACTGGAAGGCCCAGGTTGCTCCTCGGAAGCCTCATCAGGGGTGGGCTGTGCGCAAGGAAGCGTGGAAGGAGGAGTTGAGGTTGGCTCCGTGACATCAGCCTGGTCCTTCAGAAAATGGAGACTCTGATAGTACCAGAGCTTGGGGACATAGACCTCATCTGCTGAAGTTGCAGTTTCCTCAGACTTCACGACCTTCTTCCTCTCCCTGATATACGCACTCCTCAGGCTGCCAATTTTCTTTCTAATATCATCAACAGTTGCCGTGGGGAACCTTGGCTTGACAAATTCCACAAGTTCCTCCAGGGCTGCGTGCCTCTTTGGTTTGTTGGTGTAATGTGGGTGTATACCCTGCCACAATATGGGAAAATCCCTGTATTTGGCAATGAAGAGGGGGAGAAAACTCATGTCGTTGAATCCCTTCATATCAATCTCTGCAAGACACAACAACACACAAAACCCTCAAAATTATGTCAGGCTAAACTCTCCTAATCTTCTCCATAAAGAAGCCTCAAGTTCAAATCAGTCTAGGCTAGTTATGTACCAACGTTAAATTGTACCTTCGTTTGTAGCGATCGTCTCGTGTGAGTTTTCTCTCCCCTCGTCTCCCAGATCGTGGCTACGACACAGGCGTGTGACGTTTTATATACACTGCGCATGCTTCAAACTCCGCCCGCCCCTGACGATCTTTCTCGTCTATTCCCCACCCCTTCTCTTTACGGCGTAGTGGGGAGAGCACATGGCGGGGACACAGCAGGTGCGCCACAAATATCCCACCAACGAGGAGGAGGACGAGGAAAGTCCGGAGGCAGAAACGTCCCGATCCCGGAACCTGAAATTCAAGGCCTCCAATATGTCATTTGGAGAAATGTTGGAGATGGTGGACATATTAAAGAGGAGCGACTATGATGGGAAGTATGGGCCTTACCTCAACCCCAATGTCCGCAAGGCCAAGATCATGTCTAAAGTTGTGAGAAGGCTGTACAATAATTTTGGGGTACAACGATCCAAGGAGCAACTCAGGAAACGCTGGTCAGACCTGAAACTGAGGGAGGCCGATCAGTACAGAAAGATCAAGAGAATTCTTCAAAAAAGTAAGTAGTTGTGTTTTGTGTTTGATTTCTTGCTTGCATACTGCTCCATTGTGTTTTGATTTTTACCAAGTTGTACATTCCAAAATGGCCACTTTCAGGTTCGTCTGTGCATTCGATCGTACTCAGCCTCGATCTTTCTGCCACTGTCATGGTCGTGTGTGCATTCGATCGTACGCAACCTCGATCGTTCGGCCACTTATAATACGATGTTTGGTGTTTTTTTGGGGAAAGGAAGTTTGTTCTCACTAGAAATGTCATCAAGAATGTAAAGCCAATTTATTCAATGTAAAGGAGAGGTCACTCAGTAGCTGTTTACCCATCTGGACTCTAGAGCACTAGTGCTGGGACACCCAAACCCCCTTTTTATTATGCTTTTCCACACATGTGCTCCAGTGGATACTAGAGGGGGGTCTCCATCACACAAACTTCTACCAAAAAGCTAGTCAGTTTAGCACCTTTACAAAGTGACTTCATTCATGTAGTTGACATTTGTAACTGGCCAAACTAAAATAGTGTCCGTCACTTTCAAGCAATGTTTGTCATTTCCTATTTCTGCCCTCAATAGCTTGTGTTGCTAAATCTTCCTTTTGGACATTCTCATAGGGGAGCGAAAACTTGGGCCGTCTGAGGAAACCCCCAAACCAACACCTACCAAAAAAGGGGAAAGAGCAGAAGCAGAGGAGGAGGAGGAAGGAGAGATCATCGAACTTGGAGAAATTGTCACCACAACAGGTGAGTGTGGGAGAACACAGCTACTGGTAAGCTAATCCATGTATGGCTGCCTCATTTCCAACACCCCATTTTTTTTGTTTGTGGTTTTTAGGTGACGTGGATGTTGTGGAAGAAAAATCGCACTTTAACACAGAGAGTGCCCACGTACTCATCGGAGAGATAATGGTCTGCAATCGAGATCTAGATTACATAAAGCAAAACATCAATGATGTTCAACAAAAATTGAAGAACATCATTGATGTTTTAGGAAAAATATGAAAAAGCACCAAGTAATTTACACACATTTGTGCCAGCTTCTGAACACATTTGCAACTTAAAAACTGTGTGAAATTTGGAACATGCACACATTGTGTCCACATGTGCTAGCTCCCATCATGGTGGATGAATGGCAACGTTTTTTTGGGGGTGCAAACACTTTACGAACTACGAAAGTGGTTGTGGTGAAGGGGTTGCACCCCCAAAAAACGTCCATTCATCCCCATGATGGAAAATGGCACTTTTGAAGCTTCTAGGCATGTGTTTTACCATCTAATGACCATTTTCAGAACCAAATTGTGTGCATGTTCCAAATTTCCACTTTTCGGGGGTGACCCCCCCATGTGATGAAGGCAAGATCAAACACACTTTGAACATATAGTCATGTCTGATCTTGTCTTCACTTTACAAAGTTGAACTTTCCTACTTCATAGGTTCTGCTTAGCTCCATGCCTGGTTTTACCAATTGCGTAATCTTTGTAAATAATGTTGTAAATAACCAAGATGTTGTCAGTTTTGGCGTGAAGATTGTAAACGCACTTGTGAATGTTTTCCAAGTAAACTTTTTTATTTTTCAAAATGTGTGGCTTCCTTATTTAAATAAAACAATGCATTATGTATGTAAAATGTAAAGGATATGGGGGGCAATGGGTGTTATTTACTAAAGGCAAATCCACTTTGCACTGCAATTTCCTTTCCCAGGGAACTTTTTCAATGCACTTGTAGAGCATAGCGGATTTGACTTATGTAAATGACACCCACAGTGCTTTGTACGAAAACACGGAGCACAGCATTTTGGAGAATACACACATGTCAGACCTGGTGCTGAAAAGGAGTATTTTGGGTGTCAGTTATGCAGGACAAACCTTCTCTAGACCAAAGATTAGGTAGCAAACACACATGAGAATAATCTTTTTGGGAAGAAGAGACTGTTACCTCCTTTTGCCCAGAAAGTGCATTACCACTGTCGAAGGCAAAGGGAAAAAAAAAAAATGACAAAGTAAAATAAGCTAAAAAGAAGACTGAAATGACAAGAAATCAGAGGTTGGTTAAAATATCAGATTTATTAAAAAATGCCTCTCACACATCGTCAGGCAGAGCAATGGCCCCCCTACCCACAAAGTATTCCATATATTGGTCCCGGACCACGCGGGCATTGAGAGGGGGCAAGCCTGGACGTGCCACTCGAAGGGCTGTGAGGTCCGCATTTGGAGGGCCGTCCACATCTGGGCCAACGGGCACCACATAGTTCCTGTTATGTCTTTTGAGGAAGTTGTGCAATATGCAACAGGCAAGAACTATGTGGTTCAGTTTGTATTCCGCCAAGTTAAATGCCGTCAGGAACAGGCGGAAGCGGCTGGCCAGGATGCCAAAAGCGTTCTCCACCACTCTTCTGGCTCTGGACAGCCTGTAGTTGAAGACCCTCTGGTCCGGGGTGAGGGTCCTCATCGGGAACGGCCTCATCACATGGGGAGTCAGCGCAAACGCTTCATCTGCGACAAAGACGAAGGGGAGTCCTTCGGCATTCTCCTCTGGAGGTGGCAAGCACAGACTGCCACTTTGGAGACGCCAGTAGAACTCCGTGTGCGTAATGGCCCCACCATCCGATATCCGGCCGTTCATCCCCACGTCCACATACATAAACTCGTATGTTGCCGACACCACCGCCAACATCACTACACTATTAAACCCTTTATAATTATAATAGTAGGACCCCGAGTTGGGCGGTGGGACGATGCGGACGTGTTTCCCATCAATTGCCCCTCCGCAGTTAGGAAAGTCCCAACGGCTGGCAAAGTGGGAGGCCACAGTCTGCCATTCCTGTGGCGTGGAAGGGAACTGTGGAGTGAAACAAGAAAAAAAAATTAGTCACTTTGCACCTAAACATTGCAAGCAGATTAGACAATCAACATCTTGGAACAAGAGCATTGTATAAAATTGGAGGCTGGAAAGTATTTACACAGAAAAGTAGAGGCTCCCCTTCACAGATTACTCACCCCCCCATCAATCCCCCCACTTCTGATGGGACATTGGCAATAACTATGGTTTTGGGGGGGGGGGGTGGTGGACAGGTAACCCTCTGCACTTCATTGATTGGCAAATGGCTCAATAATGTGGCCTAGTTTGGCCAGACCCTCTGTACTTAACACTATTGGCAGGCCACAGGAAAGATCAAATAACATTTCCCCCCCCCCCCCAAAAAAGGCAGGCACAGTGTGACATTATTAAATTACCAAGCAAGCTAATAGGAGGGAAAGAAGACAAAAAATTAGGAAATGGAATGTATGGAGGCAGCCCCTTGCACTACATGCTTTGCTGAATTCATCCGTAAAGATGCGCACTATAAAGAGGTAGGTATATAGTGTGTATTGACCTTGGGAAAGCCAGCAGATAAAGGATTGGTACCATCTGACAGAGCAGTTGGGGGAGGGGGTTCCTAATGAGTTTGGCCCCCCCCCCCCCCCCCCAACAAAAAAAAAAAAAAAAAAAAAAAAAAGGGGGCTCTACATGAAGTAAACCACACAGCAAACATTTGTGCATATTTTAGGGGGTGTTTGGGGGCAAACAATACTATGCAGCAGACAAAAGACATTGCTTAAGTGACTAGGCCATAGGTGTCTATTGGGGCAGAAGAGCATGCTGGTGAGGTAAGTGAAGGGAAAAATGCATGAAGGAGAAAAGGGGCACAGCATATTAGAACATATTGCAATCATGGTAATTAGGGAAGGAGGTCAAAAATACAAGTCATTAGCAAACAGAGCATACATAGAAGGGAATAGTAAAGTTGAAATGTTACCTTAATATAGTCCTCCTGCAGGACCTGAATGATGGCAGAACAGGTCTCTGGAATAATGATTCCCAGGGCCTGGGGAGAGATACCTGAAGAGAACTTCAAATCCTGAAGACTTCTCCCTGTCGCCAAGTACCTCAACGTGGCAACAAGCCTCTGCTCCGGAGTAATGGCTTGTCTCATGCAGGTATCCTGCCGGCTGATAAAGGGGGTCAGCAAAGCCAAAAGACGGTGAAAATCGGGGTCCGTCATCCTGAGAAAGTTCCTGAAATCATCAGGATTATTCTCCCGGATCTCACGAAGCAAAGGCATGTGCGAGAATTGGTCACGCTGAAGCAACCAATTCTTGGTCCACATACTCCTCGTCACTCTGTTCATGGACGGGTCTTGGGTCAAAGCTAAAAGCCCGACACCAATTCCGCGTACAGCACGAACTCGGCGACGAGTACGCACGGGAAACATCGCTCAGAAGGTCACAAAAGGTCGGCTGGTCAGAACGGACAAACAGAAAGCACCGATAAACAGCAAGGCCTGAAAGAACGAAGTGAATACCAGCAACGAGCAGACAATAAGCAGTGCAAATCAAAGCGTCCTATATCAAGATATAGGCCGCAATGACCAACAAATGCGAACTGACTACACGCACTAATAAACAGATACGCACGACAAGCACAAACTGAAGAGCAGTAACGATCTGAGTCAGAAAACTGAGAAGCGCGAATCTTAAGTCACCAAACTTCCACTAACTCTCGATAAACACGGGATCAGCAGAAGGAGCCCAACGGGTGCCTGACGTGGTGCTGAACTTCCCTTTTGTAATCTCGTGGACGACGACTTACGTCACGACGTTCTTCCGGACCGGATATTCCGACAACGTAGTCCGACCGTGTGTACGCAACGCCAACATCGGACAAAGTACGTCGGACAAAGTCCGACCGACCTGGTCCGCGGATTGTCCGAGCGTGTGTATGGGGCTTTAGATGTGATGGCTGCATTAGTTTCCTTTTCTTTTTTCATCTGGTGGTCCAGCCAGCAAGTCTGTTGTTTTTCAGAGCACAAACTGTGTATGTATCAGTTTGCATGGATGAGACAAATCACTTAACACTGGCAGGGGTGTTTACAATGATCAGCTTTATTTATTCACATAAAACCTTCATCCCAAAAGGAAAAAACACTGTTTGCTATAACTGATTATAAAGTCTGCGTTGTAGTTTGGCTTCAATTTGTTAGTGTACCTGAATCTTCTAATACATTTAACTGTCTCACGAATACAGGAGGTGTGTTATCAGATCACCAGGTGAAAACAGAGGGAAAAAAGCCAAAGAAAAGAAAACAAATGCAGCCACCACATCTAATGATTGATAAGCTGCAATATATTAATACCGCTTTAAAGCGGGGGTTCCACTGTCTCCAACGTTTTTTTTTTTGGCATCATGACAAAGATTAATATATTTAAATATATAACTCACATGTTCCTTTTTAACCACTTTCAGACCGGACCAATTTGCAGCCAAAGGACCAGGCCCCTTTTTGCGATTCGGCACTGCGTCGCTTTAACTGACAATTGCGCGGTCGTGCGACGTGGCTCCCAAACAAAATTGACGTCCTTTTTTTCCCACAAATAGAGCTTTCTTTTGGTGGTATTTGATCGCCCCTGCGGTTTTTATTTTTTGCGCTATAAACAAAAAAGAGCGACAATTTTGAGAAAAACGCATTCTTTTTTATTTTTTGCTATAATAAATATCCCCCAAAAATATATAAAAAAAATTTTTTCCTCAGTTTAGGCCGATACATATTCTTCTACATATTTTTGGTAAAAAAAAATCGCAATAAGCGATTATTGATTGTTTGCGCAGAAGTTATAGCGTTTACAAGATAGGGGATAGTTTTATAGCATTTTTATTAATAATTTTTTTTTTATTAGTAATGGCGGCGATCAGCGATTTTTATTGTGACTGCGACATTGTGGCGGACACATCGGACATTTTTGACACATTTTTGGGACCATTGTCATTTATACAGCAATCAATGCTATTTAAATGCATTGATTCCTGTATAAATGACACTGGCAGTGAAGGGGTTAACCACTAGGTGGCAGTGTAGGGTTAAGTGTGCCTAGAGGTGTGTTTCTTACTGTGGGGGGGCGTGGCTGTCAGCTAGTGAATGCTGATCTCTGCTCCAATCACAGGGAGCAGAGATCGGCGTCACTAGTTGCTAGGCAGAACGGGGAGATGCTGTTTATTTCCGCATCTCCCCGTTCAGCCTTCCCGTGAGACGATCGCGGGTGTCCCCGCGGCGATCGAGTCCGCGGGACCCGCGACCGGCGCTCGCCCGATGGCACGGCGGCATCTTAAAGGGGACGTACCTGTACGCCCTTATGCCTGTCTGTGCCATTCTGTCGACATACATCATCGTGCGCCGGTCGTGTTAAAGAGCATTCTGCTGTCCGTTTTCGCTACACAAAAGAAGTTATAATTTTTTAGGCTGACGGTTTTCATCTTGCCTGTGGACATGTGAAGCCCACAGGCACCCTCTTCCAGGACACTGTGCTGCTGATGGACCAGCATGCACCGCGCGTTCTATCCCTGATCTCGCGCATGCGCAGTAACCGCAATTTTGAGTGCGATTATAGCCCTCGGCGCTGCACACTGCTTCCTGGGAAATGGTGACACACATCTCCCAGGAGTATTAGCGAGCGGAGGCGCCGAGGGAAGTGACGTGTTTAGCCCAGGCACTGGAAGAGGCAGATTTCGTGGGACCGCATAGCAACAGGGAGAAAAAGGTAAGTAAATTTTTTTTTTATCCAATTCATTTTTTTTATGTCATTTACTGCACAGAAAACTATTGTTGAATTTTTGGGGGAACCACCACTTTAAGAATAAGAGCTTATCATTGAATTCGGACGGCGATGTTCTTTGTACTTCCATTGACTAGCGTGTTATAACGAGAGCCGAGCCGTGGAGGGAACCCCATAACTGCTGTCATTATAGCACATTTTAGTAAATAGAACCATGTTGGAGAATCTGTGTGTGTGAAAACAGGCTCTTTGGATGCTCACCACGTTCCTTATCTCTCAGTTAACTCCTACACGGCTTGACTATAATAAGCAATGCATGATTCAGTCCCATTACCTACAAATAGCAGAAGGGGCGTTTTATAGTCTATGGTGGGTGTAAGTTGTGGGGTGATCCTCTACACTCAGAGGAGCCCAGCATGATTTATTCATCACTATAAGTATGGATCATGGAATGGATCTCAAAGCCTGCCTGTGTCTCTGCGCACAGTGTAAGCCATGAGTGCTCCACTTGTGGCCCTCCAGCTGTTTGTGGAACTACAACTCCCATGAGGCATTGCCAGTCTGACAGTTACAAGCATGACTCCCAAAGGCAGAGGCATGATGGGACTTGTAGTCCTGCAACAGCTGGAAGGCCGCAGGTTGAGCACCCATGGCTATCTCACTAGGACAGATTCTGATTGGGATGACCTACACAAGCATTGCCGGACTCTTTGGGAACTCCGCTCATGGGGATCAATGAAACTCAGGGCTCCTTCACACCAGGCGCGTTAATCAACTCAGGCACAAAGCAGGCATGGTGCAAAAACAATCGCTGTCTATGTGTCCGGTTCCGGTTATTATTAGATCGGACAAGTAAGAAAATTTTCCTCGTACGATACCAGATCGTACGATTTTCGTTTAGTCAGTACAGTTGTCGTCCGTAAATACAATACAAATACATTACAACATATGACATCACTTCCGATTTATTTTTTTCTGTCTTACGAGAATTTTCGTGACTTTAGTAACCTATTCAATCTCTACTTGCGACTATTAAGCAAAAAAAGACTCACACTGACCTACCTGGCACACACTGACATACAGTATCTCACAAAAGTGAGTACACCCCTCACATTTTTGTAAATATTTTATCCTATTTTTTCATGTGACAACACTGAAGAAATGACACTTTGCTACAATGTAAAGTAGTGAGTGTACAGCTTGTATAATAGTGTAAATTTGTTGTCCCCTCAAAATAACTCAACACACGGCCATTAATGTCTAAACCGCTGGCAACAAAAGTGAGTACACCCCTAAGTGAAAATGTCCAAATTGGGCCCAAAGTGTCAATATCTTGTGTGGCCACCATTATTTTCCAGCACTGCCTTAACCGTCTTGTGTTAGAGACCTTGCGCTCCTCCACCTTCCATTTGAGGATGCCCCACAGATGCTCAATAGGGTTTAGGTCTGGAGACATGCTTGGCCAGTCCATCACTTTTACCCTCAGCTTCTTTAGCAAGGCAGTGGTCATCTTGGATGTGTGTTTGAGATCGTTATCATGTTGGAATACTGCCCTGCGGCCCAGTCTCCGAAGGGAGGGGATCATGCTCTGCTTCGGTATGTCACAGTACATGTTGGCATTCATGGTTCCCTCAATGAACTGTAGCTCCCCAGTGCTGACAGCACTCATGCAGCCCCAGACCACGACACTCCCACCACAATGCTTGACTGTAGGCAAGACACACTTGTCTTTGTAGTCCTCACCTGGTTGCCGCCACACACGCTTGACACCATATGAACCAAATAAGTTTATCTTGGTCTCATCAGACCACAAGACATGGTTCCAGTAATCCATGTCCTTGTCTGCTTGTCTTCAGCAAACTGTTTGTGGGCTTTCTTGTGCATCATTTTTAGAAGAGGCTTTCTTCTGAGACGACAGCCATGCAGACCAATTTGATGCAGCGTGTGGCGTATGGTCTGAGCACTGACAGGCTGAAACCTGACCCCTTCAACCTCTGCAGCAATGCTGGCAGCACTCATACGTCTATTTCCCTAAGACAACCTGGATATGACGTTGAGCACGTGCACTCAACTACTTTGATTGACCATGGCGAGGCCTGTACTGAGTAGAACCTGTCCTGTTAAACCGCTATATGGTCTTGGCCACTGTGCTGCAGCTCAGTTTCAGGGTCTTGGTAATCTTCTTATAGCCTAGGCCATCTTTATGTAGAGCAACAATTCATTTTTTCAGATCCACAGAAAGTTCTTAGCCATGAGGTGCCATGTTGAACTTCCAGTGACCAGTATGAGAGAGTGAGAGCGATAACACCAAATTTAACACACCTGCTCCCCATTCACACCTGATACCTTGCAACACTAACGAGTCACATGACCCCGGGGAGGGAAAATGGCTAATTGGGCCCAATTTTGACATTTTCACTTAGGGGTGTACTCACTTTTGTTGCCAGCGGTTTAGACATTAATGGCTGTGTGTTGAGTTATTTTGAGGGGACAGCATATTTATACTGTTATTTATACAAGCTGTACACTCACTACTTTACATTGTAGCAAAGTGTAATTTCTTTAGTGTTGTCACATGAAAAGATATAATA
Organism: Lithobates sylvaticus; assembly: GCA_028564925.1. Taxonomy (NCBI): domain Eukaryota; kingdom Metazoa; phylum Chordata; class Amphibia; order Anura; family Ranidae; genus Lithobates; species Lithobates sylvaticus. Next base: position 71,346,950 of record CM053030.1, read on the forward strand.
AAATATTTACAAAAATGTGAGGGGTGTACTCACTTTTGTGAGATACTGTATATCAGTGTGGGTCGACGTAATGGTCATTGTGTGCCAGGTAGATCAGTGTGGATCAAGTAGGTCAGTGTGGGTCATGTAGTTTATTTTGGGTCCGGTAGTTCAGTGTGGGTCAGGTATGTCATTTTTAGTGGTCAGCATTGATGGGCACTGGTAAGTCATGCAGCAACCAGAAAGTGAGCTTACCCCTCCCGTCGCACAACTAGCCCTAGAGCTCCTCTGTAACTCAAAACATGCAACCTGTAGAATTTTTTAAACGTCACCTATGGAGATTTTTAAAGGTAAAGGTTTGATGCCATTCCACGAGCGGGCGCAATTTTGAAGTGTGACATGTTGGGTATCAATTTACTCGGCGTAACATTATCTTTCAGAATATTAAAAAAAAAATTGGGCTAACTTTACTGTTGTCTTCTCCACATATGGTGGGATTGTACACTGCTCAAGCCCTATTGGGAAGAGATCCAAAAGGTCATATCCCTTATCTCATCTTATACGATTACCTTAACTCCATCTCAATTCCTCCTTCATCACACCTCTCTCCCACATTCTATGTATAAAAAATTTATCATACCACATTTACTTAATGCTGCAAAGCAATGCATACCAATTTATTGGAGAACTTCAACTACGCCTACTCTACTGGATTGGTTCAAACGTGTTGATAGAATCTCAGATATGGAGAACATTATTCATCAATCCAGGGATACCCCAAATTCCTATACTACTATGTGGGCTGGATGGTTTCAGGGATTCCCAGTCTTACAGAGACCTTCTCCACTCCCCTTGAATGGAATCCGTTTTTAACACATCCTCGTACCTCGTTACCAACCTGGGTGCAACTGAGATCCGTCATGCTATTACAACATATTACTACCTCTTCTTTGTTCTTACACCCCCTATTCTGTTGTCTCTGAAACATTTCTCAGCTTCCCACCCCACCTATCCTTCCCCTAATTCTAATCCTATCGCACTTCGACACAATACAATAATCTTTTATCTGCTGATATATTACTATCTCACAAGTTCTGGAGACCCACCTACCGATACTACTTACCTGAAATTTTGAATCCCCTTTCTCCTTACGACATAAAGTATTGGCTACTCTGCTCCCCTTACACAGCATGCTCCCTTTCGGGGTGTAAGGATGGAGCAGATATTGCCGTGATTCCTCCTGTACAGGGTTCTGCATACCCCTAAAACTTATGTTGGTCATTCATTCACGTTCAAAACTCCTTAATACATTACTTTCCCAATAGTAGTGATAGATACTCTCATATTTAAACACAGCATAGTACAGTTATATACATCTTGAAGTTATTTCTATGCTCTACTTCTTCAGATTTTCCCTCCTTTTGAGGAATTTTGTATACAAGAATGTACATCTGTATATGCTATTCATGCTAAATGCACCGTCATAGTATATTACTCTTTACAAGAATGTAAGTGCCTCCGGTGCTCTGTTGTTACTGTTAGGTTTACCTATGTTTGTATATGCCTTTAATTTCTCAATAAAAATATTTTGGAAAAAAAAAAAAAAAACTTTACTGTTGTCTTATTTTTTTATTCAAAAAAGTGATTTTTTTACCAAAAAAGTGTGCTTGTAAGACTGCTGCACAAATACGGCATGACAAAAAGTATTGCAATGACCGCCATTTTATTCTCTAGGGTGTTAGAAAAAACATTTATGTTTGGGGGTTTTAAGTAATTTTCTAGCAAAAAAAAATTATTTTAACTTGTAAACACTGAGTCTGAAAAAAAGGCCTGGTCTTTAAGTGGTTAAAAGAAAAAAAAGGTTGTGGCTTGAACTTCGCTTTTAGGCCTCATGCACACGAGACGCAGTTAAACGCGCGTTCAGAGGCAGTTGGACACTTTTTTCAACTGCACCTGAACGCATGCAATGTTATCCTATGTGTCCATGCACACAGTCTTGTTTTTTCCCGTTTTTATGCAGTTGCATTCAACCTCGTTTTTCCAGAAGCAAAAAAATGCGTTCAGACACTTTGCTTTTCTGCGTTTCAGACGCAAAACGCAGCTAGACGCGGCTAAACGCAGGCACCTGCGTTTAGCCGCGTTTGCGTTTATAAGCCTTTTTAAAGGAACCCAATTTTTTGGAGCAGAAAACTCAGAAATATGATGGTAAACCATAAAAAAATACTAAAAAAATTGGTTTAAAATGTCGTAATTAGTTTAGAGTTCATAGAGCATATATACTGACTGATGCATACATGTTTGTGAAATGCATAGATGTTTGTGAAATATCCAACGGACATTCGCTGTGCCATCAACGGATGGCTCCAATATCGACAAGCTCTGATTCTGGACCTCTCATGCAAATTTGCAACGACATTGCTGCCGCATCAAGAGCGACACCAGGAGCATTTCCTGACATCTATTCAATATGGGATCCATTTAAAAAAAAAAAACACAGAAAGAGAGGCAAATGCAAGTGTACAACTGCTCTCTCTGCTGCTCGCTCTGATCAAAATGGCAGAAATAGTTAATAACACATGCTTTCTGAGCTTGGGGAGGGTTTATACGATTTATCTTTACAAATGCTTATAGACGCAAACGCGTCTAAACGCGTCTAAACGCGTCTAAACGCGGCATGAAAACATAGCAGAACGCGCGTTTTTAAACGCAGGTTTCTGCTTTTTAAAACGCGCTTTCAGCAGAGTTTGCATCTGCGTCTCGTGTGCATGGGGCCTAAGGCTCTATATACACTGCAGCTGCTAAACGGATGTTTAGGAGCAGTTGGGCGTTTTTTTTTCAGCTGCCCCTGAACTCTCCTCTATGTTATCTTATCAGTACACAGGGTCCTTTCTAGGCAGTTGAGTTTAGAAGCATTTATTTGAAGGCAAACGTTTTTAATCATATTTGGAGTACTCATCTTTTTCCATCTGGGGTTACAGTTGGCAACCTTTAAAATTCTCTGTTTTGTTTTTCTTTGTTTTCTACATTTTGCTTTCCTATTAACTTCATTGCCGAATTGCATTTCACCAGAATGTTCCCAATTTCCCTTATCGCCTCTTTCCATTCTTCTGCTACAGCACATCCGGAGGTGTTCTTTTTTGGAATCGGACAGATAACGGTTATCTGGTGAATCCACCCCCAGAAGTGATGATCTAAGGCAGACCACATGTCACTATTTAATCACCTTTATAATGGTAATTTTTTTTATTATATTATAAATTGATTTGTGACTTAATCAAAACAATGGAATCAGCAATCAATTAAATCGCCATAGCTTCCCCTCCAACCGATGAACACTCAATTTAGAATTAGACATGTGCACAACAGAAAAATTTGTTTATTTTCGTTTCGTTTTTTACGTTTCCGTTGATCCGTAATGATTCGTAAATTCGTAAGTCGTCGGTGTTCGTATTCGTAACGATTCGTATTTTCGTAAGAGTTATTTTTTCATTTATTCGTTTTTCCGTTAGTTTGATTTTCGTTTATTCGTTTATTAGAAATTCGGACGCATTCGTATTTATTCGTACTTTCGTAACATTCGTAACATTCGTAACATTCGTAGATTCGTAATCGGAGCATAATTCATAATTTTATGTAATGTGTATGCTATTATTACATTTTAAGAGACAAGGAAAATTACGAATCGAAAAAAAAAGTTACGAATGTACGAATTTTTTCGTTCAATCCATTCGAAGCACGTTAAGCAGCGCCATTGTAAGAGACACGGAAAATTACGAATCGAAAAAAAAAGAAAAAAGTTCCGAATGTACGAATTTTTTCGTTCAATCCATTCGAAGCACGTTAAGCAGCGCCATTTTAAGGGACACGGAAAATTACCAATTCAACAAAAAAAAAAAGTTACGAATGTACGAATTTTTTCGTTCATTTTGATTTTCGTTGTTCCTGTTTTCGTTTTTCGGATTTTCTTCTTTCGTAGATTCGTTGTTTCTGTTTTCGTTGTTTTCGGATTCGTTCGATTCGAACGATTAGTTAAAATTTTTAGCGAATCGTTCGTTCATTCGTACGATAACGAATATAACGAAAAAAAAAAAAAAAACACAAAAAAAAGAAACGAATTGCATTGTCTATTTAGAATGAAACTAACTGTGAGCCTCCACTAACAATAATAAACCAATAAGTCCTCTTTGAATCAGCTGCAAGCGGTAAACATGTCTCAAAAACCATGTAAAAGTACTAAAAGCATTAAAAACGTTGCGCTATCAAGGGGTATAAGCATAAAGCCTCTGAACTGGTAAAAATATGTCCTCTACACCGTGGTAATAATAATGTATAAAAATATATGATGAAAAAATATGTAAAATAACAAGTGCTTAATAACCAAATAATAAAGTGACAATGTGCATTCATATAGTGATGAAAAATATTAAAGCAAATAAGTCAGTGGAAATCTAAATAGATCCAAATGCTGGAATTATAAAAAAAAAGGTGATTAAGTGCACTGTGCAAAGTTCAAATTGATCCAATTTACAGATGCGCCACACTCCATGCGATTCAGTATGCTGTGAAAGTGATGCGATAATCAGACGCTGTGTTCTCACTCAGGTGCCCCCCCCCCCCCCCCCCCATGTAATGAAGGATCACCTTAAAGAGGAAGTAAACCCTGATGGGTTTACTTCCTATTTGTTTCCCTGCAAAGGTAAAGCCTAATGGGCGACTATGCATCGCATAGTCGCCCATTATGTGTCACTTACCTGACACAGGAGCCTGCAATGTCACCGCTGTCCCTTCTTCCACGAAGCACCCATCTTCCTTCCGGGTATCGCTGCTCCGGCGCTGTGAGTGGCCGGAGCAGCGATGACGTCACTCCGGCGTATGCGTCCGGAAGTCGTAAGTGACGGCATGTTTGCCTTCACTTGCGGCGCGCCCAGTGCGCCTGCGCCATTGTCTACGGCACACGTGCGTCGTAGACAGCAGTGCCCTATTTTTGTAAAATATCTCCTTAACCGTGTAGGTTTAGGAGATATTTCTTGGACCTACAGGTAAGCCTTAATCTATGCTTACATGTAGATCAAAGTGGTCTGTAAGGATTTACAACCACTTTAAGGTGTGTGACCTTGCTGTTAAGCTTGGTCAATACACGCTTTGAAACCACTACAGGGTTCAGCAGTGCGTCCGGAATCCTGGATCAATCGCCAATGTGCTTTAGTAAATCAATGAAAAAAGGATCTCATAGTGTAGTAAGCTTATGCAATTTATTGAAACAAAAATAAACAGGTCCCACACAAGGTACTCACAATATCCAAGCGCTTTAGTGCGCCATTCTACATCAAGAAAAAAACGAATGGTTGAAACCAGCCGGTAACGGGATGGTATGCTGATCGTTCCTAACAGCTGATCTGCTAAACGTGCCGTCCTGTCCCCTTCCTCTACATGTGTCGATACAAGGGAATTTCGTATCTTCCTCAGGGGGTGATGTCATCACCCCCTGAGGAAGATACAAAATCCCCTTGGCGATTGATCCAGGATTCCGGACGCACTGCTGAACCCTGTAGTGGTTCCAAAGCGTGTATTGACCAAGCTTAACAGCAAGGTCACACACCTTAACCACTTCCCACCCGGCCAATGTAGATATACGGCCGGGTGGGAGCCGTCTACTTCTGATAGGACGTTCAGGAACGTCCTTCAGAAGTAGAGGGATCGCGCGCGCGCGTGCCCCGCAGCGGCGCGATCCCGATGCGGCCGTGTCACCCGGACACGGCGCATCTCGAATCGGCAGGAGGGCACGGTGATCGGCCCTCCTGATCACATGACGGCCGTGACGAATCACGGCTGTCATGTGATGTAAACAAACAGCCGGTTGCTAGGCAATCGGCCCTCCTCTCCTCACACGGAAGTCGTCGGTGAGGAGAGGAGAGCGGATCGCTGCAGCCGGCTGGTGATCAGTGAGTATGAGATGTTTTTTTACTCACTGATCACCAGTCTAGGGTCCCCCATAGTAAAACACACATGTCCCCATAGTAAAACACACATGTCCCCACAGTAAGACACACATGTCCCCACAGTAAAACACACATGTCCCCAAAACACACATGTCCCCAAAACACACATGTCCCTAAATAATAAAAACACATGTCCCTCACATATGTCCCAGTAAAATCACATGTGCCAATGATTATCTGCACACATATGTCCGTGATCACCTGCACACCCCTTTTACATGATCATTTGCGTACATATGTCCGTGATCACGCGAACCAATTATTATACACTTAACGGAATTTTTTTTACAAAAAACATGTAGCAGAATACATTTTGGCTTAAATTTATGACAAAATTTGATTTTATTGGATTTCTTTTAAAAAAGAAAGGAGAAAATATTGTTTTTTTTCAAAATTTCCGCTATGTTTTCGCTTATATCGCAAAAAATAAAAAACGGAGTCGCGAATAAATACCACCAAACTAAAGCTCTATTTGTGCGAACAAAATGATAAAAAATTCATTTGGTTACAGCATTGCATGACCGCGCAATTGTCACTGAAAGTGCGCGAGCGCTGAAAGCTGAAAATTGGTCTGGGCAGGAAGGGTGTTTAAGTGCACAGTAGGCAAGTGGTTAAGGTGAGCCTTCATTACATGGGGGGGGGGGGCACCTGAGTGAGAACACAGTGTCTGATTATCGCATCACTTTCACAGCATACTGAATCGCATGGAGTGTGGAGCACCTATAAATTGGATCAATTTGAACTTTGCACAGTGCACTTAAAGAGGTGTGCCCACTAAAAAAAAATTTTTTAAAAGTCAGCAGCTACAAATACTGCAGCTGCTGACTTTTAAGAATCGGACACTTACCTGTCCCAGGGTCCAGCGATGCGAGGGAACGAAGCCCCCCCTCGTTCCCCGCTCCGCTTGCGGCGCCGGCATTCTTACTGTGGGCACCCGGCTGTGGCTTCATACGACGCTCAGTCATCAGGGACACGTGACAGGTCCCAGATGACTGTGCGGCGCCGAGGGAAAGTGATGTCAGTGCCCGGGCACTGAAGGTGGCAGACTACGAGGGACCCCCTAGCAACAGGCATTTTAGAGGTGAGTAAAAAAAAATATTTTTCCAATTATTTTTTTTTTTTATTTTTTTTTATAATTTTTAAGCAAATTTTTTAATTTTTTTTGGTGGCAACACCACTTTAAGCACTTTTTTATAATTCCAGCATTTGGATCTATTTAGATTTCCACGGACTTATTTGCGTTAATATTTTTCATCACTATATGAATGCATTGTCACTTTATTATTTGGTTATTAAGCACTTGGTATTTTATATATTTTTTCATCATATATTTTATACATTATTATTACCACGGTGTTTACCAGGGTATATTTTTACCAGGTCAGAGGCTTTGTGCTTATACCTTTTGATAGCGCAGCGTTTTTAATGTGATTTTAGAACTCAATTTAGAATGGATTCTATTAAACTGAGTTAATCGGTCAGGATGGGAAAATGATCAGTTGTATTTGCATTACCGACATGCTTCGGTCAAGAATCAGATCGTACTGCAATTAATCGTTATATGTGATGGAAGCTGAGAGACAATCAATACCTGGTGATCATATCTTCCAACGATTGACCAATATCCGCTTCCCCATCTGTGCCATATCAATTGATTGGGTTGTAAATTATAGATCAATTATTCATATCAGGAGGAGCGATCAATCAGAAAATGATTATTTGTTGAAGTGTGTGTCCACCATAAGGCTTGATTCACACTAATGCGTTTTTTGATGCATTTTGCAGAAATGCAGGGAAATTTTTTAACATGGGTTCCTATGGAACATGTTCACATCAATGCATTTTTGTGCCTCTGCGTTTTTGGAAAGGGTCGGATCTTTTTTTTCATGCAAAATGCAGCGTTTTGCATGTAATAGAAGTCAATGGAACCACAGTGTAAAAAAAAAAAAAAAAAAAAAAAAAAAAACGCAAAACGCATGTTGCTTTTGAGCGTTTTTGCAGTGCTTTTTGCGTAGCTTGCCGCGTTTTTGGACACTCGTTTTTACCGCAGTGTTGCCACGTTTTTTATTCCACTGTGGTTTCTTAGCAACCAGCTATATACAGTGTAAAAAAATGTAAAAAATAAAATTTAAAAAATGCAAATCGCGGCAAAATCACGGTAAAAACTTAGTAAAAACGCAGTACTTGTGTTTTGGATGCGGGTCCATTGACTTCTATTACATGCAAAACGCTGCATTTTGCATGAAAAAAAGTCCCCGACCCTTTCCAAGAACGCAGAGGCACAAAAATGCATTGATGTGAACATGTTCCATAGGAACCCATGTTAAAAAAATGCATCAAAAAACGCATTAGTGTGAATCAAGCCTAAAGGCTGACCATACTCTATACAATCTGATTGTACAATTTCCTGTAGATCTACCATCAGGTACAGTGCCTTGAAAAAGTATTCATACCCCTTGACATTTCCCACATTTTGTCATGTTACAACCAAAAGCGTAAATGTATTTTATTGGGATTTTATGTGATAGACCAAAACAAAGTGGCACATAATTGTGAAGTGAAGGAAAATGATAAATGTTTTTCAAATTTTTTTTACAAATAAATATCTGAAAAGTGCGGTGTGCATTTAGCCCCCTTTACTCTGATACCTCTAACTAAAATCTAGTGGAACCAATTGCCTATATCCGATCAGCCCCAAACCTGTCCACCTTTAGGAGATCCCTGAAAACTCTCTTATTCAGGGAAGCCTATCCCACACCCACCTAACAACCCCATCAAATCATTCCCCGCATCTATTACCTTTTGTACCACCACCCCCTCCCTTTAGAACAGGGGAAGGGAACCTCGGCTCTCCAGCTGTTTTGAAACTACAAATCCCATCATGCCTCTTGGCTCCCTACCCCTGCTTTAGAATGTAAGCTCTATGAGCAAGGCCCTCCTGAATTGAACTGTGCTGTAATTGTGCTGTCCCCCCTCTACATTGCAAATCGCTGCGTAAACTGTCGGCGCTATATAAATCGTGTATAATAAAAATAATATTGATTCAGGGGGGCAGAATACAGATGCACACCACACTTTTCACACATTTGTAAAAAAAAATTGAAAAACCCATTTATAATTTCCCTTCCATTCACAATTATGTGCACTTTGTGTTGGTCTATCACATAAAATCCCAATAAAATACATTTACGTTTTTGGTTGTAACATGACGAAATGTGGAAGATTTCAAGGGGTATGAATACTTTTTCAAGGCACTGTATAAGTTCCTGCCTGATGCTTATTGCAGAAAAGAATCACCCCCTTTAACTGCTTGCCGGCCAGCCGCCCTCATTATACTGCGGCAGGTCGGCACGATCCTGCGAGCCGTCGTAGCTATACGTCAGCTCGCGGGGTCCGGATAGCAGGCGCACGCGCTGCATAGCAGGGTAGATAGAAAGTGTTTCTGGACAGCCGCACTCCGAAAAAAATTGCCTTTTATTCAAAAAAACACAGGATTAAAAATACATGCCACAGCAGAACGGACAGAAGAGCTGACGCGTTTCACACTACAAACAGTGCTTACTCATAGCTGAGGAGTAAGCATTGTTTGTAGTGTGAAACGCGTCAGCTCTTCTGTCCGTTCTGCTGTGGCATGTATTTTTAATCCTGTGTTTTTTTGAATAAAAGGTAATTTTTTCGGAGTGCGGCTGTCCAGAAATACTTCCTATCTATTGCTATATGCATTTCCAGCACCTGTGGCTTCTAAACTGTGGAAGAGGTTTACCATTGTTTGAGCTTCCTGAAGCGGTGACACCCCCTCCTTCCTTGATTCCTGGACTTTGCATAGCGGGGGGTGCCGATGCTCGTGGCCGACGGACGTGATGACCACCGGCCACCAACGATTGTGAGCAAGAGAGACAGAACAGGAACGAGTGTGTGTAAACACACACTCATCCCTGTTCTGTTCTGACAGGAGTGACAGATCGTGTGTTCCTATTAGCTAGGAACCACGATCCGTCACTTCCTCTAGGTCAGTCCCCTCCCCCTACAGTTAGAATCACCTCCCAGGGAACACAGATAACCCCTTGATCGCCCCCCTAGTGTTAACCCCTTCACTGCCAGTAAAATTTTTACAGTAATCAATGCAATTTTATAGCACTGAACGCTGTATAATTGTCAATGGTCCCAAAAATGTATCAAAAGTGTCTGATGTGTCCGCCATAATGTCGCAGTCTCGATCCAAAAATTGCAGATCGCCGCCATTACTAGTAAAAAAAAAAAAAAAAAATAATAATAATAAAAATGCTATAAACCTATCCCCTATTTTGTAGATGCTATAACTTTTGCGCAAACCAATCAATATCCGCTTATTGCGATTTTTTTTTTACCAAAAACATGTAGAAGAAATCATATTGGCCCAAACTGAGAAAAAAAATAGTTTTTTTTTTTACTATCTCAATACCGGGCATTTTCACCCCCTTCCTGCCCAGGCCATTTTTCAGCTTTCAGCGCTGTCACACTTTGAATGACAATTGCGCGGTCATGCAACACTGTACCCATATAACATTTTTATTATTTTTTCCCCACAAATAGAGCTTTCTTTTGGTGGTATTTGATCACCTCTGCGGTTTTTTATTTTTTGCGCTATAAACAAAAGAAGAGGGACAAGTTTAAAAAAAAACAATATTTTATACTTTTTGCTATACTAAATATCCCCAAAAAATATATAAAAAAAAACATTTTTTTTCCTCAGTTTAGGTCGATATATATTCTTCTACATATTTTTGCTAAAAAAAATCGCAATAAGCGTTTATTGATTGGTTTGCAAAAAAGTTATAGCGCCTACAAAATAGAGGATAGATTTATAGCATTTTTATTATTATTTTTTTTTTAACTAGTAATGGCGGCGATCTGTGATTTTTATCGTGACTGCGATATTGCGGCGGACATATCGGACACTTTCGACACATTTTTGGGACCATTCACATTTATACAGCGATCCGTGATATAAAAATTCATTGATTACTGTATAAATGTGACTGGCAGGGAAGGGGTTAACACTAGGGGGCGCTGAAGGGGTTAATGTGTTCCCTGGGAGTGATTCTAACTGTAGGGGGAGGGGACTCACAGGGGGAGGAGACCAATCGGTGTTTCTCTGTACTGGGGACACACCATCGGTCTTCTCTCCTCTGATAGAACCATGGATCTGTGTGTTTACATACACAGATCCACAGTCCTGCTGTGTTACCGGGCAATCGCGGGTGCCCGGCGGACATCGTGGCCGCCCGTCACGCGCATCGGGTGCCCAGTGACACGGTGGGCGGGCGCACTCCCTGGAGTGCCGGGAAGGGGAGGGTGTCACACGACGCCCTCCCGCCAGGAGAGCTGCCCTGCCTGGCCGTCAATTGACAGCCGGCGGTCGCAAAGCAGTTAAAAAAAAAAAAAAATTGGGATATTTAGTATAGCAAAAAGTACAAAATATTGTTTTTTTTTCAAAATTTTCACTATTCTTTTGTTTATAGCGCAAAAAATAAAAAACGCAGAGGAGATCAAATACCACCAAAAGAAAGCTCTATTTGTGGGGAAAAATGGACGTTGATTTTGTTTGGGTGCAACGTCACACGACCGCGCAATTGTCAGTTAAAGCGACGCAGTGCCGAATCGCAAAAAGTGCTCTGGTCATGCAGCAGCCAAATCTTCCGGGGCTGAAGTGGTTACAATAATCACATTTTGTTGCTTTGCAAACTGAAATGAAGACAGACACAGGTTTTGTTTTATACGGCTGTATTTTTCTGACATGTTGGTGTTCCATCTTTCACTTGGATGTTATAAGTTGCACTCAGTAAATGCAGCTGGATAAACAAAAAAAACAGTGTCTGTCTTCATTTCAGGATACACAGCAACAAAGGTGATTAATAAAAGGGGATGATTGTTTTCTATACAGTGTAGGAGGTCCTCCTATGATATAGATTTGTAGATTGTATGGTCTATGTGCTCACTCTCCTGTATGGATTTGTTTGTGTATCTGCGGACAATGACTCTCACCCATCCCCTGTATTGGAGTGAAGTGACCCCAGCGCGGCCTGTCATCACCCCTCTCACTATCATCACCAACAATGACACCGACCAACCCCTCCTTCTCTGTCCTAATTCTAACGGGCCTGCTACAGCCAATCACAGTCCTTCTCCTATCCGCCGCAGCGCCTCCTGCAAGAACTCATCTCGTCGCCGATTGGCTCCCATCGTGACGCTCGCCCATTGGCGGCGAGTGGGCAGATGGGCGGGCCCCGGCGCAGCAGGGAAGTGTTTTGCGGGGTGAGTGTGTATCGCTGGCAGCATCCGATACCGAGCGGAGCCCGCGGACCACGGCTGGGAGGTAGGTGTGCGGCGGCGGTGGGGGGCCCGGGGCCTCGTCCTCTGTAGGCGCCCCTCAGCTCTCCTCACCCCCCTCTATTGTCTCCGCTGTGTGCGGACAGCAGCCTATTGTGCTGGCGCTGTACACAGGAGCCCATTGTTACCCCCTGCGCTGCCTGCCGGGAGAGGACGCCGCTCATTGGCTAATGAGGAACCCGGGGCTTTAACCCTGTGCTGCCCGTGCGCAGGCGTTATTAAGGACCTCAGTGTTAACCCTGTGCTGCCTGCGGGGAGAAGAAGACGCACGCTGATTGGCTAATCTGGATCCCAGTGTTTAACTCTATGCTGCCTGTTCTATACAGCCCATCTGATTGGCTAGACTGAGCCCCATTCTTTAACCCTGTGCTGCCCATATATAGAGTCCCCCCCCCCCCCCCCCATCTATCACATGACCCCCCCCAATGATTGTCTGTGGGGCTCATTCACATCAATCCAATGTTCTATACAGATTGGGGGGTGCAGGGGCCCCTGATGGTGCATTGTGGGCCCCAGAGTCCCAATACATGGAATGTCAGCATAGCGGGGTGATTTGGGCCCCCCGTACACATCTTCCGCATCACGTCAACGCGCTTTGTTTACGCATTTTCACGTGACGTGATTTCGCATAAATGACTTGCCAAATAAAGTGCCCGTGCGTTTTTGTTTCACTGTATGTGAAAATGCGTATCTGTGAGCCACGTTTGGGATTCCGTTAACAATTTAATAGCACCGCAAGCGAGACGCGCAATTTTTGTGTGTCGCCGGAACGCACAGAGGTGAATGGAGACCACAAAGGTTTTATATATATATATATATATATATATATATATATATTTATGCATATATATATATAATTTTGTGCATTTTTCAACCAACACGTGGCGCAGGAAAAGAATTGCGCACTTTGGCTCCATAGACTTTTAAAAAGGAGCGTCTGAAAAAAAACGTCAATCTCAAACTGGTGGCCCTACAGCTATTGCAGAACTACAAGTCCCATCAGGCTTTGCAAGGCTGACAGTTACAAGCATGACTCTCACAGGCAGAGGCATGATGGGACTTGTAGTTCTGTGCCAGTTTGAGACCCCCTGGGCCATAAACAGTCCTGTTAATGTCTACGGGGCCTGAAAACTGCCCCAGAAGATCTGGCATACTTTTTAGAGGGTTGTGTGGCAGCGCTCAGGTGTAAAGGGCCCATATAATAGAATTCTTCATACATTCAGATGGGCGATTTACACATTCTGCGATTTCCAGCAGCGAGGATCTGCAGACTCCTGCATCTAGAACACACAGATGTGTGCTGATAGCTGTGGCCATACAATGCGATGACAGGCTGAACCTGGAGCATTGTCTGATGGGATTTGTTATGTGACAAGCAGAATCCCGTCATTGTCTGCAGGACCCATTCACACCTATGCAGCACTTGTGACTTGGGGGAGGGGGGTTGCGATTTTTGGCCCCACAGGGCGGATTCACTCTGAGCCGCTAAGCTTTGTACCTGCGGGTTTGCTGCACTTTGCCATAGACTTCTTATGTCTTGCGGTTTTGGTATGTTTTCTGAAAGCACGCCAAAATCTCAGGTACAATGTGCTGCAGCCAAAGTGCCACAGCTTAGATTGAAGCTGCCCATGGTCTAGGTCAGGGATATGCAATTAGTGGACCTCCAGCTGTTGCAAAACTACAAGTCCCATCATGCCTCTGCCTCTGGGTGTCATGCTTGTGTCTGTCAGTCTTGCAATGCCTCATGGGACTTGTAGTTCTGCAACAGCTGGAGGTCCGCTAATTGCATATCCCTGGTCTAGGTTTACAAGTCTTTGTCCGTTTTCTTCAAGGTGTGTTTTTTTTTTTTTGCAGTTTCAGGCATGAGTGTTTTGTTTTGGGCCAGTTAAAAGTGGATGACAGGTGTGAAAAAACGCAGGTTATGTGTGTTTTTCAGGCGCTCCCATGGGGCCAAAACAAGCTTTTCTGCCCTAAAAAGGTTCCTGTACTGCTTTGGTGTGACAGGCGCCTGATGTGAAGGGGGCCCCTATACCATACAGTAGAAGTCTTGTTTAAGTGTTGATGGGGCCTAAAGCCGACCATAGACGGTTCGAATCTCAGCCGATTCAGCGAGGAGCGGGCGAGATTCAAACCATGTGTGGGCAGGCTGATTGTTCCCAAGTTGATCAACCGATTAACTTGGGTACAACCAGCTTGTTAGATTTTGCATGCGATTATTGCCAGCATCTACTATAGCCACTAGCAATAATCACTGTGTTTGTCCTGCTGGGAATGGCTTCCCCTGACTCTTCCCCCCCCCCCCCCCCCTACTGGGAGAACACAATGGCTCCGCGGGAGGGTCTCCAAACTATGGCAAGATTTTACCCACTCCTCAAATATTAGAGGGGCTTTGACAGGGACTCTGATGTAAGTTGGGATTTTGATGGTGGCACTGATGTAGGAGGGACTTTGATGGGGACTCTGATGTAAGGGGGGACTTTGATGGGGACTCTGATGTAAGGGGGGACTTTGATGGGGACTCTGATGTAAGGGGGGACTTTGATGGGGACTCTGATGTAAGGGGGGACCTTGATGGGGACTGTCTGATGTAAAGGGGGACCTTGATGGGGACATTGATGTAAGGGGGGACCTTGATGGGGACTGTCTGATGTAAAGGGGGACCTTGATGGGGACATTGATGTAAGAGGGGACCTTGATGGGGACTGTCTGATGTAAGGGGGGACCTTGATGGGGACTGTCTGATGTAAGGGGGGACCTTGATGGGGACTGTCTGATGTAAGGGGGGACCTTGATGGGGACTGTCTGATGTAAGGGGGATCTTGATGGGGACATTGATGTAAGGGGGGACCCTGATGTAAGGGGGGACCTTGATGGGGACTCTGATGTAAGGGGGGGACTCGGGTTTATTTGCAATGTCCTTGCTTTGTTTACGGAATCCTTTTCTCTGTTGCTCCTAATCATTTTATGTTAATCCAAAAAAAATAAAAAAAAGACTCCCAGTAAAACCTATTGATGATTTTATAAAAACTGATTATTTTTTTGCCCAGGAATATCAGTAAAATATACAATGTGGCTCTCATACTGGAAAGTTTGGAGACCTCATCTATACAGAACTCCATTGTATACCCTGTGTGTCTTATAGGGCCCAGCCGATCTCACTGAGCCCTATTGTATAACCATGTGTGGGCCGAGTCCCGCGGATCTCTGACATTATTCATAGGAACCCACCAGTTAGCCCACTGAGCTGACATTCTGATGAGAACCCCCCCCCCCCCCCCCCCATCACTATATTGGCAATTTCCTTCCTCCTTAGTTTGTACCGTCCTTTTAGCTCATCATATCTCCAATGACACATCCGTGTAGCAGACCTGTACATCACCGCATGTCACCCACATAACAGCACACTATGCCTGAAGTGTTCTTTTTGTGACACTTCAAATAAAGTTTAAAAAAGAAGCAAATCGCAGGATGCACTGAAACTTGCTTCACACTGCAAGTGAAAACTGACAGCCGCCTGCATGCAAAAATGGAGTATTTAGTGTGCAGGCAGCAAGTGTACAGCCCTGTCCAGCCGCTGTTGCAGATTAAAATGGGTTGGTTGGGGGGCAGTAAAATCATGGCTCGGCCCCCCCCCCTTTTTTTTTTAACCACTCCCGAGGCTGCATGTTAATGATCCCCAACTGGAACATCACCAATTTTTGTGTTTGTTCCCAACAGAAGTAATGGGCACCCTGCTGGCCTAGCACTGTGGCCCTTTACAGCACCGGCTCCTGGATTCAGTTTCTGTCTGAAGTGGGTTGTCCTCTCTCTGTTCCAGGTTTCTCCCGCTCTGCTAAAACCTACAGATGGGTCCGTTGCCTTCCACCCAGTTTGGGTGACAGTTAGCCAGGACATTAGATTGCAAGCTCCTTCGGCAGTAACCAATGTGGTCTAATTATGGCTGTGGACTGTGCCGGCTCTATATACATGGATGGAGTACTACTCCTTTAGTCATGCCGTTCCTGTGTATAGGATCCATCTGAGCTCGGTGTTGACATTGTAAGTGGAGCCGTGTGGTTTAACCCCGCGCTGCCAGTCTGAATCAAATCCAGCTGTTCACAGCTGTGCTGGCCGGGTACATAGTGCCCCATTGTTCCCCCTCCACAGCTCCAACCTCACCGCTGCCCTCTCCTCCTAGTCCACATCCTCCAAACGTCACGCTTTCCTAGCAATGCCAGCATGTCGCTTTCCACTCTTTTATTTATTTTTAGTAATACTACGATCGTATGCCTGACACCGCTATTCACCAAATGATGGTTATGTGTGATGGACTCCATTCACTGGAATACAGATCATTTATTTCCTGATCGTCTTCTTCTATAAATGTTTACATCGCAAACATCATCTGAACATGTTGTGTGTTTTTTTTTTTTTTTTTTTGTGGCTGAAAACCTCAGACATGTAATATGAACAAGGCATATACTTCTATAGTGTGTACTTGTCTCACTCCAGAGCACTAAGCGTCATTTCCCTCTGCTGCTTCATTCCTCTGCTATCAGCATGAATCACTTCTGAGTAGTCTTCCTGACACCAAGAGAAGAAAGGTGACAGGGGAGGGCCCTCCAGCAGATTGACAGCCTCAGCTGTGTGCCTTCCCTCCAATCAGCTCTCAGCGCTCTCGTCACTTGGCTCAGCAGAGTGTATCTTCTGCTCTCCGCCCCCTTTTTTCTGACAGCTCAGAGAAGCTTTGAAAATTCTAAACTTTGAACAGGTGTAGAGATGAGAAGACTGCAGATAAACATGTACAATGTATGTAGGAGAATTAGTTTCATGTCTGTGTATCACCTGAGGCCAGTCACTTGGTGAGGACTTATGGGGGATTTACAACCACTTTTAATCTGAAAATGCCTTTTGGTTTGTTCTCAGCAT